>CAKAOJ020000086.1:4967500-5338469 GCA_916701645.2 Sebastolobus alascanus | reverse complement strand
GGCAACGATAACCTCACGAGATGGAGGTGCCGCAGTTTAGAGCCAGGCATCGCAGTTGCTCTCCACCGACTGCAAGACCCAGAGCATGATGGGAAACGACTGACTGTCACCTGATCAAAGAGCTGATTGGCTCTTAGTTTTGACAAAGAATACCATGTGTTGTAGAAAGTCCAAATTTTCTGTGTAATTATAATATTTAACACTCGATTGTAGCTATTAGTCTAATGTTGTGCAATGAAGGTTTCATCTGTTGACAAACATATCTTGTGTGGTTGATAATAACAATAATAATAATCATTATTATTATTATTATTCCTCAGCATTCAGTCCTAATGACCTTTTGAAAGGTCCAAACTG
This sequence comes from Sebastolobus alascanus, assembly GCA_916701645.2. Lineage (NCBI taxonomy): Eukaryota > Metazoa > Chordata > Actinopteri > Perciformes > Sebastidae > Sebastolobus > Sebastolobus alascanus. The sequence goes on along the minus strand of CAKAOJ020000086.1, from coordinate 5,338,112 downwards.
CAGATCTGTATTTAAAGAAATCAATGTCTTAAAATCTTGAAAAGCCCTCTGTCATTCCTGATATTTAAGAACTTATATATTTCTTGGTCATTTCACTGTTGTTTATTGCATCACCTATTTCTAATAAATCATTCCTAAAAGCATATTAATATGTTATTTGGTCTCCCATTACACTGATGAAGTCAAACCTGTAGCTACTGGTGACAAAGTTAAAACAAAGAGAAAAACAAACAAACTAATCAAATGTTACTGGGTGACTTTATAGAAATGTATCACATGGTTTCAAATATTTCAGTTGAGCAGGTTCCCCTGTGTGATCGCTCCCCTCTTTCATCTCTGTCCAGCTCACAGTCTTAAATCTTTCCTTGACGTTCACATGTTCATCATGAGCCTTCAAAAATCCTCCCAGACTCCATTCCCTCATGTCAGCTTGCCTTTTTATCCTGCAGGGGTTTCAGGTGCGCTTAAACAATCTGTGCAATTTTCATGCCAAAGATTCCAACCCTCACACACAAAGCAGACAGTTGTTTCCAGAACATTCTGTAATAGCAGATGCATTCTGAGGGTTCTGTGCAATTGTTGTGCCTGGAAGCCTGGAAGATAATTATTCATTTGTCATTTTGTACAAAATGATCTAGTACATCTGAACCCTTCTGAACCAGTTTGTCAGCAACTGACATTTGTCTTCAGTCTGTCTCTCCCCACAGGAGTTGAGTCTCTCTCCTGGTAGCAGACACAGACACAGGGTAAGAGGTTCAGTTATTGTCATTCTACAACACAGGGTTGCACAGTGAAATGAAGTTGTAGTCTATTGATGCTACACAGGAAAAATAAAACAAAGCACATGTAGTTTTCATGGCGGAGTGTGGAGGATGAGGGGGAGTTGAGGAGGAAAGAAGCTGCTCTGTAGTCTGGTGGTACGGCAGCAGATACTTCTGTAGCAGGGTGAGCAGGCTGCTGCTGGTCGGGTATGGTCATTTAATATCCTTTGGGCTCGGTGCAGGCACCCCACCTCACTGATACAACTGATGCTCGGTAGATGGGAACCAGTGATGTTCTGGGCGGTGTTAGTCACCCGCCGCAGAACCCTCCTGTCCTGGGCCGATCATATCCCGCGCCAGTTTGTAATGTTTCCATTCAGGATGCTTTTTATTGCTCCTCTGTAAAAGTTAACTAGAACTTGGCACAGGAAGTTTGCCTTCTCAAATTTCCTCATGAAAGGAAAGAATCAAACTTTAATCTAATCCTTTAATTCCTCGGTGTGACTTCACAGGCATCTGATGGAGAGACCAAAACACAATACAGCAACAGTTTTAATTAACAAGCTTTCCATCTGAACAGGTAACAGCTGAATGTGTGCTGCTTCTAACTATCTAATCTAATCTAACTAAAAACACACTTACACTTTGTCAAACCTGAGGGCAACCACTAGAGGGAGATATACACAAATTCACCATGTTCTCTTGGATAATTGACACATACACATGCTTTGATGCTGCTATGATGTGTTTGTCAAAACTACATCAGCATATTATTGATTTAACTCCAGACAGGTTCTTTTTATATATCCACTGGTGGAAGAAGCACTCAGATCTTTTACTAAAGTAAAAGTACTCTTGAAACTATGTAAAAAGTAAAGGTCCTGCATTAACAATCCTACTTAAGTAAGATTACATAAGTATTATTAACTAAATGTACTTTAAGTATTAAAGGTAAAGGTACTTATTATGTTAGACGTTGACCCCTGTCCTTATTTCATTAATTGACATTATTAGATTGAGCATGAAAGCATTGAAATACTGAAAGTACAAGTACCTCAAAATTGTATGGAGGGATTTGACTGAGGTAGAGTGTCAAGGGGAGACAGGATGCAGTAGAGGAGGAGACATGAGGATGAGCAGTCATGATGCTGCATGTAGCGGGCCTGCACATAGTGAGTAAGTTTTATTACATTTAGTATTCCCTGAGGTTAACTGTCACAATTTTTTTGGTATAATTCAACTTAATTCAGCTAACTTGTCAATTTGCAATTTTCTTTATATGCAGGCAACATTTACATTCCAAATGTACTGGTGTAATATGTTTTCTACACTGCAATGTTCATATTGTAGTGTTTTATGCAGTATTGATGTTTGTGAATGTGCTGCACGGCTTCCGCCACCAGGTGGTGCCTTTAGAAAATCTTACAAGTCTTGAAGCAGAAGTAGTGGAAGCAGTTTGTAGTAAAACAGTAGTTTTTCAGCAGCAGAGAACTAGCCTGCTGGTGAACTCCAGAGAACGAACATACGCTCCATTGTTTTTGTTGTAAAGTGGATAAATAAAATCCCTGCAAGTTAAACTTCATCTGGCTGCAACATACACATAGTATATACTATTCTCGCTTATTTTTTTACCATTCTAATGATCATGCCTTTTATGTCTATGCTTATTTTCTCTGACTTACAGATACACCTCCGTGTGTTATTGGAGGGCGGAGAGTCCCACAATGGAAATATGCAGCAACAGTATCCACACATTCAGGAATTGTGTTGTAGATTTTTAAATAACTATTTTTGCTGCAGACAAATATGAGTAGCGTTGTGTTTGAGATGGACATTTTTAGATAAACTGAAGGATTAAATGATTCTTTATGGGTTGCCAAACAAATCTCCTACATTATAGGGTAAAACAAACACTCCTATTTCATAAAAAGTAGAAATTTTGTAGATGCACAGATGTAAGTATGATGTGCGCTGGGTCTCTACCTTACATCTTTACATAAAGTAAAGTTAACAAACCGCTCACTTATATTAGTGTTAATTTGTGTACTCTGATGTTGCTCAAGCTTAGAGCTCACACACACACACACACACACACACACACACACACACACACACACACACACACACACTCACACACACACACACACACGAGTATGTGTCCATATGAAATAATTGGGTTTGACAGCAGAAAAGAGAATCAGAGCTTCGCTGCCACCTACACAGAAAACCTATATGAACAGATTCCTCTCATTTTAGAAGAGGTCGACCTGCAGCTGCTGCTGTTGCTGATGCACCAAATCACAGCAGAATTTAGCCTAAATACAGTCAAACTACACAAGTTCATGATCACTTTGTTGAGTTGAGAGTTGTGTTTTGATTTCTATGCATAAATGCATGTAATGTAATGTAAATGCATGTAGCTGGTTGATTCCACGATGGATGGATTATCCCTGTTTTTAATAGCATTTTATTTATTTTTGTTGTTATTTCACTCTATAGCTACAGGTTTATATGATTATTTTTCCTTTACCTACTCCTCTTATTCACTGCAGTGACATTTCGTCAATAAAGAGTCAATGAAATGTTATTGAACACAATATGGCACTTTTAAAGAGGACCTAGTATGCTTATTTTCTGGTTCATACTTGTATTTTGGGTTTCTACTGGAACATTTTTACATGTTTTAATGTTCAAAAAACGCTTTACTTTTCTTTACTTTTTTGAAACACTCTGTTTGAGCTGTTGACCTGAGACTTGGACTACGTTCAAACTTAAGTCCCAAAAATGAGGACTTGAGACTAGAATTGGACTTGACTGCTGTGTGATTTCAGTTTCTTTAAACTTGACACATGCAGATAAAATAAGACACCAACATGTCCACTAAACTTCAGCTTTTAAGCCAAATGGACAAGACATCCTTAAAGTACTCCAATAAATGGAAATGTGAACATCTATGACTACTGAGCAAACTCCATCTGCAGATGAAGATTGTGTGATAAAATCGAAAGCTCCAGACAACTATTAAATGGACCTTGTGGTAAGACTTTGACCTCTCTTCAATGTCAAGAATGATCTTTGAAACTTTTTTATAACTGCATTATTTTTTCATTATTATTATTATCTTTAGCTTTTCTGTTCAAATTTAATTGTTTATTGCATTTTAAAAATATATTTTGTCATATTTTTTTTATATTTTAAAAGTTATTATTTTCAATTTATAATGATTTATTCATTTATTTTTGTTGGTGTCTCTTTTGGGCCCCATGCTATATGTAAGCTATATAAGAAATTTTACTTATGTCAACATTCAGGAACTGAACACATCTAGACTTTAAAGGACTCCAGACTTACTCTTACAGACTCGATTTGGATTCGTCTTGTCTCAATATTAAGTGACATATTTCAGCTTTAAACCCTGAATTTGAGTTTAAATTGCTTGTTAATGACTCTAGCGTCTCTCTCTTCCTCCTTCTCTTTCTCTGACTCCCAGTCTGTAATTAAAATGATAATGGGCCGTGTTTCAAGTGAAGCCTCGGTCGTGACGTCAGCAGTGACTCTCGGTTCACCCCGGCACGCTGCGGGCAGGAGGAAATACACACGGATTAGCCTCCGCTTGAACTAGCTTGCAGTACTGCATACCCCCAAACACACTCAACCAGAGTTCATTTCCAAAAGTGGCCATTGATCCATTTTGAACAGAAATTATTTCATGTGAATGAATCTGAATGAAAGATATTCTCTCAACATGTATATGCAACATTGTCTAATTTCTCTATATCTTAGGTCTAATGTTGGGATTTTAGGACTATGTTGCGGGGCAAATCATTAAAACAGAACCAAAGCAAAGCTCATCAAGACCAAGACCAGAGCTTAGAAACAAAAACAGGTACAGATCGAAGGCCAGACTGGAGCTGAGTTTAGATTCTGAGACTAGAAAATGGGACTACGTCTTAAAAAGACCAAAGAGCTAACACTGACTAAAACAAGAGCAAGTCAGAGAGTAGAGCTGAAACTAGACTAGAACAAACAAAATCAGGGCAACTTTATTGTAAGCAGACAAACTGGTTTTAAGTCTTAAAGCCTCTGTTGACTCAACACAAGCTGCCTTCACCAACATTAAAGAGTAAAACTGAGCTTATGCAACGACAGATTCTGTCTGCAGCCTGTTGGACACAGGAGAAGAAAGAGGCTACAGACGAAGCATCATAGGCAAATACTGAAAAACTCTGCACGAAAAGATTTGAATTTGTTACAAATATATTGGTAGTAGCCTTCAAAGCCCATATTGCTCTGAATAATTAAGTCACATATTAATATTCTTTGTATGATTTAAAAATCAGAGTTTGTTGAATTGTAATAACTCTAGTCATAAATAGAGAACACGCAGCACAATCGTCAAAATATATTTTCGTTCCATCAGACAAAATGTTTAACGTCAACAAAAATCAGACAACCGCTCCTGCGCACTCAGCATCATACAGACGCAGATGGATTTTAAAGCATGTTAACGTTGCTCTTGTTCTTCAGCATTCTAAGCTTCTGTATGCTCAGCGGGAAATGTGACAGTCCTCCATTTTGGACGGTGAGGATGGAAGAGTGAGGGATTATCATCCAGGAGAACACACAGATGAAACATAAAGTCCCATTCACACCTACCGACGGAAACACACAGAGAAGGCGGTAAAGAAACAACCTCTACGCTCTGTTAGCGATTTGAAAAGGAGACACAGTAGAATCCACTGAGGATGAATATACATTATTGTAGCTGTGAGATAAACTGTCTTTTATAGGCCTGGGTTTGTAGCACATTTGGGAACAGAAACTGTGGAGTAGAAAGAGTAGAAACAAGTTTGAAATCAGGTTTTCGCTCCACAAAATGATCATAATAGAGAGTATCTATGGGATTGTAGATCTATAATACCAATAACTCAATAACTACTTCACAAGGTGCTGAGGTTTACGGTTTAAAGGAGGCCAGAGGCCATCCTTACCATAGTAACACTACTACAGTTTCAGTTACTGCAGTTTCACAAGCGTGTCCAACGCGTTCTCATCCCAACTCGTCACATACTGCCGCTGAACGTTGTGAACATGGGACAGGAACAAACAGCTGATTGTAACGTGAAAATGAAACTTAACACACGGGACACGAACAGCAGTCTCCTGGATGAAAGCCTTGTGTTTGTTGGACCCATCCACCTGCCCTGCGAATGACAATGGATTGGCGTGTCAGAGAACTACGGTGGCCTTCAGGAAACGTAAAAACGTGACAGGCTCTCTCTAGAGCCAGAGTTTGGTTTGTCCGTTCTGGGCTACTGTAGAAACATGGCCGACTCCGTGAAGAGGACCCGATCCTTATGTAGTTATGAAGGGCTCAGTCTAAGCTAACGGAAACACAACCACTCTTAGTTTCAGGTGATTATACATGAATAAAAACTTATTTGATTATGTTACGAATATTATATTATATTTCTGTCAGTAGATCCCCACACTGTTCCTTTAAGGCTTTCAAAACTCACACAACTCCTCAATACTTTTTTAAAACGCAAGCAGCAAGGGAATTCAATTAGAGAAAACCCCCTAAGTTTTAGTTCCTTAACCACAAATTAAGTACTTTTTTTCTGACCATTTTCAAATGCATGCATTACAGTAGTAGATATTTGGATTCATTTTTCCCACAATAGTTAGCTGTAATGTTAAAGCATAAGGCAGGTATTATTCTGAGTTTATTCTGAGTGGCTTACAAATATATAATAGGCTCAGTAATTTCTTAAAACAGCTGCTCACTGCAGTTTTTATCAAACAAACAGAAGAAAATAGCGCATTTGGTGGAAAGTAACTTCTCAAGTACTGTACTTAAGTACAATTTTGAGGTAATTGTACTTCACTTGAGTATTTCCATTTTCTACTACTTTATACTTCCACCCCACTTTTATACTTTTTCCTGCACTACATCTACCTGAAAGTTTTAGTCACTTTGCAGATTCAGATAATCCAGTAATAAATTATGATGTCGTATTATAAGTTAAGATGACGGGGGATAAAGTCATTAAAATGAGCTCCACCTTTACCAGCTGCAACATTAAAGTGATTAACACATTAATGCATCAATAATTATAATACAATAATATAATATATATTATTCTGCATCATGAGTACTTTTACTTTTGGTACTTTAAGTCAATTTTGATGATTTTGTTTTACGTAAGTAAGATTTTGAATGCAGGACTTTTACTGGTAACAGAGTATTTTTACACTGTGGTATTACTACTTTTACTCAAGTTAAAGATGGGAGTACTTCGTCCATCACTGAGTAAAATGTACATTGTTTCTGTCTTCTTCACAGACTTTTCTTGAGACCTCTGGGATCCAATCAAAGCTCATTTCTTTGCCTTTGCAGAGACTTGTTTCTCATGCCTGCACCTTGAACCAGAGATGTTTTGTCTTTAAACCCCATTCTCCAGCTCCAGATATGTCTGATATTCAGATAAATCAGTAAACATGCACACGCTTTTACTTCCAGACCACTTAATCCCAGAGGAGGGATAAAAACCTTCTTATTTCAGGAACACAAAGTACATGGTACAATTACACCAAACAAGTAAATAACAGTGGGAAAATAACATTTTCCTCATCAGTGATTACACTTTGACATGACAGCGGCTTTGAGTTACACTAACCATAATAATAAGATGGGAGACAGTTCAGCTGTAAACACAATGACTGCAGAAAGGTAAATTTGGCACGAGACAGAGAAGGCGAGTAAACAACCAGGAGGGAAACATGAACTTTCTGTCCCTGGAAATAGTATTTTAGACAGCTTCATTTACAGCATGAACTACTATCGAGTTTCCCTTGTATTCATGAGATACATCACTTCAAATCCAAAAAGTGGCGAGATAATGAAGTGAATACCAATAATTCTATAGAATAATTTGCTTCTATAGCAAAAGCAATTATTCATTAACTGTTGTCTTATGTAATTACAAATTCAGAGCGTGGGTTTCTTGTCTTATTTATGGCTTATAACTGATCCATAAAGCATTATTAAATGGTTTATTAACATTAATTAGGCATTAGTAACCAGTGGTAAACCTTTTTAGTATTTAAGTTTTTCACATCCTGATAAGCCTGGCAACCCAAAACTTATTAATGGCTTATAACTGATCTTTAAAGCATTAGTATATTATTAATTATCCCAGTTAAAGTTAAAACATATAAACTCCTTTTAAAGGTTAACTTATTAGAAAGTGGTATCAAATGTTCTTAAAGACGTTAAAATCTCACCCTGATAACACACAAAATATAAATATATGGATGATTATTTTAGAAGCAGAGAAGCCTCGAGTCAAATTTGACAATTTTTTGATGACAGTAGCAGCAAGTTTCAGCAGGTCAGTAAAGAGGTCCTGCAATATGAAGAATTTACTTTATATTGTGAGTAATAAAGTAGATCATTTACAACAATATACACTGTATATTGTAACTGGCACTTAGCTGAGAGTTGCTGGGAATATCCCACCCTGATTAAAGCTTTAGAAAGCAAATAGGAGCCAGACAACAGACACATTCAATTACAAAGAGTTTAATCCCAAAAATACTTTGTTTCCCATTTTGGCATGTAACACATTGTTTGGTCTTGCTGCATCTTGGCTGTAACACTATAATTTACACTGTCTGAAGTAGTGGCTGTCATGCAATGTTGAACACAGCTCCATTGATTACTGCAGGAAGAAGATGCCACGTTCACGTCGGATTTATGTTGCAAATATAATATTCGGACGGCAAAATAAACATTCATGTCTGCCCCTTTGTGATTATTATATGTATGATTTTATGGCCGTTTTTGTAGCATTCCATGATATTAAATATTGACCAAATTCACCTCAATACACAACTCTACTTTAAAAAAGAGGAACATGCTGCAGTTTATCATTTTAAATCCATAAAGTTCTATTATTCCGTGGACATCGAGCTGCAGCAATAAAATTCCACCCTCTTTCTTCTTCTGTTTTGACGTGAACGCGGCATGAAACAACAGTCCATGTGAGACATTCAACAGTCCTCTCAGTTAAGACAAAATGCTAATTTCTGTGACTTTTTATGAACTATTCTGCAAGCTGTCAATCATGTGGGTGTTACCATTGTGTTAACATTGTCAGGGTTGGGGACTGACTGGTACTTAGGGGCACTAATCGGATTATAAAAACCTCTCCCATACAGCACATTTTGGTTTATCATCATTCATCTAGACGAAATACTTTAATTTTGAGGAGCAGCAGAACAGGTTCCAGCCCGTTAGTTAGTTTCACTACATCATGATTACAGGAAGACACTTTGTTCCTCGCCAGCAGGTCGACACGCATAACGCTGATACCAAAACTATTTATTAGGGATTGAAATTAATCAGAAATTGTCCAGAGAGTGGACCCAAAATCACGACTATAGTGTTTTCTCGTAAGTTGTCGGGGGAAACATTTTTCAGGTCATGTGCAATGCATGATGGTAGTTTGCACCACTTGACGTTCATTTGTTTGGTAGCCTATTATGAGATACAACTATAAAATGGCACTGTCATTTCAACAAAGAATTATTTTGAACACTGCTAATGAGAGAATGTGTATGAAACTTTGCAGCCATGTCACTAATCTTTACACCTCCATCATGAAGGTCCAATGGGAATCTAGTGCACAGATAATATAAATAGCTAACATTATCTGTGTTTCGATATCCCCGTATCTAAAAGAGGAGACCAGCAACAAATCTGGCATTTCTTCTGGCCACTGGGACAGTGTTAATGCGCTCTCTACAAGTATTTGGCAGCAAATTATTGCAGCTGGAGATTTGTGAGCTCTAATTGGCTGCAGCAAATACAATTTATGCAGCTATAAACTAACACACGGTGTCCACTGGCGACTTATTTAGCAACTAGTTGTTACTTTTCTTGGAAGAAACGTGGTGACGCTGCACCCAGGCTAAAAACAGAGTTGAAAAAGCTTTTTGTAGATCCAAGGTGAACAGTCAAAATCAGACAAACAGGCATCAACTGAGCTCTGTAGACACAAAATCAGCTGTTCACAGAGCTCAGCACCTCCTATATGGCTTCTGGAGGAGATATGATCACTGGATGTTTCTCTGGGTAAAGTGCAAAATGGGAGTCAATTTCAGAATCTTAAACCACTGCAAATGTCTTTTTAAAATTGCTTGTTTCCGTGATATCAATGCCACACATCGAAAAATGTAGCTTAAGAACCTGTGAGCAATGAACATCGAGCCCTTTTTTATCCCCCATGAACAATCTGCTTTGTTGAGCCACAATGCTGCAAAAGTCAGATTCTGAAAAAAATATTCCTACAATGTTGAGACTTTAGTGACCATATGAGTTAAGTTGACTATTTAGACTGAGCACCCTCCAGAACCTATAGACAAAGAGTCACGGTTGTAGTCTCGGCTTTATCTTAAACACATTTCCACCTCATCGTGGCTGGGAGGGTTGTAAATAACAAAACAATGGAGGATGGAAGAGATAGAGAGTCTCAGGGGAATCATCTTTGGTGTAACACCATCTCACAGCATCAGTGCATCCCTAACCACATTTACAACAGTCTCACATCTGTGCACAGCACAACACGGCAGCAACAGGGCGCTCTGCCAGTAGATCCATACTAAACATCTCTGCTAGGCATCCCTAATGAAACGGTCCTATTCATATTCTTACATCAGGAACTCACTCACAGGGACACAATCTGCCTGTCAAGAGGGTTAAAACAGTTGAACAAGGCAAAGTATCAATATATTTTCCCAGAAATTTGAGATTTGATTGTTTTGTGAATTTATGTCATTCATATTTATATTTGTCTAGCTGTTCTCTGCATATTCAAATGTTGGTAAATGGGAGTTCAGACAGCTTTGCCTTCATTGTTTCCCTCTATAACATTCATATACAATCATATTCTAATGAGTTTAGAGTGACAATATACTGTAGCTCATGTAGCATCACTATAAATATATTTCTATGGAGACTTGCAATGTTTCAGTGGTGATCAATAATGAAATTCATACTTTTATCTGCTATATATCACTGCAAAGTTCTATATTTCTATAGTAAGGAATATCTGCCATCACTGCCTCTTCTTCTTCTGCTTCAGTGACTTCCTCCTCTTCACTATCATCTCATACAGCTTGTCCATGCCCTCATCCAGCCCCTCTCCTATGATGGCGCAGGCCGGCTGGACGTGGTACGGGGTGGAGGGGCTCAGCTCAGCCAGAGCCAGCTGCCTCTCTATCTCCCCGACATCCAGCGCCCGGGGCAGGTCCTGCTTGTTGGCGATGACCAGCAGCGGGGTCCCCTGGTTCTCCGAGAACCTGGTGATCTTGTGCAGCTCGGTCCGGGCCTCCTCCAGCCTCTCGGCGTCCACGGAGTCCACCACGTACACGATGCCGTCCGTGCAGCGGCTGTAGGGCTTCCACAGGGGCCGCAGCTTCTCCTGGCCCCCAACGTCCCAGAAGTGGCAGCTGATGCCCCTGGAGGCCCCTGCTCCGCCAAGCCGGATCCTCTCCGTGTTGAAGCCGATGGTGGGCACCGTGTTGACGAACTCGTTAAATTTCAGCCGGTACAGCACGGTGGTTTTGCCCGCAGAGTCCAAGCCGAGCATGACTATGTGCAAGGACTGGAAGGCACCCAAATTGGAAAAACTGTTCCCCATGTTGCAGCCTGGGAAGGAAGAGCAGTATGCACTCCCACAGTCCCAGCAGCGATATCACCGCAGGAGATGCTTAAATGTCAGGAATGATCCATGGCGCGTTATTCCCTCAGTGAGAGTCCGATCAGAAGGTCGGCAAACGCGCAGAGACGCCTGATCCGCGCCTCTCCTGTTCAGCAAATGTGGAGGGCGCAGCCTCTCATTGCGCGGCGGCACTCCGGCAGCCAGACAAGCCGCAGCATCCCTGGACTCACTCCAACAGCACCAGGCGTCCACAAACAGTCAAATCATCACACTCACGGCGGTGCATTTACCGTGCGTAACGCTTTCCAAATGCGTAAATTACGCGTGGCCAAAATGCCATTTCATGTCTGCATCTGTCTGTGTGTCCCCAAGTGCGTAGATGTAGTAACACACACACACACACACACACACACACACACACACACACACACACACACACACACACACACGTGATGGTGTGTGACGCGTGGATCAGCCTCTAAATGTTGCTATGAAAAGATGCGTCAAGCTCATGCAGAAAAATACAAAATAAAACTTCCGGTTAAGCAATGGTGCCTCAAAAATAAAAGCCTCTCCTGTTCTGATCTCTCAAAATCTCCGTAATGCATCGTGGTAAGGTCAAAGAGGCTTTTATTTTGAACAGTATTCACTCGTGTTTTGGCTTTAATGCTTCCTCTACGCACTGAGCTGCTGAAAGTCTGAGGACACCTGCTGGTGAAACTTCTAAACACATCAGCTGCAGGCTGCTTATACTGTACTGTATGAGATAATAACAAATAAAAGTACGTCTGTGACAAAGACCCATCATGACCTCATGTGTGCATAAAAAAGAAAACAGGCATTTTGGAATTACTTTTTTTTTTAACTATTTTTGAACATTTTGCACATCTGTAGGCCTTTATTTAAAATGTGTATATTTCTTTTATTATGTATTATACAGCTCTGCATTACAATCTCTGCAGGTTCCTCTTTTTACTAACTGTTCATTACTTTTTTTTCTATAAGATGGAAACGGTTCTGTTCTCATATCCTTTAAGCTTATTGCCAGATCAATGCATTTGGTCAGAGATTTTATTTCTCGTGAATATGTTCTGCACATTTGCCATGTCATTTAAAAACTGTCCCACCTTAAATAGAGAATGCAAAATCCTCCAAACACACACAGCAGGCCTACATGTTCGCACAGAACATCTGACAACTATAAAAGGATGTTGATTATCTCATTTTATATTTTGCTCACATAACATGAAAGGAAACTGGAGAACACAATTCACTAATCAAAAATACTTGCATGCTTAAAAAATGGTAAACATTCATGTAAATGATGAATTAAGATATCAGCTAATACATGCATCATCAGCGGCATGGTTCTTTAATATAACAGCCACTAGATGGCAGCAAAATATTGCATAACAGGATGAGATCCTCTGCAATCACAGGAAACTAAACAGTAAACTGGGGGGATTTTGGGAATGCCATTACAACAACATCACCTTGAGTTGTGTCTGTGCATTCAGCACCTGCTGCATGTCTGTCCATCCTGGAGGAGGATCCCTCCTCTGTTGCTCTCAAGTTTTCTCTTTATTCAAATGCCTCATGTACAGATTATTACACACAGGTGTTTTCACTTCCAGTGGCTGGTTAGACTTCTGCTCAGGACTATGTGGGCGTGGTCAGACTAGGCTTCATTTCCAATTTAACTTTCCAAAGAGACAACTAAATCTTTTTACCAAAATGCAAGGATATATTTTTTTGTTTTCTGAGGTGTTCTTGGAGCTGTTTTACCATCATCCATAATTCATTTTTCCAGCTGTGATCTGCTCCTCAGTTGTCTTTTTAACAGCATGTTAAAATCAAGGCATTTTTAGATTGAACAGTGACTGCCTTGAGTATATTCTTTAACACAGAGCTAGTTAACGCCAGCTGGGCATCAGTTTGTCTTAATTTGACACAAAATGGCACATGGCTCTAATGCCAAACTGACAACTGAAATATAAAAAGTAAAAAATACACACCAGAAAGCATGGCTTGTTGTGGCTGGATCCAAACGGGAAACATGTAGTGCACTCTCCTGCCAACAATGTCAAAAAATGAATGAATGAATGAATGAATGAATGATGGCTGCACACAGACAGTGGTTTAACATGTTTATCATTTAGCCCTTTCTCATATTTACCTGTTTCTAGTTCCATGTGACGCGCTGCTCTCCATTTCCGCAGGTTTCACTGTGATTGCAGCTCCATACTTGCAGCCACTTTTATTTAAGTTTGGTGACCTCAGCAAACTACCAACCAAGCTTCAAATACACTAATGAAACCTGTAATGAAAACACCTGTGCTGGGCCTTTAAGAAGTCTAAACTAAATGCACACAGACAACCTGAGTCAGACCTCACTAATCGTTCTCTCTGCCCTCCTCCTCCATTGATTTCCCTGCTAATGAATGTGTGTGAGATCAATGAAATGAATTATAAACAGGGCGTAGACATGCACACACGCACACACACACACACACACACACACACACACACACACACACACACACACACACACACACACACACACACACACAACCTGACTTTATAAGACCACAGCTCACTCTAATTCCACTCCTTTCTCTCTAACAAGACTGATTCACCTGAATGTCTCTCGCCCACCACCCACACAGTCTTCTCATCCATAAAACAAGAGCCTCCTTCACTGATTTACCTCTAATGTATTCCACCGTCTCCTCGCTGTTCCTCAGGTAACGGATGACAAGCAGCTGCCAAATGGTGAGAAAGGTTAAGAGAAAACAAGACATGCTTTACCTGAAGCAAAAAGGGGGGAAACTGCCATGAAGTCTGGTCTATAACAGAGCAGTGGTGTTACATAAAGTAGCCAGGGTCCGTAGACACGTGAGTGGAAATTAGAACACTGCAACGTTGAAATGGACAGTAAAAATGTGCTTAAAAGTCTGTGCTTCTAAAGAAGAATTCAGTCTTGTTTTCCTGTCCTTTGATTCATTTTCCTTCCTGCACTTTTATTGTCTTTTTAACTTTGAAGAAATGTAATAGCACACTGCAACTATATCCCTTGTTATGATCCCCCGTTTAGTTTTCACTTTGTTATTTGCCTTACTGTATCTAAAGGATGTTCTCTGTTCCTCAAAGAAGCTTTTGTTAAAACCGCTAAAATGTGAATTGACTCTGGAAGGCTGGTTGATACAATCAAATCAGTTAGATTTGTTCTGATGGAGTTATTAACTTTCTGAGAGACACAGTTCAAGGAAAAAATTTCTAACTTTCTTATAGTTTGACAACAATCACAACTCAAGGTCCACTTACCAGCTTTTTCCAGTGCTTTGAATTGTGACACAAGGTCTTCTTCGTCATTGGATCGCTCCGTTGTCATGGAGATGCATCTGTTGAGTTTTAGTGAGTCAGTGGACCTCAAGTTAGAATTGTTGTAGTTGTTGTGAGTTCACAGTAAAACAAAGTATATTATCTCAGAGCAGTCTCTCAAATGGACACGATTATAGACTCATCCTGACAATTTTAAGAGACTCAAAGATACTTCACGAGATCTCTAAAAAAGGGGTAAGTAAAGGGGACTGACGATGGCTCTGCACCCTTACAGTAGGTCCTGCGTTTGGACATCTAACACCTTATACTGAGACCACGTAGAGTAAGTAACTCATGGGAAATGCAGTCCGACACATTTGTATTTCTCAAGATCCCAATAGATAGGAAATATTTGAAATACATAACATAAAGCAATGCAAAAAGCATTAGAAGATTTGGAGACAAAATCTGGATTCTGGGTTGCAATCCAGTGGTTCTGCATTAATGTATATGCAACTAATATACTGCAGATGTGGCTCACTGTGAACAGTTACAGTTGGTTTGAGGTGAACAGCTGTCTGCCTGGTACAAACTGTCACATGCAGGCTGAAGGTACAGTATATGTTATATGAGTATCCTGACTGAGACATGCAGTACATAGATGGGCTTTCTGTTTATCAATTAGTTGTTGAGGCGCTGAAAATCACACATTTTCCAGGAATGTCTCATAAAACAAGCTGTAAATGCTGACGACATGTTGGTCACCTGTTGGTCCGATGAAGAGGATCATTAATGGTTCAGTTTAGAGAGAATTCACGACTCTGTGCTTTAGTCTGAAAGCGAAACAGCTAGTAGTGAAGTCACACACACACACACATACAAAAGCTCCGGAAAACAACAGCAGATGAAACAGGCCGACGGCTCGTCCCAGAAGCTTTTCATCTCACCACCTGCTCTGCATTTTCAAAAGCGTCTCAAAGCTGGCCAATTTGTCCTGAATCAAGGAATGAAAGAGTGCTGTGTAAAACAACTGTTTTCCTCTCACATCTCTCTGATCCTCGGATTTGATGGACAGAAACACCAACTTTTAGATTAGCAGAATAATACCTGAGCCTCTGATTATAGATTTGGTGATACGGGAGTTTACAGTTTGTCATCCACTCAGAGCTGTTAAATCAAACTGTTCACGTCTAGATTTCTGAACAAGTTGTATCTTCTAAATTGCACCCGATTCGACTGTTATCAGGCCATTAAATAGGCGTTATCAGTCGCTATAAGCACCATAGACGTGGGTCATTAGGGGCCTACTACGCCTGCTACATTGTAAAAGTGAAAGTGAAACTTAAAAGCAACACGTTCTAACATGTAAAACTGAATGAAACGTCACGTTTAGAACACAAACAAATATATTTTTTTAGGTTTAGGCAAAAAAAAAAAAACAGGTTCCGCTGCGCGTCGGGGTGCAGCATCGCCCTGTCTGGGATTCTTTCACAACAATGACCAGCTCGCTGTACATTATCCCTTACTTAATAGCCTGACAACAGTCTAATCGGCTGTAAATTCAGCAACATATAAGAGTTGTGTCAGGTGATGAGAATACTCTGCTCTGCTTCTGCATTCCTAAAGAAAACGCCAGGTTACACCTTTGAGACTTTTTAAACATTTCTATATGAATATTTATCTCTTTTCAGAGGGAATCTGTAAACACAAGCGGCTGCACACAGTATGAGGTGATTGATGCACTCTTTTTTTAAGTTGCAGCTTGTTAAAACCTTTTTTTTCCCCTTATAGTGCTATGATGTAGTTTTGAGTCGTATCCAGGAGAAGAGCAGGAATGTTGAGGGTGAGTCATCGAGAGGCACAGGACGACTCTGTCAAGGTGGCCTGTCCTCTGAGGGTGAATAATTATCTGCTTTAATTAAAGCACATTAAAGTGTGTGTGTGTGTAGGATGTGTTTGGCTGGGAAAGAGAGCATACAAGGATGGATCTGAGTGCATTCATGTGTGCTGTTTGTGCATGCATTAGCAGCACATGTGATTGTTTGTGCATTCATGTGTGATGTTTAGATGTGTTTTCTGTGTGTGTGTTTACATGAAAGAATCTGCTGTATTGTCTGTGTGGAATTCATGATGGCAGCGTCACACAACACTCGACACAATATACAGTCACTTAGTGAACACTCTTATGTGGAAAGAATCACAGTCGGGGCATGATTTGCAAATTTGCACAAAGGTGGAAAGAATTTATCAACGCTTTGCTGCCTCTTCCCAGAATCGTAAAGGAAAAAGCCAACATTTTGGGAAAAGTGTGTTTGCTGTCCTTCCCAGAGTCAGATGAGAAGATGGAAGTCAGTTTCACCTCTGTGCATCCGGTACAGAGATACTGTGTTTAGCCTAGCTTAGCACAATGACTGGAAGCAGGGGGTAACTGCTAGCCTAGCTCCAAGAACAGGGACAAACCGACACATCCAAACCCTTATGAAAAAGTAGTAATCTTGTAAGTAAATTTCAAGTATATATTTCCCAAGTATACTTTATGTAGTAAGTATACTTATATCAGTGTTACTAGTAGTATACTTGTAAGCTTACTACATACTTTTTGGGACTAAATTGGCCCACTTTTTAGTTTATAAAAGTACTTTTAAGTATGATTTAGAGCAAAGTGTTTTAATGTCCAGACATATGTCTTCTGCACACACACACACACACACACAAAATTTCATTACATTTTCCGTTTTATTGAAAGCTTCTGAAACAGATCCGTCACAGGTGACACGACACCGTCGCTTAAGAATGTGTCAATACTCAATCGGCATTCAGTACAAATATATAAACTCCTCACGCATTTTCTATTCAGAGCATGTTCATATTCCAAACAGATACAGGAACACTGCAGCAGTCACAAAACCTTTTGAAACGAAACAAGAACAAACAGAGAATGAAAGACTGATGTAGAAATTAACAGTAAAAGCTGAGTGATTACTGCTGAAATCACAAAATAAAGGACACAAATCAGAGACAAAAGGCTTCTTTAAATATGAATTGAGCAAAAACTAGATATTTTCTGATACTTAATTCTTCACAGTTTAAAGTCACATGTTTCATTTATTTGAGCAGTAAACTGTGGTGGCCTGTTTGTACCTGACTGTAACAGTAAAATGTACCACAAGAACATAATTAAATATTTATGCTGCACTTTGGAGACGTCAGAAAGTTAAGAAAATACCAAGATGGCATGAAAAATGTGACGTAACGGCACCTTTAGCAGGAACTTCTGACATCAATATTTTTCTGAAATACATTTTAGGTCCAACTTCATCACATAATCTTTCATAAAACAAAACATTTGTTTGTGCAACAGTTTTAAATCTGGAAAATATGGGATGCACTTACAATAAGTGCAAGATTTCATGCTTGAAAAGGGAACTGGATTTGGATGTTGGATGTTCTTTTGTTTTTCGCTGGACAGAACATACCAAAGTTGTAATTTTGACTCTTCAGACTGCAGCATGTTACACCAGCTGAAATATGGTGAAATGACTTGCACACAATGGAAACCTAAACCGAGAAGAGAATAAGAATAACACTGACGATAATACATAACCTGTATTGTTCTGCAAGTATAAAAAAATAAAAGTATATCTTGCATAAACAGATATACTGTTCCTTTACTGCATGGACTAGACTGAGTCACATGTTAAGTTAGCATTGGGCTAACTGTTTTTGGCAAGCTAATTACTGCAGAAAATGCTCTTAATGTTTGAATGTGTGAAACAACTTCTGATTCATCATCACTCTGCCTTCAATGAACGACTGTGAGAGTCAGAAATGAAGGGGGAAGTTGTTCAGATCAGTATGGGGGTCAAATCAGCTTTTAAAGATGGTGGAGATGTCAAAGTTCACAGTATGTGTGGTTATGTACCGCAGTGGTTGAGGTCTCTGATGTTGTCCTGAGAGAGACGTGGTAACGGAAAGAACAAATCATACAAACTGTAATCTGTTGGAGAACAATTAAAGGTGAATAGCAAAAAAAAGTTGGAAAGAAAAGTGTGAGAGAGGAAGAGAAGAAAGAGACATACATCTTTAAAGAGGCAAAGACAGAAAGTGGTAAAGAAGAAGGGTGAAAAAGAGATGAAGAATAGTAAAAAGAAAAGAAAGAGAGAAAGAGGTTGATCCTCCAGTTTCACAATGCCAGAAATTGTCCAAATGGCGTTTCTACATCTGCCGATCGATGATACCGATCCAAGACTCCAAACAAGAGAACAGTACATATCTGACCTGAAGATCGAAGGCTTATCAGACACCCTCTAATGGACGGTCATCCCCAAAACTTTGGGTCCTCAATGCCGTCCTGCCGAACCGTCCAAGACACTGAGCTCCAGTAACTCCCACCTTGGCCCGAAGAAGACGACCCTTTTAAAAAACATTCACACGGCAAAATCTCCATATCCGGTGGGACAGAAGGCGGCGCCGCGGAGCGTGTCGAGGCAGTTGACGAGGATTAGTGTGCCGGTCAGGTGCTTCCACCTCTTGGTGATGGGGTTCCTCATCTTGTCCAGGCCGAGGTGGAGCTCCTGGATCACGTCTCGGTAGCTGTCCCCCACGTGGGCGGCCCACGTCAGGAGGAAGTCGTAGGCTGGCTTCCACATGGACTGAAGGGTGGGATCGGGGTCAAAGAGGAAGGACAGACAGGAATACTTTTAATGGTGATTCATAAACAGACATTTCCCCTGTTTGGGAACCTGTGGACATAATAGACACAATGTCTCTCACCTCGTTGTCCAATAGGCCGTTCTTGTCGCGGTGCGGAGCCTCGTAAGCCTCCATCTGCTGTCTGGACACTCGAGCAAGTTTCTCGGCCAGTTCCCTCCACCGGAACGCCACCTCCACCGCCGTGGTCAGCAGGACGAAATCCAGGACCAGTTTGGCAACCAGACCCTGGCAGTCCATCTTCAGCAGCGCCTGATGGGGACAGAGGCACAGTGGAAAGGAGTTGTAATTACATAAAGACTGTGAGTTAGTCACAGAGTATGTCAAATTATTTTTGATATATGAGCAGAAAGATTTAAACGTTTTGACTTTGATGACACCCGGTGGTTATATCAAAAAAGACACAGATCCAACCCTGAAAGCTGAAAGCAACACATAAACGCAGGATTGTATTACTTTTCTACAAAACAAAGTTGTAACAACAAAGTATTTCTACATACAAATTCCAGTGATAGGGGCTTAAACTGTGGTTTGGCTCACACTGCAGCTGAAAGTGGAACTGAAATTCAGTACACTTAAGTTATGGCTAAAAAAAGCCTAGTCTTAAAGGAGTAAATAAAAGCAATTGCTCATAAATCCTTTCATTATTCTTTGGACATCTTGAAAGAAAATACATTTTGGAACTTTTCTGTGACAGACTTGCGATAAAGAAAAAAAAAACCCAAAATATTTAGACCCAGAGGTGGTTGATATGTGTAAAATCTGACATGATTTTAGATTGCACAAAGATATACTGTATAATTACATCCTACACTTGATATACACAATTGATTTGCAACATTGCCTGCAATGGCCTAATAAAGATATTAATGGAATAGCTACCACATCGCAATCGGAGCCATGTGGACCAGTGGAGATCTTTATTCCCAAATATAGCTCCAACCTTCCCAAACTTCCTTTTTTCTAATCCCATTTTCTAGTCCAACCTTTTTGTCTTAAATCCCCTAAAATGACAAAGTATCTACTGTTTCTAATGTGTGACCTTTTCAGTAGTTCAATCAGACTGATTTTTTTCTTCTCAAACAGTGTCATTTGAATCATTTTTAGAGGCTTAATGGGGTAAAAACATCCACTGAAATAAGGATTAGAGAAGTCAACATTTGTGTAAGTTGTTTTTTGTTTCTCTCCAACCGAGTTAATCATCACATGATCCCTCAAACGTATCTGTTAGAAACACTGTTACAGTCTATAGTCCTGTTTGTCTTTAAACTGGCCACAGGGTCTGAATGGCCAACATAAAACACCCTCTTCTTTATGGCTGAGTGTATGAATAGAGTCCTCAGCCCCTCCTGAAAGTAGTCACGGCCCTCAGGCTTCTACTGTAAATACGTTCTTACGCAGCTAACCCGGTTAAACGAGGGTTAGAAAATACGGAGCATTAAATAAAAGCAGCTGACTGGAAAATCCACTGCAGGCAAGTTATTTTTTCTTGACAACGGAGTGTTTTTCTTTCTTTCTAGAGACCTAGAGCATTCAGAGGATGGATGGAACAAACTAGAGACCTAGAGCATTCAATCTTCAAAATCTTCACTATATAGTCGGATGTCGGCTCCTTTGCAGGCTACACATACTGTTCATCAATGAGTCTGTTTAACTCAGTCTTCAAAGACAAGACAGGAAGAACCTTATAATCCCAAGGTCATGAAATTTCCATTTATTAGAATAATCTGTTTTACCTCCTCTCCCATCCGTTATCTCTTTCATCGTCTCTATTATGAGCTGCAGCTCTGTAATGAAGTGAAATAACCTGGATGTCCTACAAGTGCAGGTTACTCTCTACAAACGGGACACCGTACACCCCCCTCTGTCTGCCTCTATCTCTCTCTACCACCTGGCCGACCAGCACCGTGGCCTTCTACTGGGATGTCCTCCGTCTGCTGATTCAGTCTAAATATAGAGCCGGTCCGAACACACACACACACACACACACACACACACACACACACACACACACACCAGGGTTCAACACTGCTGTCTGGAAATGAGCATGATGTGTTCAAATGCAAATCAGGAGCTCCTGTAAGTGCAGGAGAGATGTGCTGTTTAAAGCCAGAAAGGATTAAAGCAGGAGTTACGACAGGAAGGAGTTTGTGCTTCAAAATAAAGGTCAGTAGGTCTGGAGGTCAGGAGAAAGTAGAAAGTAGCAGCGAGCACGTCTCTAAATCTGTGCAAAAAAAACAAACGCGTTTCAGTTATAAGCCGTCATCAGCGACTGAGTGCCGGTGATTTGTTTCTTCAGGAGGTCAGGAGAGACATTTATTTTTTTAATCCAGTCACGGTGGGAAAAACTTTCTGTCCCTGAGAGACACATATCGCATACTCAAACTGCACCAGATGCAGGTCGAAGGTCATCGTCTTGCTCAAGGACACTTTGGTTCCAGCTGGAGACATTTACATGAACATTTCAGTCCCTCAGATTAACTCATGAGACTTCTGCTTTTGGTGGTTTCCTTTATCTATGTCTCTGTTTCCACATTATTAACTAACAACATGATTCTGCTCTAAAAATAGAAACCAGTCTGCTCCGCCAGAGACCAACGTGTCGGAAACATAGGAGACGGCGGCGACCTGCAGGAAGCCCCGAAGCAGACGGACAGACGGAGCGGACAGCTGACGGGCGGCTGACAGCTAAATGAGCTTCAACAGGACGGAGGGAGGAGTTGGAGAGGTGGAGCAGGGCTCAGGATAATACTGACAGGTAGAAAACAGAAAGAGGGAGAGGAAGGAGGAGAATAAAAGCAGGCAGAGGCAGAAAAAATGTAGAGAAAGAAGATAAACACGAAACTGCCTTTAGACCAAAATTTTAAATGCAGCTTTTCCAGTCCTGAAAATTACATTAAATATGTTATATTAAAAACCAATGCACTCCAACACGCCATGAATGTGCCACTATTTCTGCATATCCTCATTGCATTTTCAATCTAATTAGACCTTATTTGACTATTTGTGTTCACATTTACCTTTTGCAAATCTATTTTTCCTGTTATTGTCACTTTGGACAAAAACTAAACGCTTCTACTTCTGTCCCTTTCTGACTGCAATTAGTTCTCCGAGAAGACTCCTGAGCTTGAACTGTATCTAAACCACATAAAACTACAAAAGGTTTGTCCCCAAAATGTCCCAAGGAATAATTTCCTGAAGGGTTGCACCAACATTAGAATTACATTCTTCATGTTTAAAGGCCCTTTTTACTCGTATAAATCCTTTTTTATTGCCAATGTGTGAACAGGTTGTAACCGGAACTAAAAAATGAGGCGATTGCTGTTTTTAATGTGAAGGACTCGGGTCGGTGTCCAAGCGGATGTGATGTCATGTGCGCTAGTGTGTGCCTACTCTCTTCTACATTTTTTCAGTGAAGTTTTGTACAAAACATGAAAATCAACCCCAGAACATCGCTGCGTATATTTTGCAGATAAGATTGTTGCCTTTCTTGTATTTTCAGTCTTCCATTGCACCTTAATACTGCCACATAACAGCCTCTACGCTTCTTCACATGTGGCAGAAACACAAACACTTGTGTGTTCGCGAGTTTGGTTGAAATGTCCCATCAGGGGAAGTTTGGCAGGAAGAAGGTGATTCTCACTTGTTGCTGTTGAGTAAATACTTTAGATCAATCACTTCCTTTGTGGAGCAGGCTTCTCAGCACGATCCGACAGGAGGAGTTAATTTCTCAGCGGTTGTGTGCAGTTTAGACGCTGCTGTGTGGCCTTCACCTCATTAAAGGTGTTTTTCCTGCAACTACTTCAGCTTTAACAAACACCTCTCCTGCTCTGTCTGATCAGCTGCAGAGGAGCTCACGTCTCCCAGACACGTTTCTAGTTTTTTGTCCAATAAACCTGCAGCTGGATAATCAGGTCAAATATTCATCGCTTAATCAACATGCTGGTTTTTATAAAGAAGTTTAAATTTCTGAGCCTGTTACTGTTGACTTTTATGACTAAAGACCTTAGTTTTAGATGGGAGTCTACAAGCAGGGGATCGATTACGTCCCCTGCAGGAGTGCGTGGATCTATTATTAAACAACACTCTCCTCTGCTGACAAGCTCAAGAGACGTCTCTCTCATTTGTCCTCTGCCTTCGTAACTCGAGCCTCGGCGTTAAAGGATCTGCCGGGGCGGTGTCAGATGCCCCCCAGGCCTCCAGCTCCGTCCTGATCAATGCCTGCTCACATTTCACACGAGAACACCTGTCGGCTAGTGTGGACGAGAGGGGGAGAAGGGATGAGCTGCTCTAAACCCTGAAGACAAACCATGAGCGCTTGTTCTGCTGCAACACTTTCATTTTTTATGTTTCACACAGTCCACAGCTGCAATTAAAGCAAGCAGGGTTACGGCTGATATATCTCTCTGCTCTTCTTTACAAACCTCTTTTGCAGAATTTAGATCAAGATTCCAAAAACTGCCAACTTCTCTGTTCACAAGTGAAAATACTCCTGCTGCTAAACTCCTGTGTGGTTCTGCTGGAGACTGAAGATTAGTGGAGCTTTGTTTGTGCTGCTGCTGTTCCATAAAAACTGCTCTACACTAAAACATATGGATATATTGGGTGCAATCATTTAAGCAGATTAGCTTCAATTACTGCAAAGAAAAAGTCACAAGTGAGATGAAGAGCAGCAGAAGGTAACTGGCAATTTTCATCAAGGTAAAATAACACCTTACTGTGCTATCAGGTATTGTAGCCAGGATGTACCGATCCAGGAAACAAATGAAATTATAGCTGCTGCGCAGCTGTGGGTCGGTGCTGTGGTTTCTCCCTGTTATACAGTAGCTCTGGCCTATAATGATGTCTATGATGAAAAGGTTGTGTTGAGGTTTTTACTACATCCCCGGAGCTCTGAGGCACAGCAACACTAAGAAATAACACCTTGGCATATCCTCAAGTGTCATTTCAGTTGTGCCACTGTACATAGAAAATAATAAACGCTGGTGTGTTGACGTGCTGCAGGCGCATGTTGCCCTTTAGACAGTCAGGCTGACAGGAAATGTTTTCACTTTATTTAGAACATCAGCTGATAATGTCAAGATGCTTTCCAAAGCTGGAGTCAGGACGTGGTTAGCCTATAGCTTAGCACAGAAACAGGAACAGGAACCAACAGTATAAAGGTGTGTGTTTCTTTCCCACTTCAGTTCTCACATCCCTCCAACAGAACCCTTTCTTTCTGCCTCCTCTCTCATTACAGAAACCACAGGGGAGACAATGAGTCTCCACCTTGAGTCTCACTCTCTGACACCTTCCACTTTATACTCATCATCCATTCCCAGTCGACCGGATGGGATTATACCCCGTCCTTTCCTAACACGGTTTTCCAATTAACTAATCTGCATACGTAATGAAGTGCACCTGAATTTGTATCTTGGACTAACATATTCTGTAGTTTAACCACAATGCATTAAATCAGACACTTTTATTTGGAACATTTCACAGGTTTATGTATAGTTATGACCTGAAAAGTAGCAGGTCTTGACTGGATAAAAGCCTCATTATTAGGAGAATGAATACCTTGTTTGCTATTTGATGATTTTGAAGCCAGAGGTTCTCCACGTAGGAATGTTTTATTGTGTAACTATTATATAAGACAGGCTTTTTTTTCCTTTGAGGAGAAGATCTAGTAATTCAAGCCTATGTGACTCACTGGACCTTGTTCCTGCAGCCTGATGACAATTTACTGCTCTCCGGGGAAAATGTCGCAGGACACACACGTCCTGGTGTGGTTTACAACTGTTAAGTCATTATAGCGCTAAAAGCCCTTGTCCTAATAGTGGGGCACAACACTAACAGCTACATAAAACAAATTAAGCATCTCAGCAGTTAAAAGCAGCGCTGCAAATGTCAGAAAATAATAAAAAATGTCCATCACAATTTCCAGTAACCCATGTTGATGTCTCCCGATTGCTTTCTTTCTCTGATCAACAGTCCAGAACTTAACGATATTCAATTTACTGTCACTTAAGACAAAACAAATCTGCAAATCCACAGCAGGAACTATTGAATATTTGGTGTTTTTGCTTGAAAATGATTGAATATTGGTAGACTAATTGTTTGAAGTTCCATCATCGTTTCAGCTTTAATGTGATTCACAAAGTCATTGTATGCATTTTAACCTCAAATAGATGTTAAATTGAGATTTTGCTCCATTGCTGAAACATGAGAAAGTCACTGTCACCTTCATTTTCAACAAATAATAAAATGAAACAGTATGTCATGCAGGTTTCTCTCTGTAGAGAGGTAAATTCCATACAATGGGCAAACCATATATCGGCCTTGCATGGGCTTGTAAAACTTGTGGACAAATTTTTCCATCAAGGTCAGCAGAACAAATTTCAATATCATCCTTGAGGATGAAAGTGTTTCTGACTTCAGAAGAAAATTGCTGGACTTCAGTGAAGGACATCTGAGTGGGCACGTTTCATTTTCCAGTAAATATATATTTTTTTAAAAACAGAGCTCAGAGGACTCAAGGATGGAGCCTGGTTCAGAGATAACAACGTTTAAAAGCCTCAGCAGGAGTTGAAGGTATACCCGCCAGAATAAAAGCCTTTTATAAAACATAAAAGCATGCCTCCTTCGCTTCAGACTTTGTGAGATTATGGGGATGTCACATGACGTACAGCCAAACAGGGAGAGGTAGTTGCAGGTGAGTTGCTCTGGATAACAGTGCAAGGTTAAAAACAGCAAATGAGTAACACTCGTTTACCTTAACAGTTCCTGTCAAAGTCCTATTTAGCAAGGCACTTTACCCCCAGCTGCTCCGGTAGGCTCACTGAGCATGTCGCTGCCACAAAACAAGTGCATGCACGCTTCATCAACTCTGCCTGGATAAACAACAGTTGGAAAATGTACTTTGCTAAAGCACATTTTGAATAATGGCGTCTGGCGAGGGAAATGTCGCAGGACTATTTTGCTTCCCCCGGGGTGCCGGCGCTGTCGGAGAAGAAAACACATTGAGGCTGGCGTGCGTTTGCTTGACAGAGTTGTTTTTGCTCAAACTGCAGATGTTAAGTTTTATCTCTACGCTTCCCTTTAAAGGATTTTCTCCTCCAGCCCCCCCTTCATTTTTCATGTAGTGGCTGCTCCCACTGTGAGCCACCTCAGGCTGTAGACAAGCTGTTTACCAATCATGTGACTGAGCATAAGGACTCAAATCCTTCCAGTTCACACTCAGATTGTTTCACATTGTCGAACTGCAACACAGGTTGAAGTGGAAAGAAATCATTCTGAGGGCCGATGTCGCAAAATGATTAACTCTGACTATTTAGGAAATTACATTTCTCTTGTTTTAGCTTCAACAAAGCTTAACTAATGATGCAGCAACCATCTGAGGGACAAAAGTCTTCTCTTGCTCAGTTTGTAATGTACATCATTTGAGCATAATAGCTGTTGCAGCAGTGTTACAGTAAAACCCGACAATTTTCTTTCACATTTAGCTGTGCAATAAATGCTTTTACTGAGCATAAATGTTTTTGCAGCAATGTAACAGTTGGAAGACATTTCTCTCAATATGCGTACAAACGCTACAAGGCTTGCTGAAATACTTAGAAAATGAGTCCACAATAAAAGAAAAGAAAAGATTAAAATAAAATAAAAGCATGATTGGTCTTACCATCATGAGTTCCCTCTGGAAGGACTTCCTCTCCTTGTTCTCCATGTTTGTACACTCCTCTTTGAGTTTCTCCAGAACCGATGCCACCTTCTCCGGTTCATTGTCCAGCTCGGTCCGGCAAAAATAATTCAGTGGCAAATTCCCGTTCCCCAGGGCATCTGCAAATGCCCTCCAGTTTCCCACATTCTCCATTAAAACCGTCCTCACTGTTGCGTAGATGTAGGTAAGAAATTTGCAAGGCTTCAGGATCTGCTCCAGCAGCATTGTGGTCGTTAAGTCCGGCCCACACCAATAAATGGGCTTGACTTTACCCAGAACTAAAACGTTCTTGGCATGAACAAGGCCTATCTTCCCCTGATAGTATCCAATGTACCACTCTTTGGTCCGCAGCTGCCCACGCAATTTGATTTTCTCCTCGCTGAGCAAAGCAATAACATCCCCCTTTTTGTACTCCAACAGATAAGTGCTCTTGTGCTGCCTAATTACTGTTTTGATCAACTTGCCAAATTTAAGGTTGGTAATGCACCGATCCTGAAACTTTGGGTATTTAGAAGTGACCGCCAGTGGTGAGAGGACAATCTTATCCACATCTTTCTTTTTCAGAAACCTCCTCTGGCCCGTTATCCTTGCTTCGGTCTTTGGCGGTGGCGGCGGCGTTTGGACGCAGAACTGGGTGAGGATACAGTCAAGGGCGTCCTTGATTTGGACCCTGAGAGTGAAGTCTGAGATGCTGTTGGGGTTGTGTGATGTGATCATGTACAGGAGCCTGCTGACTTTCCCCAGTTTGACCTGAAATCCCCGAATCACCCCCGCACCCTCGTTCACCTTCACCTGGTAGTTGGACATGTTGGAGTACAATCCCACCTGGAGGTCCTGAGGGTACCCCAGCACAAACTGGTGCTTCCCCCACAGCTGAAGGGCCACGGGAGGGCTGGAGCTAGCCTGCCGGCCCACCTCGTTTACCAACAAGGTATTGGGGGCGCAGTCATGCCCAAACATGGCCACGACTGTCTTGAAGGAAGGGTGAATGTGCTTGGGTCCGTAGACGCCCAGAGTTACTTTCCTCTGCACATGGTCCCAAACAGTGGTATTTTGGCTGATGTACTGTGACTGAACCACAACAGCCACATACATACAAGGCTCTAGACTATCCAGCTGCACCTGGACTGTATCCTTGTAGATGTAAGCATTAGGAATGGGCGTGTAAGGCCCTTCTTTGCAGTCACTTCGAACGCAAAGCACCTCTGCAGTGTGACAACTCTCCTTCTTGACAGTTACCAATACCTTCATCTCCAACGTGATAAAGGACTTGGTCTCCATGTTGCTCAGCTTGATCTCCACCACAGGGCTGACGGTGGAGCAGTGGTCACTGTTGAGCTCCAGAGGAGGGTCTAGTAAGGCTTTCATGGAGATCTGCTGGTGGTCTCCATGGCTGACGTGGCCTTCGGGGATGTGTATGCTGATTTGGGTGTCCGGGAGCTGAACAACTCCTCCGTTACTGTCCAACCTGCACACAATATTGGTCTCCACCGGTTGTGTCTGGCCCCACCCAGGACTCTGGCCCAGGGAGTCAAGGTCATGGCAAGACCTGGCTAGTTTTCTGTGGTTCAACCAAGCAGTCCTGAAGTCCTCCCTGCTCTGAAACTGCTCCGGTGAAGGAGCCTTAAGACCTGTGAAGAATCCCGAGGAAGGTAAGGTTGGATTGGACTGCGCCTGCAGGACTGACAGTTCTGAGAGACTGTGGGAACGTTTACTCCTGAAAAACGGGTTATCCCTCTGGAGGTTAGGTACAACCTCTTGGTTTGGGCTGGTGGGGGTGGTGTTGCTAATGTGGCAGCTGCTGAACCCATTGGTCATGATTGTACTAGTGTTAAAGTTTGAGCAAGATGATGGAGATGCCAGTGCATCAAACAGAATAAGGTCTGTTGAGTTCCTTACACTTAAATCTTTGCAGTTTTGATCTATCGGACGGATAAAGGGGTTCTCAGAGAAGGGACTGTTGTTGTTGTAAATTGGAGAGGGCTTAAGGGTAATTCCTGTCCACTCCCCCAAACCTCCAAACTCCTTTGACCCATCCTCGTATCCTTCCCCAAGGCTGTCAATCATCCCACTGTCGCTAAGCGAAGAGTTCCTGAAGTTGACCGGCTGGACGTAGGCGGCTGGGATGTAGCCCATTTCCATGTTGTTGTGGGCGTACCACCACTCTCCACCCGACGTGTCCAACACATAGAGGCGATCACCTTTGGAGAACTTCAGCGTGGTGAAGCTGCTGGGGCAATAATCCTTTATGGCAACCACTTCCTGCGCCGCTCCATAGGAGGCTGAAGTGTCCAGCCTTAAGGCACTGGGAGAAGGCACTGAAACGGAAAAAAAACTGTTAGTGATGGTCTTGTGCCTTGATTGCAAAGTGGTTTTGTAACTGGTTTGTTACCATTATAGATAAGTGCACTTACTGTAATCACTCAATGACTGATTACTCAAAATACTGCAGTTAACAGTGATTATCTCGTAATCAGACACAGATATAATGGGCCAGTTGTACTACAGATCAGACATAAAGGTTTGTGTCCAAATGGTTCAGTGGTTCAGTTTACTGCATTAAAACTTTAAAAGAAGTACTTAATTCTGGACAAAAGGAAAGCAGCCAAAAAACAAAACCTCTGAATGCAAAGACAAAAATTTTCAGATCACTAAGTAAATGTATGAGCAGATGAACTGCATAATTAACTGCATAATTTTCTATTTTTAGTTCACATCATTAGCGTATATAGAGCATGTAAACAAAGCTGTAATGAAGTGCAACCAGTGAAGGGAAAGAGCCAGAGAAAGAATAATACTGTTTCCAACATATGACTGAATTATCTCATCCATATCTAAATCTATTTCATTACAAAAGATGAAAACCACTAATTCTGGAGATATTGAGTGAACTTTGATTAATTTTCGATTGAGTCTTGTACCTTCCACAGCCCATCATTTCTTTATGAAGTAAACCTGTGGATACAGTGAAACACTGACCTTTAACATCGTTAAGACTGGCCCCGGTGACCCCTTCGCTGAGGTCGATGAGCGTCCCCTCAGACTTGCAGCGAGGGAGGATGTGATTGTTGCTCGTCACTCTGATGATGCGATGGGCAGCCATGGCCGCTACTTTACATAGAATTCGCTCATTGGCAGCTTTTCATCTGGATGGGAAACAAACAAAGCATTTCAGGGTGGGAGCGACCAGACAATTTTAAATACACCTGCCTTCAGGCATTTAGCTGATGCTCAAATCTAGAGCGAATTCCAAAAGCAACGCTGGAGTAGGAAGCTTAATTTTCGAAATCACTAACGCAGTTAAAGGCTACAAAGGTCAAAGCTGCAGCAGCAGAAAATAAGTCTGACAAATATCAGTGCATTTTTGAAGGATGTGCTGGGGAAAGAAATGACTCCCAGCAGAACAGGGAGAGTTTTTTTTTTTTTCTAAATCGATGCAAAAAGCATGAGCAGAGAGCTGAGCGGAGAAGAAAGCGAGAGATGTGATGAGGAGAGCAATCGAAACGCAATGAAGAAATGAAACAAAAGGAGATTTAAGTTCTGAGTGAAAGTTACAATGGAGAAGGTCAGAAACATAATGTAAAGCATGAGGCACGAACATTTCATCATGTGAACACCTGAATAAACAGCCTCCACTCTTCTGGTCTCAGTCTCTCCACCAGATGTTGAACCTGCTGCAGGGATTTGATCCCATTCAGCCAGACAGCATCATGAAAAATAGCCTGAGGATTTGGACACCTCTGTCTGCATGCTTTTGGCCATATAGCATAAACTTACACAGTTATAGCTAATATCTCCTCCCTGCCAACAGAAATGGAAAGTTCACACTCAACCTCAGAGACTCGGCTGTTGTCTGCAGTCTTCTATCCTACAGGGGATTCAAACCGGCAACCACCTCTCCCTCCCCTGGCTGTATATGCTGTGTGTGTTTTGAGTATTTACATCTCTGATGTGTCAAGCAAGTTACCAATTTCCTTTGTCAGAACTGAGATGTGATTCAATTTGCGTATGAAAACACACAGTCAGCAGAAGACTGTAAGCAAGACATTGTTTTGCAGCAAAACGTTGTTCCCTTCAGTCACAAAAGACTTTTATTATTCCTGCAGGACGTGACAAGCAGCGGCAGTGGGAACATTCACATTTGCACACTAATGATGCCATTTTAATCTGATTAAATCAACACAGACTGTAGAAGCTGCATGTAAATGTCTTTCACTGATTATCTTCATTAGAGCGTTAATGTTTGGAGCTGAATGTCTGCTCAGTGTTCACATTAAACGCTGAGGATTGTGATTCAGATGTGAAAGCTCTTCACTATGTTATAGCATCTTCTGTTTTCAGCCAAAACTGAGAATAACACACAGATGACAAGCATTGAATACAAAGCTTTTTGTCTAAAGCTGATCTGCCTCAGCTGGTCATAACTTCCTCTAAATAAGTGTTAGATTAACTCTCTACACATCAATGCAAACACCCCAAAATAACAAAAACATGGCAAATCATTTGCCAGCAAGTTTTGTGTTTGCTAACTTTTATCTAATAACATTTTTAATTTGGTTTCTTTCACTTCATTCTTTTTAAAGCAGCAAAATAGTCAAGTAGACTAAATAGACGCAGCCATAAAAAAGGGTTGAAAGGAGAAGACTTGCTTTGTGTTAGCTGACAAAAACAAAACCTCAACTGAACTCTCCTCTTTTAGTCAAAAAGCATGAGAAATCCTGGAGGTGCTCCGACAGAATCAGGGAAAGTTTGAACATCTACATCTAAGCTCAAGAACAAACTGTCAGCTTTGAATTAAGTGTGAAATAACCTTTCCTTTTATCGTAACTGATACGTTTCCTGTCAAAAGCTTTGTATATGTTTGCAGAACCGATTAGAAGCAAGAAATCAGCTTTCTCCAGGAGAAATCTACCTGGTGAAATCACGTTTTTCAAATCCCCAACACTGACAGAGAGCCAGCTGTAACCCGGCCACTAACAACTTTTTTAAACAGTGAAAACTTCAGACTTTCCGCCTAATTCCTGGTTCATCTATATGACCCCTTTTACTGCTTTCCACTCAGTTTGAACAATATGATCCAAAATGACAAAGTTGCTTTACTATTTCGTTGCTGCACCACAGATCTTTGGTCTTTATTTAAACCTGTGCAGCTCTTTTTCGAATGGCAGAATTGAGCAGATATATTAGCGTTTTTGTTTCTCATGCCTCAAAATGACAAAAAAGCGAAAAACTGGGATTGTTTCAGAGCAGCTCCTCTCTGGAGGTTATAGCAGAGGTGCACTCTGGGATGCAGAGCATGCAGTGAAGAGAAAGTGGGGCTTGTTTAACGTCTGCATCTGTTCAAATGGGAGCTCACGCCGTCAAACTCCTCTGAGGTGACATTTCATTTTCTTGCACCCTCTCTGCTCGTCGGGGAGCGTGTCAGCCGTCGATAAAACCCCTCCTCCCGCTCAAAAATGAGCACTCAGCGGGCAGCCGGAGCGAGGCTGCGATCAATAACAAGCCGGCAGACAAAGACACTGTCACCGGCTTTGATAGAACATGGAGGTGATCCCACTGAATGCAGCAGGAGGTGTATCTTACAGATACAGGGGGAAAAGAAAACGAGGAATTGGAAGATGCTGTTCGCTCCGACGGGAAACACAGCAGGAGGTTCAGTTCAGAGCAAACTGGATTCCTCAAAATGACCCCTGTAGATCCACGCTGAGCCTCCTGGAAACCTTTGTTCCAGGATTAGAGAAGGAAACTGACACAAGCAATTATAAAAACACAAAAGTTAAACAAGACTGTGACACCTTGTGACCTCTTTTACAGACTGGATAACAACACAAAGTATAGACAGCATTTGGGGAAATGAACTCCATTTTATTTTTGTTTTACTTCTCGTTGGCAAAGAAATTTAAATTACAGAGAGGGAGCTGAAAAAGAAGCTCTCAGGGGATCTCAGCAAACTGCTGGAGGGCTTGTGGGTTAGCCTACCTCAAAATTGGAAATGGTATTTCTGTTTTTTCCCCCACTGGTGCATTAATATCCGAGTCGGTGAAATACTCTGCGTTATTAACTCATCTGAGTCAGGCTGACAGAGCGGTGAGTCGGAAGTTTAATTAGCCGAGAGTCGGCCGGTCCTAATCCCTGGATGAATGTTGCTATAATAACCATTTCCAGCAGCCATATGCTCGCAGAGAGCTCATCGCTTTTCCATCACAGCTGTTTAAAATAAGCAGATTACAGGACAGAGAATGAGATGCACGGCAGCACAGACCTAGTGTGTGGCTGGAAAACAAAACTTCACCAACAGTATGTCATATTCAGAGTTGAATTTCCTGTGTGAGCATTCAAACAGATTAATCCCAGATCAAAGACGGAGGCTGAAGGGCTAAAAGGCTCTTAAATCATGATCAAACAAACCAAACCTACTCATGATTCTTCACTTTTTACACTTCAGTTTAATAAAATGAAACGTTAGCTGATTCTACACATCCTAATGTTGAGGAAACGGTTGTTATATTAAAGAAGCTGCATGCTGTTGATCCTTTATTTATTGCATAATGATTATTGTTTGGTTAGATCTCCCTCTCTTTCTCGGTACAGTCTGTCCAGACAAAAGAAATGACCCTAAACGTGACTGTTTAATTTGTTTCAAGCTTGTGGAAACACTTCATCTACAGCTCAGCTCTGTCTTCTACTGTAGTTTGCAGGAAACTGAGAGCAGGCACTCCGGCTTCATTCAGTCCCGACTGAAAAACATTACAGTAGGTCTACTTTAGTCAGGTTCCCTAACAGGCCACCCTGTTGTGGCCTGCGGCAATGCAGCTCAGCTCCCAGCATGCATTTGGACGTGTGTTTACACATGCATTGTAGCGGCAGTGCACCAGCAGAAGAAACGAACAGGAGCTCAGAGAAAGAATGTCTTTGGAAGTTTGTTAAATGCCTGCAACTTTAAAACTGATGGATGGAAACTGTTCACCTATGGTTAGTGTTTTCACCTTTTGACTTCATTAATGATTGTCCTCTGTGGGCCAACGTAGACGTTGTCTGAGGCCTGTGAGTGAATTCTGTATGAGAACAGTTTTAAAAGGTGACGTACAATAAAAGAAATCTCAGTGTTTTTACTCAGAGAAACATCGAGATGACTTCAACTGTCTAAGAACTAAGAAGGGTTATCCAACAAACTATCCAGCTTCTCAAAAAAGATGGTGATGGTAAGAAGGTGTTTTATGCCGGATTTATGGGGAAGAACGTAACTGGCTGTGTTCAAGAAAGGACAAGTTTTGCAAATAAAGAACGTCATGTGATCATGCAGCCTCACATTTTGAAATCTGCATGCTAACATTAATGGGAATATGCGTTCAGTTTTGAACTTTGACAGTGAAAGAATAATATTAGAGAGAAGGTTGCAGCGGCTTTGCTCATTTTTTTTCAGGAATGCCCCGATCACTGATGTGCCTTCAAGTCATGAAATGTCTTGATTTATCAAGCTGTTACTAATTCATGGAGAATTATGAAAAATTAATGGAGTTTTTCCTTTGAATCTGACACTTTTCCTCTCCAAGGACTACAATATGATGTCTTTAAAAAGAAAAGCAGTCGACCTTTTGAGGGATTTTAATATCCTTGTATTTTAGACTACTGTGAGTGGCATGTGGCTTTAATTGGCTTCAAAATATGTTTGATTTTGTTACATAAAATGTAACCCATCCTCCCTTGTGTCTTTTCTTCCATCATATTCCTGCAGGCTGAGTGAGTGAGTCTTTGTGACCTGTCTTACCTTGCAGACAAGCAGAAGAATAAAAAATACATTTAAAAAAATCTTCAGCCTGGCATGTGGTCAAGTACATTAGTCTGCGGTTCTGCACCGACCGCCACCGTTCATCACCGGAGAAATTTATCCGTAAAGTATTACAATCGCTCCTCTCTCCCCTCAGGATGAATTTCAGGTAAACGAGCCCACTAAGTGCTGAGTTTTAGTGCCGCTTCCACCTCCACGCTGAAGGAGATTCCTCGAGCGAAGAGAGGTTTGCACTCAGAAAGAGGAAGTACACGTCAACAACTCAACAGCAGATAGTTTAAATTTCAACATTAAGTGTTGTGAATGCTATAATTTACCTCTAATGTCTATTTTCAGCAGGAAAAAACAACTGATAAAGTATGAACAGATGGATGACGTGAGAAAACATCCCTCATGAAGCCTTTATAATTCTGTGAAAAGGGTTCAGCATGTTTAGAGCTGATGATGTAATAATGTTGATTAATGATGTCAGCATTTTGTTGTTGAATCATAATGGCTTAACGCGATGCAGTTTGATATCAACCACATTATAAAGTTATTAGATAATGAGGATATATTACATCATCAGTTGGCCTTGTTTCCATTTCTACTCGAACCTGAAGACCGAAACTGAAGCTTTCAGGGTGTTTAAGTGACTACAAACAATGTTTATTCTACATTTTACACTATAATTATTATTTTACATTACATTCTTATCTTTTTCCAAACCATGTTAAAGTATTTTGATTGGTTGACCTCCTCCTTATTTGTGTCTATGTACACAAATCAATACCTTAAATTTCGTGACTATTTCACAAACTGCTGTGCGACTGGGCTGGATATCAAAACAGTTCCTGCTGGCTTAGAAAACACTGGAGCAAGTGGTGATGTAGCACTATCTCCAGTATCGGCAGCTATGGTTAAGGTATGATTATGAGTAGGGAAAGATCATTGCAAACTTCAGTCTTCAGAAAACTGGATGCCTAGAAATTAGCCTATACTGTAAGAATATTACATTAATATTGTAGAGATTTTTCATTTGAGTGAAGCCGAATTCCTTTCCACACCTTGTTTTGCTAAATCAGTGAACAAAATGAGCAAATGGTTGGTTTAAAAGATAATTACAAGTAATTAAGTGTAAATTTGATTGCAATGTGAACTGACCTCCTGGACGCTCAGAGTACAGTATAAGTGAGCTCTGTGTGTAAAATCTCCATCATTTAGTTTCATAGCGTTTCCCTCTGAAATGTAGTAGAAGTATAAATACTTAAAAAAATAGTTTTAGCGTTAGTTTCCACCTTAAAAATGACACTGGGAGCTCAGGATAATCGATCAAGATGTTAATATCTGTTAATGAGTATTTTATCAACATAGCATGCAAACAAATGAAAGCTCAGTTCTGTAGAAGAAGAAGATGTTGAGGTGTTTGTTTGTGCAAATGTGTAAAGGACAGAGTGGGGATTCAAATCTACATCTGCCAGAAAGCATGAGCAGTGTGTGTGTGTGTGTGTGTGTGTGTGTGTGTGTGTGTGTGTGCTGCTGAGCAGCCATTAATTACAAACGGAGCGCACCTTCGCGCGGAGCTGGAAAATGATGACATGCTAGTTTTCAGGCTTAGCCTCGAGAGGAGGGGGGGTTGTAGTAGTAGACTGTGTGTGTGTGTGTGTGTGTGTGTGTGTGTGTGTGTGTGTGTGTGTGTGTGTGTGTGAAGGTGTTTAGTGTCACTTTCACATCAGTTTGTGTGCATGTGTTTGTTAGCAGAGGAAGAGGAAGAAAACAAAAAAGGAAGGAGGAAGAGAAAGAAGATGTGATGAAGAGGAGATGAGAGGGAGAAGAAGAGGATGTGGAGGGAAACAAAACAATGATTAGTAAACAGTTTGGAAGAATAGGAAGAAGAAAGGGAGAAGAAAAAGACATAGGAGGCAGCAGATAGGGGAGGAAGAGGAGGAGGACATATAGACAAAAGGGGAAAAGAGATAAGGAGAATAAAGGATGATGAACAGTGGAGGAGAAGAAGAAAAGGAAGAGGAGGCAAGTGAGGTGAGGAGGAAGAGGGCAGGAGAAAAAGATGATGAAGAGGAGTAACAAGAAGGAGGAGAGGAACATGACGAGAAACCACAAGGGGGAGGAAGAAAAGGAGGCGAGGAAAAGAGAGGAAGTGAAGAAGTAAGAGGAGGAGGAACATGAACAGGGTTAGCAGATAGAGACAAAAAGGGGATGAAGAAGAAGGACAAGAAGAAGAAGAAGAAACAGAAAATGAGGCTCCATCTAATTAAATAGAGTTGCTGATGACTTCAGGCTATAAGACAAAGTGTGTGTGTGTGTGTGTGTGTGTGTGTGTGTGTGTGTGTGTGTGTGTGTGTGTGTGGATTTTCAGCTTATCAGATGACCTTATTGGCAGGGCTGAGGAGGTGCGCGCGGTGCAATACGTGACAATATAGCGCTAATTGTCAAACTTATCATTTCCTGTCACTTTGTCTCCATCTGCTGCTGAGCTTTCCTCTGCTAGTGTGTGAATATTTAATAAATATTGATAACAGAGATGAACAAAAAGAGGGAAAGAATGGAAGAAAGTCTTTCAATTATAATTAATATTAAAGGGAATATAACAACATCACAGAAATACAGCACCATAAAAAAGCACAATAAGGCTCACTATTAGGCACCATGAATTAGAATAAGCCATTAGAACACCATTAGATCACCATAGTCATAAAATACTTAAAGTAATGATGCTCAATAAATATAACTATAAACTCAGTGTTAAGCAGCAGACACATAACATCACCATGTAGCATCACTACAGAGCACCACAGATAGATAATGGAGGAATCTCACTGGAATACTAGAGAGATTTATCATTTGAGTGAAGCCGAATTCCCCCCCGCACATTGGTCTGCTAAACTAGCCAACACAATGAGCACATGGTTGGTTTAAAAGACAATTAGAAGTAATTAAGTGTAAATGTGATATTAATGTGAACTGACCTCCTGCTGGCTGGAAGCCCACAGCTGAAGTGAGAAGAAGGTGAGGAATAAGAGCTGATGGAGAGACTTCTTCTTCTTCTTCTTCTTTTTCCTCCTGTCGTTTGCCTTGAAGGTCAAAAAAGAAAAAAAGTAATAAAATTAAAATCAAAATTAAAATCCAACAAGTTTGTAACGGTGACAGATGCGCGCACAGGCCGATTTCAGTCCGTCTCTGCTCCGGTCTGCCGGAGAACTGGAGGAGAGCTGCTGTGGTGGAGGGGAGTGTGTGGCGTCACTGAGAGGGGGCGTGGCCACACACACACACACACACACACACACACACACACACGCACACGCACACACTATCCATGTACTGTACTGAACAGCTTTAATTCTGCACACTACAAAAAAAAACTTCTCTACCTCAGTTCTTATCCTGCACTATATTCCATATCTGACATTTCTTAATATCTATATCTCCTTTTTTTTAATCACCCAGCACTATATCACTTTCTGCACTACATTCACTTTTTCTTTAAATATTCCTGTATCTCAGTTGTTTACCCTGCACTATATTCATTTTTAACAGTTCTTCTGCACATTGCATTTTTTGTTTTATACTCTGTATTTCTTACATGTGTCTTGTACTACTTGTGTCATTTTATTAATATGTGTACTACTTACCTGTGACGTTTTCTTACTAACATGTGTACTTACCTGTGACGTTTTTTACTAATATGTTTGCACTATGGAACTGTGATGCTGGAAACTTGAATTTCCCTCGTGATCAATAAAGTTACTATCTATCTATCTATCTATCTATCTATCTATCTATCTATCTATCTATCTATCTATCTATCTATCTATCTATCTATCTATCTATCTATCTATCTCCATGTGTGTACTGCCAGTGGTAGTGGTAGATACATTTCACTGCACTACATTTATCTGACAGTTTTAGTTGCTTTGCAGATTTAGATTATTAACACAAACTATAAATCAACCCATATGCATTTTTATAGGTTAACCCACCCCCAGCAGTAAATGGTGCAACTACAATAGCTCCCTCTATTTTGGAGTCTTTAAAGGTCAACTGTCAAGACAGCTTGCTATTGGTCAACGGCGAGAATTTGCATGTCAAAGTTCACCAAAGTTGAAGTGGGAGCAGAAGTCTCATCTCTTGCCTGACTCTCCTCTTGCTCCTTTTTATCCATTTCTTCCTCTATTTGTCAATATGTTGTAATCATTTAAATGGGGAGCGTGCACGAGGCTTTAAATTCACTCCCGATTTACTTTAAAGGACAAAAACAGGACACACTGCTAATGACCATCAGAGAAAACACAGACAAACTCAAAACTGAAATGAAGTCAAATTACACAGCTTTGTTTCCACAAACGGAGCATAAAAGCAGCAACTAAAGGTAATAAAAGCAGCCCTGGAGTCAGTAATGATCAGCACATTGTGTGACTTGAACCGGCTCTATAAATAAAGTTGAGTGGAGCTGCAGGAGAAATGGCTCGTGCAGCAGGACGGTCCTCTGCTAATGAGGCGCTGCTCATTGAGGGTTGGTGATTAAGATTCAAGATTCAAGATTCCTTTATTTGTCATTCTTATGCTCCACATAAAAACAAATTTATGTTTCACACATCCACCACTCAGTAATTCAGTAAACGCTGTCAGCCAGCTAAAATCCCTCTGCAACTGCTCTGGTCTGGGTAGCACCATTAATAATTATTGTCATTATTAATAATAATAATAATAATAACAATAATAATAATAATAATAACAGTAGCAGGAGCTTTATTTGACGATGTTTTGTCTTGTGCATGCAAAAAAGATGTGAATTTCCCAACAAAATATTCAAAAACTTTCTCTAAATAAAATGCATGAAGATATGATATTATATGACCGCTCTGGTAGCTTTAAATGATAATCACACTATTTAAAAGAGCATAGAAAGGCTGTTTGAGAGTATTGGTTTCTTCCACACTGAGAGAAACAGCTTGCATCAGTCTAATAGACCTTCCTCTTTCATCTCATTGACAAAGTTGTTCTGGAGCTGACAACGACTCCAAGAGACGACAAGAGGAAGACAGAGTGTCTCGAAATGAGCTCAGAACTGGGAGAGAAGATTCCCTGATTTATTAATGAGTCAAATCTCTGTCTGCTTTGGCATTTAAGTCACATATATTTGCTGTTTATACTATACATTTAAGGGCTTATTTTCAGGTACAACAACAGTGTACAGGGCCGAGCTTGAGCTTTGCAGCTGTCACCCTGCAGAGTCAGAAAGTCCTGACCTCTGTTACCTTCTTTGCATCATGTGTTTGACCTGTTCGCTGTTTTAAACTCTGCACAGTCGCCTGAAACTTCATATAAATTTATCTAAATCCAGCAAAAAAAACCAAATTGCCACTCTTCCTCAAATACTTACAGTCATACACTCGTAGCTATGCCTAAAGTGACAGAAGTAGTTGTGTGAAATCTGAAAAAGAGAGCTTGAGACTACTCACTGTGACCCTGTAAATCCACCATCACTTTAAGATGCCTGAATGCAATGACCTGAAAGACATCAAATACACAGCCAAAGCTGAAAAAAAACTTTACTTCCTGTTCCACTAAGGAAAGTTGTAAAATGTAGAGCTCTGCCACACATGCTGCAGTTTGTGCTCCCCCCCCCGGCCATGCCTCAGGGAGCTTTTAAAGGCAGCAACCAAAGTTTCCAACAAAGCAGCTAATTAGACCAGCTGGAGAGAGGCAACAGGGGAGGAGCTGGAATTATGAAGCATCTTCCTACTTATCACGTCAAAATCAGGTGCAGCGTTTACTCCTTTCCTTCCTATAGACAACTTATTTCTTTCACTTTTCCTCCATGTTATTTGTATTTTAGTAAATGCTCTCAACAGACTGAACTCAACCTACACCAAAGGTGAAAAAGTCTTCAGTGTTCTTTTCTTATTCAGCTCATGCTTCTGTTGGACTCAGACGGTTCAATCCCATCCCAAAAGCTGTGATGATGAATGCTACAGCCGCTTCAGAAAAGTGATTTATGTGACCGCCCTGCACATGCTTTCTCATTGTGCTCTGTCAGGGGCCGAGGGGCTTATGATGGATATCTGTAAGGCCACTTATGAAGTGACTGGAGATCAGTGCAGGGCTCGGACATCCATCCAGAAGGCCCGAGTCACCGTGGTCCTGCACTTTTACAAAAGGATTTCTCAAACCGTCTCTTTCTGAGGAGACGACCAGCTAAATCAAACAGACTGACGTTTTCATTTATTTCACATGACGAAAAGCCTGATGCAGAGCGAACAGACCGAATCTGAAGCATTTTCTCCACAATGCATTAATCACTTATGTCTTTGTTTGTAGATTTGTTTTATAAATTCACTCCCCTTGAAAACATGTCCTCCATCTTTAGCATGAAAATATATAATCTCCATCTCAAAGTCAGGAAGACCACAACATGGGGCTGAAAAGTTAGTAAGTTTGTCAAATTTCTGTTTCTAATCAAAATCTTTACAGCAGTTCAAGGAGCATAATCATTTCTTTTAGTTGAACACGACTCAGTCAGAGCGGCCGTTGCTGCCCTGAAGTTCAGCTCTTATTAGAGGCTCAGACTGGATTCAAC
This sequence comes from Sebastolobus alascanus, assembly GCA_916701645.2. NCBI lineage: Eukaryota > Metazoa > Chordata > Actinopteri > Perciformes > Sebastidae > Sebastolobus > Sebastolobus alascanus. The sequence continues at coordinate 5,296,528 of CAKAOJ020000086.1, read as the reverse complement.
GCGTCTATTCATCTGTACTGAATGGGAACTGTGGGAACTGAAAAGGACCCCCCTCTATTCACTGCTTTATCACGGACCCTCGCTATCAGCCCGGCTCGCTTTGCATCAGAATAACTGAGTGTTTGCCTGTCAGCCAGGTTGGTTATGGGAAGAGACGCCAGGAATTTATTTCAGATGCTGCCTGAATGCAAATACAAGAATTCATGAAAACGGGGCGAGAATTTGTTCTCTGAGAATCAGATCTGTCATTATGCTCTTTAAATAACCTACTTGTCAGCTGAGGAACATTTGTAAACTGCTATGAACCTGGGATAATAAATATTAGTGGCATTAAGGATGATACAAAAACACTTTAAAGTACAATAAAATCACAGTAATCTGCATTATTGGTGTGAAGGTGAAAGGTCTACAGGGAAAAACAGGAGATTTCTTCTTCCTCTTCTCCCCATGTCTTTTTCTCTCGCCTCCATCTGTCCATTCATTACATCTCCACACTTGAGGCTGTGCAACCTGTTCACAGGAAATTACTTATTCATCATTTCCTCAGTTGTAGCAGCAGGAAAAGGCCACGGATTAGCTGCTGTGTCTTCAGTCAAACACACACACACACCTGGAATCTGCAGCCTCTTCAGCATTTTTAGGATTTACTGTTAATTCCTGATGATAAATGTATAAAATTTGCATTAATGCAAACTATAAATCACCACAGTAATCCTGTGGAGGTTTGGTCTATGGTCAGTTTTCAGGTTGTCTGTCTACAGCGTGTTGGCCTGTTATTCGTGCTGCAGGTTTATTCCAGGCTGTGACCTCGATCAGAGAAACCCACTTTGACAACACGATGAAACCAAATGATGCTATTTTCTGAAGGGCGGCCATCAAATCCTTAAATCCTCAAATCCCTGGATCCTAATTGATTACCATTTATCCAACTGCGGCATTCATCTAGTGCTGCTCTTCTCCAGAGAAACTTCACAGGAAGGATTCAGAGTTTGGCTCAAGGACACTCAGACGAGATACAGGATGATCAACAGAGGGTAATGTCCTCTTCCCTTCACAGGTCGGTGTTTTGGCAGATGATACAAATTCATCTTGTAAGATGAAAATTAGGGGATGTCTGTATTGATGAGGTCAAGTCTTTTATAGCTCACTCAATTCAAATTTCACTGAATAGTTTCCTGAAAATAGACAGAATAACCTTGTAAATGTTCATTTTAGATGCAGTACTTTTAATATATTTGATAGATAGATATACTGTATAAGGTTCATTTTTAAAAGGTGAACTTAGTGTTTGACTGTGCAGTCTGAGGTGATTATTGCAGTGTAAAGACAGTTTAACATCTGGAGGCTGAATCCTCCACGCAGCGACGGATCAATACACAGATAGATCTACAGGTACTAGAGCTGAATCCTCTCTGCAGGCTCTCCTTTTGTGAGATCATTATCTGTGAACCCTTGCCGTCGCCCACTTCAGTGCTACACCAATTACCCACAAACCCCTCTGTCCACAGGTCCCCATGGCAACGTAAGCTGTCCGCCTGGATCGCCTGCGAGAGTTTAAAAAGGTTGAGAGTTTCTTCATTAACTCACAGTTATTATACGGTCGGATTTAAATGTTTGAATTACAGACACATTTATACATCGCCTTTCAACAACATGACAAAGTGCTTTACATCTACAGCAAAAGGCAATATATAAAGTCTTTGGATTAAACAGTTAATATGCAAAGTTTATCTCAAGCCAGAATGAGGCTTCAGCAGTCTGTCTTAATGAGATGAAGTTAAAGACTTTCTCTCTTTTTGTGTCCACACACAGTGCAGTTGAGCTGCGTGCAAAAACAGTGAGTTTTATACCAAAAAGAAGGAAGATAATTACTTAATTTGCTGCTGATAGCCTGCAGATGAACTTGTGTTTTTGCAATCTGCTGACTTTTACTTAAGTAAGATTTTGAATGCAGGACTTAGTATTTTCACAGTGTGGTATTAGTACTTTTACTGCAGTAAAGGATCTGAATACTTCTTCCACCGCTAGCAATGCAGCAGGTTTCCCGGTTTCTCGGAAAAAATAAAAAGATGCTGCTCAGTGTCGGTCTCGTGTGACATCTCCGAGTTAATGTGATGATGATTTACTGATGATAAAAAGCTACACGCTGCACCTTCACCCAGCCTCACTCACTTTTATCGCCGTTAATCTCACTCCTCCTCGCTGTGCTCGGCTAAATGTTTTTTCGGCCTTCATTTGCCCGAGATCCTCCCTCATGGATCATAATTATCAACTCTGATTAATGGAGCTGCCGAGGAGACGAGACATCCACTTTGCAAGGCCGGTCACTTTCACTGTAACCACCGGAAGTCACCGAACTCAGCCTGTGTGAGTAAGTGAGGCTGAAAAGACCTCCTGAAGTCGTATAAATCTCATTTAACTGGGTGATCTGGTGAAGCATGGAAATCCATTGGAAGGCCAAATGAGAATTAAAGCTCCATAAAAAGGTTAAATGGCTGTTTCACCTCTGGACCAAACATCATGTACACAGACTGGACAGGATGGCTGATGGACATTAGTATGAGCTGAAGTTACATTCAACAAGTAGAGCAAAGTGCTGCCAGGGTTGTGGGTTTAATCCAGAATCCAGTTCATCTCAAAGATGTTGGATCGATCAGTAAAGTTCTTCCATAAAGTCCATGAAGTCAGCTAACGCTACCTAAAGTTCTTCTTCTTCTTCTTCTTCTTCTTCTTCTTCTTCTTCTTCTTCTTCTTCTTCTTCTTCTTCATCTTCTTCTTCTTCTTCTTACAGAGCAGCTTCAGGTGCACCACCAACAGGCCGACCCTGATCTGCATGGAGCCCACGAAAACAAAGATGCACATACAGTATGTGGCTATGAGTGGATGAAAGTGATGGATTTTATCTGGATACAAGACTCTTAAAATTGTGTAAATGGGGCCTAAAGTATCGACACACTTTTGACCATATAGTGCATAAAATCCTAAATAAATAAACTCCTCTAGTAGCCTTATTAGAGCTCCTCAGTTCACTCCATGTTCATTCTTTTGGGAGGGTTAAATCATACTCACAATGTATAAAAGCTGAAACTATACCTAATAATTTAAGAAAGTCAACAGAAAGCTTCAGCTGTGTCCCCCGAACCTTCATTAAAATACATGAGATAATTCATAAAACATAAACTGTGTCTTGAAAAGTGAAAAACTGGATTGCTAAATATCTTTAGTAAGAGCTTCTTGGCATAATCTGTAGTTTAATGTTTGCATTAAAGAAAACGTCCTCAGTGATAAAGAATTTCTGAAAATGCTCGTGTGGAACCGATGCAAGAATAATTTTAACTTCTTAAAATCTACGGCTGGTTCAGTCTTTACAAACATTGTAGAAACCAACTTAACTTTATTTTGAATTCAGTTGGGATTCCCAAAGTTTTGACAAATGCTTGAATTTGTAAATTTGTAATATCCCCAAATATCTATTACATGATTTAAAGAAATTAAGGTAAGATTTAAGGAGGAAATAATAGAAACTTTGCAGTTTTGATGGAAAATCCTTGCATATTTGCGTAAATGTAAAGGTTATAATGTAGGACGATGACGATGAAGCAGGCTGTAAACCTCCTGATTGTATTAAGTGTGATTGGTATTCTCAGTGTCAGAGAGAAATAGCTCAAACAAGGTTTTAAAGACATAAAGTCATTTGTTAAGAGGCTCTTCTGAGTGGGGTCGCACAGTTTCTTCATGGAGCTGTTATCTCCGGACGCTGCGATTCTCATTTCACTCTCAGGATTTCAAAGTGGCTTACGGCGGGGCTGCGTGACTGACAGACGGGCTAATCAAGTTGTTTTTAATCTCGTTGAAAAGCTCCCCGGCAGATTCCTATTATCATAATGAGCTCTCTCGTTTCTGTTTCAAGTCCTCGCCGCCGCAGCTGTTTGAACGCTCACATCAGAGGAGGATGGAGGGCACTTCCTGTTGCTGAAAGGTCACCCATTCATCCACCTGTCCTTGAGCGAGATGCTGAAACACTTCCTGTCCTCTGGAGCCAACAGTTTCAGCCAAATGGTGCAGCTTCTGGCTACGAATTTAATTTCAGCCTCAAATCAATGAACCTGCCTCAGTAGTCTGTAATTATTCATGTCGTCACTTAATTTAACATCCAATAAAAGCTGTTAATGTGCAGGCGAGAAAAACCAACATCTTGTAAGATGTTTCATTTAAAAGCCGTTATAATGATGAAAGCTGCTGAACAGAGCCTGTAATTGAGATGTTTGAGGATTTTTCAGTGTTCAAATCAGATGCAGACACTATAGATGTTATTCTCATCAGTATCAGTCAATCTTGCTCCAACTCTTCGGTTTTGGCAGCATCAACAACCGACGTCTGCACAAGGACATATTTAAGTTGACTCTGTCATCAGTCTTTAAGGATAAAGTATACAAGTTCCTAAAGTGTCCTAATGTTGCAGATCAGTCGTGTAGGGATACCCAGGATCCGTTCACAAATAGGATTAGCTCTTTATTTAATTCAAGACACAGCTCGATGAAGTGCAGTCGGACGTCAGTAATCCCCTCTGACGGTCGAGGCAGCCTCTCTGAGAGTTTGAAGCGTTGCTATTATGACCTGATGGCAGCTTAGCGTTCACCATATGGTGTTGTGGTTGTCAGGAGCTGTTTTTGTGTGTGTGCGGGGGAGGTTTCGGTGGAAAGATTAGCTCTGTGTGGTCGTTGTCACGCTGGGCGCTCAATACAAGACTGTCAAAACACTGATGAACGACATGTTTCACTGCTCCATGAAATGACCTCCTTTAGTTTAGTTTAATGCAAACAAAAATATAGACAGATGGTCATAGACTGTTAAACGTGATGACAGGAAATTAGAAAGTGAATGTTTAAAGGACCAGGGTTTAACAGGGTTTAATGTTTAATGTTTTCTTCGGAACGCGCTCAAAAGCTTGTCTGGTACGAGGACAGATAAATCGAGCCTCACGCCTCGCTGAAGAGCTTTTCGCCAAACATGAGGCTTCCTTCCTGGGCGGCAGGACTTCCACCAGCTGTGTGATCTGTCTGTGATCTGATTCATTAACTGACTAATGACCTAAAAATGGCTCTGATGGCCCAGCCAGCGACTGACAGACAGTGACATGCAGGAATGGGAGTCATCCAGGTAAAGACAGTGTGATAATATAATGACCATTAGAGTCTTCCTCGACTTTAGATTTAACCATATTTTGTGCATTGGTGTAGACCTGATCTTAGATCAGCATCTTTCAATATTAAAATGTGTGCTTGCCTCACATGTTGCATCATCTGTTGAAATAAAATGAAAATATGAGGCAGATTTATACACTTTGTTAGGTTATTGTGGACTCAATCATACAATACAGTGAATGTCTTGAGATTTTTGAGATTTTTTGTGAACATGTTGAGGCAGTGGATGGATTTAGTAAAATGATGTTGTTGTTGTTGATGTTGTTGTCCAGTCTGTTCTGTTCAGCATGTTTATTGTTTCGTTTCCCATCAGTCCAATTAGCCCACAATGGAAAGAGGAAGTATATATGTAGGCCATCAGGTAGGTGTATGTGTGCGTGCGTGCGTGCGTGCGTGCGTGCGTGCGTGCGTGCGTGCGTGCGTGTGTTTGTGTGTGTGTGTGCGTGTGTGTGCGTGTGTGTGCGTGTGTGTGTGTGTGTGTGTGTGTGTGTGTGTGTGTGTGTGTGTGTGTGTGTGTGTGTGTGTGTGTGTGTGTGTGTGTGCGTGTGTGAGGAGGATACAGCGCTCTGATCCAGGAGCCTCTAATCCAATCGGAGGGGGGTGAGAGTGGAGGCCGGAGAGGATTATGGGATTAGGGTGGGGAAGATGCGACATGAGATGGCCACTCTGCAGCTGCACATCCCTGTGTGATGGCACCTTAGAGGTCGCCGTGGCAACGGAGGGGGCGCAGGTTCAAATCCGCCGCAGAGGCTCGATGTTCATTCAGTTTCTATTAAAGCTTAAAAATCTGTCACTTTCTTTAGATAAAGTATAATCTAATATCATCTGCATACTGGAGTACTGAACCTCTTACAGGTACTGTGTCTGAGACACATTTTCCATCAACAGCAAAAGTAGTTCAGCTTTTACCTGCACAGTTTTCCTGTGCAATTAAGGGCTTTTGACCGACATGTCAGGTGTGTTTGTTTCATGCTTGCTTGATTAACAGTTGTTTCAACCTATTACAGGCAGTCGAGGTGGTTGCCACTTGCTTGTCATACCTCAGCTGCACCCCTACGTCTAAATCCTGGAACAGTTTAACTCATTAAACGTCTCTTTATAAAGCTACAGATGGACAACTACTTTGGGATAGAATATCATGTTAATGACTACATGTCAGATGCTCTCGAATATTTGTAACATGAATGTGAAGCAGCATCATGTTCAAATACTGAATCCATCTCCACTGAATTTTTGTGATGAAGACCTTTCTTGAAAATACCTAAAATAAAAGTAACTTATTTGGTTATTGCTATTACTCCCTCAGGTGGCAGTTTTTCATGGTTTAATAAAAATGAATGTTTTTTTGTGGGGAGAGTGTGTTGAAGAGAGGAGACAGGAAGACAGAAAATCATCTTCTCTTAGCTCCAGGCGCAACCGCCGACCTTCACAAACCACCTGAGTGTCTTGATTACAGCCATAACTCAGGCTAACACCCTGCACGGTAACACTCACAGCGGCCCTGACCCTCCAAAAACACTTTCCTCCTTTGTCCTTTATCCAGCTTTATTGTCCACTGCTGCAGTGTGAACAACCAAATGAGCCAGATGGGATTTGACAGATTGAGGATCTGTCCAGATTACGCTGTGATCGGCAGCCAGGGTTCAGACACAATGCCAGGAAGTAATCCAGCTGAAGCCTGCCAGGGCGAGCGCCATGATACCACCGGGCATAATGTCAACGCCAAGCTGCAGACAGGAACAGGAAGAGACGGACAGGATGCTTCTCTATCAGCAGCTTGTTGGGAGAGGTCTGTGCCACCATCAGCTGTGGTTAAACATTTGCATCTGAATCTGAATCTACAGTATAAACCCCATCTTTTTGATTCTTATGGTACCTTTAATTAATTTAACGTATTTTGAAAAAATCCTTTATTTGCCCTTTTAAGATAATATAATGCAGGAGTCATTTTAAAGACTTTGGATACCATTAATAACACATTGATAAACCTGTAAATCATCAACAAGAGGTACAATAAAACCCCTTTATTGCCTCTCCATAATAAAAACCTATATTTAAACATTTTTAAAGCTGTTATTATTTGATTAAATCTAATAATACTGATTTATTGGAGAAATAATGTAAATTTTAAAGGGGTCAAAGAATGTGTTTTGGTTGTAGTTTGATTAGAGATATATTTATAGACATTAATATGATTATAGATCTGAGATGAGGTTGTTGGGAACTTTATGACTTGTGCATAATGAACTGCTGCCCTCTCATGGTGAATTATGAGAATTACAAATTACTTTTTAGACGTTTACGTGATATTTCCTACGACAGAGTGGGCTCTTATCATTTTTCAGTTCATGTTGCTTATATTGTGATATGTATGGTAACTAGTTGATGACCAGTTGTCATGGAAATGAGAACTGAGTGGGTGGGCTACATCTGTGTAGCCGTGTTGGCAGTTAAAGTTTCCTTTGAAAGATGAGGAGGCACAAAAAAGAGAAATGAGAAGAGCAGAGAGACTTGGAAAGGGGGAAAAAAACAAAGGTCAGAGGTCACAGAAGGCTATCAGTAAATGGAGCAACTTCTTTGACTTTAAAAACAGAAAAACAAACAATAAAAACAACCAAAATTAAATTAAAAAGCCTCTAAAACACCAGTAACCTCAGCGCATGTGTGTTAATCTCAGTTTAACACCGGCTGCCAGGTGATGACTCAGCATCCTGACAAAACCTTTTCCAGCCCAGCAGGAGCTGCTGACCGGTTGCCACGGCGACAGCTCAACTCAGGGACCCCGGGGCCGGCTCTGAGGACGCCTCGGCCGTTTGAGGACGCCGTCTCCCGGGAGACGAAAAAATGCTAAAAGAGACACAACAGAGAGAAGAGAGAGGGTTGTGACTTTTGCTGCAGGCTTACAATGATTTTTTAATATTATACCTGTTTAAAGTTGAATTTTTCTCTTATTTTAATAGGTAACAAACGTTTCTATTTCCAGGAGAGTGACCTCATTACATCAAACATGACATTCAGCTAATTATAATTACATCACACTTAAAAACTGTCAAATTAAATAGGCTACACAAAAAAACCTAAAACAAAACTAATGATATTATAGTAAGTATTATACTAAGATGACTTAAAGATTATAAGTCAATATTTATTTACTTTACTATCTCACAATTATAAGACACTATAATAACTATGTATAATATTTGCATAGCAAATAAAAAAATATGAGATAAAATTAATTATCAGTAAATCTTCTACTTTATAAATCAAATAATTGTTTCTTTTATACATTAAACATTTTATACACATCTTTATTTCTGCAAGGAAAAAAAGAAATATAGATGCAAAGTTATGATAAAAATCTGTATTTATTATATACTATACTTTATCCTGTATATTTACTGTACTATCTGACAGTTATAAGACACTATGTCAATATATACAGCTGTGTACATCGTAATATTTGCATAGTAAATTAAAATTATGAGATAAAACATGACAATAACTAAAACCATTACATTTAATTAAGACAGAAATATTAATTTGCTTCTTTCAAAGCTTTTTCTTCTACAAAAAAATATTTTTTGTCAAAATTTCAGTCAAATTCAAATTTATGAGATATTTCATTGAAATTATGACTACAGCTAAATTTGTATACTCATCATTTGGAGATAGCAAAACTATGACTTCTTTTGACTTATTATCTCATAATTTAGGACTTGTATACAGTAAAATAATGAAGTCTCATCCTGACCAGACAAACCTAAAGTCCGACTGACAGAAGAAGAGAAATGATGGATGTTTCCAGGATCTCTGCAGCCGGTTTCTCTGCACAGAGTTTCAGTGTTTGAAGCAAACAATGCGACAGTTTGTATTCGTCCGCGTGAGGAGTGTTTATCATCAAGACAAAGACCCAGTTTATCATGTTATAATAAACGGCTCTGTTCTGACTGAAAATACAAAGAGTGGAGGGGAGGTCAGAGGTCAGCGGGGCGCTGGAGGAAATCATCTGGGGAATTCAGCACAGTGTGGAGATTATTCATATCATATTCACAAGATATACCTGCTCTGTCATAATGTTATATTCCTTAAAAACACCAAAGCAAAATTACAAACAAATATGCAAAACAAGAAACAAATATTTATTCTGCAAAGTACGTCATCGGCTAACGTTACGAAGCAAAACCGTCCCGAGTCCTTTACATAGAAATCAGTCAACAGGCTGTTATAGGCAACATAGAAAGACTCAGTTTTTAAGTTACACTACAATCTGTTCACACAATGGCATTACAAATCCCTTAATACATGTACATTGTTCCATATAGTACCTTTAAAGGGTAAATGTACTTTTTAAAATGAAGGTCACTTGTTGCACAGATGTCCAAAATCATGATTTGTTTCCAAAATGAAAATTATGAAGAAAACAACTCTTTTGGAAACTTCCAATACTTTGGAGGACATTCATAGTCAGTACTAGTCTTAAAGCATCCTCCTGCACATTCTGGGGATACCACCAAATAATCCTGACTGAACTTTACATCTGTTATTCCCCAGAAGTCTCCAAAGTTTGTTTACAGCATTTCAGGAGTAAAACCTGGCACCGAGACATCTCAACTTCTGCCTATTTGGCTGGAGCAGATGTAGTGTTTGTGTGAGGCTGCGGAGGGCACACGTCTGGCCAACTTCACTAGTGAAAAGAACGTCTTCATTAACATGCACGGCCATCAGCTTCCTCTGAAACAGGCCTTTGTCTCCCAGCGAACACAAGCCAGAGAAGCAGATCCGGATCAAAGGGGGACACAGATGGATGCTATAAGATCCATGATGCTGTTTGGGTCTTACAAGTGCCTGGCAAGGTTTTGTAAATACGTCTCACCTGGAAAAGACCCTGTAGTTTCTCCTGTGGCACTTTATGATACTTTATTTCTCCTGTAGTTCCTAGAAAGTAACTGATAAATTCATCTGAAGGTGAAAAAGTCATGTAGCTCTAATTAGAAGAAAAATTATAAGAATTTTAAGACTTCAGCTGCTACTGGTGTGACTTCAGATGCTACTGGTGTGACTTCAGGTGCTACTGGTGTGACTTCAGCTGCTACTGGTGTGACTCCAGGTGCTACTGGTGTGACTCCAGCTGCTACTGGTGTGACTCCAGGTGCTACTGGTGTGACTTCAGGTGCTACTGGTGTGACTTCAGGTGCTACTGGTGTGACTTCAGGTGCTACTGGTGTGACTTCAGGTGCTACTGGTGTGACTCCAGGTGCTACTGGTGTGACTCCAGGTGCTACTGGTGTGACTCCAGGTGCTACTGGTGTGACTCCAGGTGCTACTGGTGTGACTCCAGGTGCTACTGGTGTGACTTCAGGTGCTACTGGTGTGACTTCAGGTGCTACTGGTGTGACTTCAGGTGCTACTGGTGTGACTTCAGATGCTACTGGTGTGACTTCAGGTGCTACTGGTGTGACTTCAGGTGCTACTGGTGTGACTTCAGGTGCTACTGGTGTGACTTCAGCTGCTATTAGATGTCTGTAGGTCAGTAAATAAGATGCATTAAGACAATAATGTTCATTTGTAGTCATGTTTTTTGTTTACATTCGTTAGTTTTCGACTGTATGGAGAGATGATGATTGTCTAAAAGTTACCACAGCTTAAATGTGAAGTGTGTTCATCTTCTTCTCCTATACCGTAATAAACCAGTTATTATCCTGACAATAAGAGTCGGACCATGGGTGCTGCAGTGGAGTGAGGGGGGGTGGACAGACAGGATTGGTCAGCAGTTTGAATGACCCTCCTCACCACCACCCACCTCCCTGCTGCACTATAAAGTCTGCTGTCCATCCTCAGCCTTCGAAAACACACAACGCCTGTCTGAAGTCACACTGAGGTAAGCTCATCTTTCTTTTCTCTTTTTAATGCAGAAAAAAATTATAAAATATAAAAAAAAAACTTTCAATTCCAGGATGTAAATAATCAATAATGTCAAGTACAGTTTTGTTCAATTTAAAAAATAAATAGAAAAGTCCTTCAGTTTAATGCAGCACTTCTTTGCATGCTGCTAAAATGTACTTGTAACAAGTAGTATGGATGGTACTCATGAGTATAATTTGTATTCAGTGGTGTATGATGTAGAATACTTTTATGGCAGGTCTTTGTCTACATTTCATCATGTGAGACTCTGAACACTATTGTCATTTATTTGTGTATTCTTTCTGATGAAAAGGTGAAGAGAGAGATGACAATGACCATGACTGACCTGGAGACCTCGATGGCGACCATCATTACGGTGTTTCAGAAGTATTCCGAGAGAGAAGGAGACAAACACAAACTGAAGAAGAGCGAGCTGAAGGATCTGCTTCACGACGAGCTGCCAGATCTGATGACGGTGAGACACTAAACTGAGTAAATTATTAGTAAAATAATACTTCAATACAAGTAAAAGTCTTGCATTTAATGTTAAGGAAAGAAGAAAAAGTACATTTACTTAAGTACTTAACTAGTTCAGGTACTTGTACTTACAATCCTCTACAATTCAGAAGCAAATCTTTTTTGTCCACCAAAGGTCAAGATTCATCATTCAAAACATCAGCTTATAAAATATAATGCATTACCCAACAGTATGATAGGATTATGATGCATTAATGTCTTCATCACTTTAATGTTGCAGCTGGTAAAGGTGGAGCTACTTTTAATTACTTAATATACTGCTGGGTGGTTAACATTATATATCATAATTTAGTAGTTGATTTATATTTGTATTAATAATCTGAATCTGCAAAGTAACTTTAAAATAAATGTAGTGAAGTAGAAGTATAAAGGGCCGTAAAATGCAAGTACTTGAATACACTACTGGCTGCCAATACTTTCTGTTGAAGGTGTAACTTCAGGACTTTTACTTGTACAGAGTATTTATACACATTTTTCTGAAGTAAAATCTGATTTCAATACTTCTTCTACTACTGCACAAACATCTCAAAGAATGGAAATCTTGAAGATTTTCATTTAAATAAATGTCTGTTAAGTCACGATCTATCGCCCACTGATATTTCTATATTAGCAGTATTATGAAATGGATGTCTGTGGTGATATTCCTGGGAAAAAAACACTGTATTACAGTTTTTCTCCATTATACACACTATTTAAAGTGGCACTCCTTAAGAATATTTCAATATTGAAAGTATTATCCTGAGCGGTGTATTATACGTGACCTGATGTGAACTGTCTACCTCCCGCAGCATGTCAAAGACCAGGCCGCGCTCGACAGCCTGATGGAGAGCCTGGACGCCGACGGCGACGCCGAGTGCGACTTCCAGGAGTTCATGACATTCATCTCCATGGTTACCGTCTGTTGCCACGAGTTCTTTGAGCACGAGGACGAGTGAAGGAGGAGGCGAGACAAAAGAGGGGAGCTACAGTAAATTATAAAGAAGAAGAAGAAGCCTAGCAACGCACAACCTTGTAGGTGCCCTCAGAGCAGTGCATGGTGGGAAAAACACAACTCCAGCCAGCAGCCAAAACATTATTAGTGCAGTAAAATCAACCTTTTCTATTTGAGTCTAAATATCTAGATGGCTTTAAAGTCTTTAAAATGGCTCTGAAGTTTGTTACAAAAGCAGCCACTGATTTCTAAAAGTATTTCTGTAACAACATTTTGCTCGTCGGACGTTAGTTGGCTGCAGAAACTGACCATGTTTCTGTAGTTTTTTAATTCAGCTTAATTCCCAATCACATTTTATAAATCAAACGGAAGCATTTGAGAAGTGTTCGCTAGATTTTGGGTATGGCTACCAACTTTGTTCTGCAAACCACCATCAGCATCAATGATGTAAGGTTGTTCTGTTGAAAAGAGCCAGTAAAGTTGTATAGATGACTGGTAGGTTTGTCTACTCTACACATAATAACCATTTGGAGGTACTTTTTAAACTGCTGTTTAAAAGATTGTGGCTGGTATATTTCAGATGTTGCTAGTTAGCAGCCTCCAATCATTCTTTTGAGATTTACACAAAGAGTTTTAAGAAGCCAGTAAATCAAGAAAGAGACATTTTTACAGTCCTGCCTCCAAAAAAATGATTTTCCCATACAACTGAACTCAATTCTTACTTTCTGAGGGAAACAAAAACGGCAAAAAACGTAACAAAACTACTTGGTTAGGTTTAGTAAAAGTCATGCGTTGGCTTAAAATAAGTATGTTTGTTACGGTACGTTATTTCAACCCGTTCTCATCCCAACTCGTTGCATACTGACGCATTACGACGGAAATGAGAAGTTTGTTTCACCCATCCATCCGCCCCGACCTCCTCCCTACGCAGACCTTTCCTCAGATTATGATTGGAAAAGTATTTGTGATACATCCAAAACAACGTAATCCGGGAGAAAAATACGTTGCTCTCGAAACGTAGTTTCATTGTCTGGAAACGTCATTTTTAGGAGAGCAGGTTGCATTTTTATCAACTCCTGTCGCCACTTTAGGAGTCAACCAACTGCTTAGAGGCACCTGTGTTTGAAAAACCTTGTTGACTATCAAATATTGAAAGTGACTTGTAAGTTGGTTGTTGGCTAGTAACAGTTTCAAAATGGCTTGTGAGTTTTTAATCTAGAAGCCACTTTTGAAGCAACTATTTAGGAGTTGACGGACTTTTCAGACAAGTTCAAGTTAAATATGTTTAATTGGCTAGTAAAATGATGAAAATGGCTTTTTTACACTCTAGCTGCAGTACCAACCATAATTTAGAGTTATATTGTAGATCTGGCTGGTAGATTTCAGATGTCGCTATAAAGTTTATCTATTCGACATGTTTTGTTCAGCTCTTGTCTTTTTGGAGCTACTTTATGTTTAGTTGGTAAACAAGTAATCAACATGTATTTGAGTCATAATACATGTCTAATCATAAAAATAGTCATAAAATGTTTGTATTTAGAAGCCAACAATCGGATTCAACCTGTTAGAATACAGAATCTATAGTTTCACACTCTTCTCGTCATGTAAAGAAAACAGATGAGGTATGAAGATGTTTATCAAAGCAGTCGGAGCAGAGTTCGTCTGATGATGCGTAGTTTGAAATGTTGGTTTGTTTGGATGAACATGAAATGAATTAAATTATCAATGTGTGACTCTTGAGTTGGAGAATGTTTTTGTGGGATAGAAAAAGAAGAAAAGTTATAAATAATAAAATGACACATGAAAACACTACTGCTGATTAACATCGTAGGTTAAAGTAGGTCACATACAAGAGAAGAACACAAAATATTCATAGAAACACCAGACTAACATTTTAATAGAGGTTCAACAGAGTTCCTCAACCATGACTCATATATTGTTTTTAGTGATTTAAGAGATAAAATAATCCTCCTTTTCTGCAGACTTTGGTTCAGTATTTTCACTCTTAACACATAAAATCATGTATAAGACCACAACCTTGGTAACAAAACAACTTCAGGGATTAGATATGCTCCATTTTTGTGGTTTAAAGTGTCAGATTTCTACACATGAACTGCAGTTTTTTTTTCCTGGCTGGTGATGACAGAAATCATAAAGTGAAGAAATCAGGATTTATGCCTAAAGCTAAATTAACTGACCAAGTTTAACCCTCAAAGTCGAAACATACAGATATATATTGACATATTGACAAAAGAGGTTTTACTTCTTGTTGTGAGTTGCCGTTTGTAGAGCGAGTCTGAAACATTTTCCTGCAGGATTATTCAAATAAATTCAGTGTTTGTCACTGTAATTACCTTTATTTTCATTGCAGTGCTGTGATGAGCTTTCTGTACGTCCTTACAGCTCAAATATTCATTTAATGTGAACCCCAAAATAACACCAAACCAAATGCTGGATCTTCTTCTAATCTTTTCTTTTGTTTTGTGTGCAGCATAATCAGCCACACAGCCTTCAGGTGTGTGATTTCATGTGTGAAGGTAATCCCTCCCCACTGAGCTCATTAACAACAGTCACCTGTTCCACTATTCTACCTGAAGGAAAGGTTTGCTGCACATTTCTGTTTCCTGCACATTACATTAAACAAGACAACATTTACGTTGTAAAACTGAAAGTGAAACTTAAAAGCAACACGTTAAACTAAGTTAAGATGTAAAACTGAATGAAATGTCAGCATTCAGCAAATTCAGCATTTGGTCTTGGTGACAGTTACAGGATCAGGAAGATATGACATGTTATATGGCTCACTGTTTACTGTATTTACATACTACATATATGAGGTATTGGTGACTTTCTGAAAGCTCATTGTGTTCTCGACTTCCTTTGTTTCATTTTGGCCTTCAGTCCTCCGTAGGGTGCGTCCTTCGAGAGTTGGGGCGCAGCCAGGGAGGAATCATCGTAAAACAGCCACATATTAAAACAATATATCTGGTTCTTTGGAGGTATTCTGGGAAATGTAGGAAACCACAAACACAAGCAATAACTCCTGCAACAAATGAGCTAAACATGAATTATCAGGCTGAAGGTGAGGTTATTAAACACAGTGTGTGTACAGACACACACACACACACACACACACACACACACACACACACACAAGAAGAGATGATGTAAGAGGCGTTTCTGCAGGCTGTGTAGCATCAGAGAGGTGGAGTCAGCCTCGTGATTGGCTGGAGGAGGAACAGATCCCGACCCTGGGGACTGACACCACACCCATCTGTGTGTGTGTGTGTGTGCGTGTGGGTGTGTGTGTGTGTGTGTTTGAGTTGTGTGCATATTGTTCAGCATACGCTCTGTTGTGTTTCTTCTTCTTCTTCTTCTTCTCAGAACTGGTGAGTTTTTGGGGCTTTTTTACCTTTTAAATCACAGTTTAAAGTCTTGTTTTGTTTCATTTGTGATATTTTACTCTTTGCATCGTGACTACAGCTTTGCTTTTACTCTGTAATATTTAGTAATCAGTCAATAATCTCTAAAACAGTGCTTCTAAAGTCCTCACAACTTCTATCAGTTTGCTGATTTTACAAGTTATAGTCTTAAATGAGGAAATGAAAGCGTGATGAGACCAGAGAGGGATGTGTGAGGAAAGTAAACACTTGTAGTGGACGTTTGGGTAGAACAGAATCAAATCAGATTAAAATTACCTTAATGCTCTGCAGCTCAGAGATAAAAACTGAGTCATTTCACACCAGTTCATAGTTCAGACTGTGAAAAACTGCCTTTAAAAGACTCCGAAACGTGACTGAAACACTTGAATGAACACAATCAGGAGCTGCTTGTTCTTGTCAATGTTTAGAGGATGATTTCAATGGTTATGTACATTTTTCCTACAAACTTTACATCAATTTAAAGCCAGTTAAAAAGCATCTTGCAGATCTGCTACAGAAGTTAACAGTTTCGGCAAAGTTGCATTATCTTTATCTATTTATTAATTTCCATAATTCATCATTTTAAGTAGAGGATGCTGCAAAAATCGGCGTTTTGAGTTGGAAAATTAAACTCATTTTCAAACATGACTGCATCGTCCTTAACTTTTATGATTATTTGATATTAGCGTGGCATAAATTGTTCAGTTTATGAATTGTTTCTGCTCAGGTTGGCGTCATCATGGGCGTTTCCACGACTCCCGCTCCAGCGACTCCAGTTCCAGCTGAATCGTGGTCTCTTCCTGAAGTTGTGACGAAGGGTACGTACATGTACATGAAAAATACATCAAAGTTCAAAGACATCAGTGTCTGAGAAAACAACAAAACACAACAAAAACTCTCTTTTCTCTCCCATTAATCCTCTCATGACCCTTCAGGTTTATCTGGTGACCCTTTGGAGGGGCCCGACCCCTAGGTTGGGAAGCATACAGTCTTTATAGCAGTTGAAACTAGCAGTGGTGGTAAAAGCATTAGCATTTTTTATTGTAGTGTTCTTCTATTCTATATTTATGTTTCTTGTACATATTTTCTATAGTATTTTCATATTTTATTGTATTTTTCCTTTATTCTATATTTATGTTTCACATACATGTTTTTTTACAGTATTTTTCACATTTTTATTGTTTTCTTTCTTCTATTCTATATTTATGTATCTTGATTTATGCAATACTTAATTTTAATTTCTCTTACTATGTTTATGTTGTGCACCAATGCACCAAAGCAAACTCCTCGTATGTGAAAACCTACTTGACAATAAACCTGATTGTGATGGTGATTCTGAAATGTACTTAAAGTATTAAAGTAAAAGTATTTATTGGGCAGAATGGTCCCTTTCAGAGATTTATATTAATATACAATAATAATATTGGAATATTACTACTGATTGAAAAGTAACTACAGGTGTCAGATAAATGTAAGGAAGTAGAAGTATAAAGTAGCATACAATTGAACTACTCAAGTATAGTACAAGTACCTCAACATACAGTACTTGATGCTTCAGTATCAACAATCTGATATATATATAATAATATATATACAATGAGTACTTTAACTTTCCATACTTTAAGTATGAGTACTTTAAGTACTTGTAGTGAAGTACTTTTACAGTTTTCTTTGGGTACTTTTACTGAAGTGAAAGGATCTTTTTCCAAACAGTCAGTTTGTTTGAAACCTGGTCAAACTGGAATCTTTGATCAATGATTCCGTGATTGATGATGAGTCTCACACACACACTGGGAGTGTTTTGGACCAGCCGAGGTGTGTGCGTGTGTGTGTGTGTGTGTGTGTGTGTGTGTGTGTGTGTGTGTGTGTAGGGAGTGTCTTATCTGGCCGATGTCAGGACAGGAGCATGGGAAGGAGTGAGTGTGACGCCTCCAGGGTCTGTCGCCACGGAGATAAGAGCTGACACACTGATACCGGCTGGCCCTCGTTTCCACAGCAGGGCCAAAGAGGGCCAAAGAGGGCCAAAGAGGGCCAAAGAGGGTTAACCAGCTGGGGACGTGTGTAGAAAAAGCCTTCAGGACTTTTCTTTACTTCAGAACTATTTTATGCAGCTTTGAGGGAAATAATGTACTTTTACTTCACTACATTTATCTGATTTACTTTTTACATAAAGTAACATGATATGTTTGTATGATATGATCCAGTTCTATACTACTAATCTAACCAGTAGTATGCAATAAGTACTGTTACTTTTGAAACTTAGATACATTTTGCTGATTGTGTACTTCTAGTAACATTTTGAATTCAGTACTTTTACCCTTAATGAAGGGTTTTTAGACTGTGGTATTTCTACTTTTACTAACAGGAGTAGTTGGAGCTAAATCATCAGATTTATGGTAATTAAACTGTCAAGTTTATATTAATATCTGTTGATTTCACTGCATCACTAATGAAACATTTATAAAAGGTGGAAACATTTACCTTTAGAGTCCCTTCTAGTGTTATTTCTGAACAAAAACACCTAAATGCAACATCTGTTGTCGTATTTATGACTTCAAAAAATCTTCTTGGAAACTCTTTTTAAAGTTGAGAGTTGTTTTGTTTATTTTCTTTTGGGGTCTGTTATCTCAAAGATGTCAACTTAAGTATCATTGTATGTCAAGATAACAACAGTGTGCTCTTATTTCATTTGTAAGACACTCTATCGTTAAACTTTTTATTTCCATTTCTGCAGACTGAACCAGTTCTTGCTATTAGACAAAAACAGTAGACTATGTAGACTGTGAGAATGTGATGTGTGATGTGCAGAGCTTATTGTATGTGAGCAGCCTTGTTTGGCCCTGAAGTGTAAAAGCAGCCTATGTCACCTCGTCTCTGCACACACCGAGGCTTTAAAATAGACTGAGGGTGTCTGAATACCATGCATGGTTGGATTCTGCTGCCATGTGTTATAATGTGAGTAACACTACATGAGTGTGCAGGCTCAATACTGGAAACCACAGCTGAAGATCTGAAGTTTTAGTTCAAGAAAAGACGCCAGATTTAACCCAGTTTCACCCTAAGAAGTACATCTTACCTGCTTGTTTCAACACCTTTATAAAGATGCTTCACATTTCCCCAACATAAGAGGCTGAAGGTGTTTATTAAAGTAATTAATAAATGAGAGTAAATGAATGAATTGCATTTTATTTAAAGTTTAATTGATGTCTTTTACAGGCATGGACACTGAGGATGGAGCTTTTGCAGCCTTAATTGGAGGTGAGAGCTGAACTTTTTTCTCCTGATTATATTTAATGATGCCAACAGATAAACGGTACAAATGGTAAAATGAATTCCTCAGGGATTTTTAAGTCCTCTGCAGAGCATTTCGTCCTGTCTTTAATGGACAAAATTACATGATGAAAGACACTTTACGACCCTGCTTTGGACACTTTTCAAGATCTTGGAGATTTTGCTCCAGTACCTTTTTATCCCACATTCTATAAATGCAACATACAGGATAAATCTTCTAAAAGATGTATTATGTATTGTTGTTGGGGTTTGACTTTGTGACTCTGCTGTGATTACATGTTGGAATAGTGTGGGTTTTTGAATCTTTTAGTGCTCATTTATACTCCACCTTCCAGGGATCGTGGGCTCCATGCTGCTGCTACTAATCTGCATCATAGCGGTGTTGCTGTGGTGTTTGTCCAGACATAAAGGCTCATACGTCACCAATGAGATGGACGACGCCGACGACGATGAAGACAACGAGTCTGTCGGTTCTGACACGGCGCTCCAAAGCAGGGAACCTCTGACGACCAAAGACGACGAATAAAAACAAATGGAAAACTTTTTAAAATACAGACTTTGAGTTTAGTTGTTGAGGACTAAAGAGCTTTTTGTTTCACTGAGGAGACGCATGAAGGAAGTCATTTTCCTAAAGCTGCACAAAGCAACTTTGCTCATTGCTGCCACCAAACGGCTGCAAGACACAACTGTTTGACATGTGACGCTTCACGTCCCACCCATTTTAATTCAGCGATATCAATTAATGAATGAATGTTGCACCAGTTGCATCGTGCTCCTCATGAAATGGGATTTTCTTTCTAAACCAATTTGTCGATATTCACATTCAGTCTTGCTAATGTGATTCGTCCCACTGCAGCGTGTATCAGACTAGAAGAACTGTCACAGTAATCTGGAATTTAATTTGGAGAAATTGAGAATCTGCAGCAGTTTTTCACACTTTCTGATTGATTCTCCCGAGATGGTTTGGTTTAATGTAAATATTTGCTTTATTGCAGCTTTAAATAACGTCACACACTTTAAGTACTTTCTACTTTTGCAGAATAACAGCTATAAATTTAAGTAGCATTTCCTTTTAAAGTCAGAATGTTGGCCTCACATTATTCTGCAGGCTTATTATTTGACTCATGTCCTGAATCAAATGTTGTTGTAAAGTGACTCTGACTAACATACCACACTGTTATGAATCAGCTGTGAATAATAATCTAAGTGTATATGGTCATTTTTCAAGCTGACTTCAATCAACGCTGTTTTTTCTCTGCATTTTTACTTTTTTTGTTGTTGTTTTTTAATAAATAGACAAAAATGATGATAAGGTAAAAAGGATTTTTAGAGATTCAAAACACCAAAGAGAGATAAACGAATAGTTTTCTACAGCTAGAAATATAATTTTACTGTTTTGAATCTTTGTTTATAAAACCTCTTATTTTACTTATTAATGATTCATAAGAATAAAGTTCACACTTTTTGAATCAATGAGTCATTTATTTTGTGTGATTCTGGTGCCTCCGTCATAATGAATTTAAACTCTATCTAGTGGTCAAGAAGAAGTACTGCACTCATTACAAAATGTGTTGTTTTTTTGTGCATTCGAGGATCTTTGAAGAAAACATTTTCAATAAAACAGAGAGAAGCATTTATTTCTAACATACATAAAACTTGTAACACAAACTTTCAAATAGGAAACAATTCTAGATTCCTGACACTCGACAGACAGTATACCCTGACCACAAAGAAGTTTATTAAAGTGTACTATTAGTATTTTTCTTTAAACTTAAAATAAGAGAGTATGCTTCCAGTTTACATTTTATGTACTTATCAGAGATATACTTAACAAAAGTATACTTAAGTATACTTGGCTCATACTGACAAGTAGACAGAAAAGTCTAAGTATACTTGGCTTATTAATATTTTGATCAAGATATACTTGAGGAAATTATAAGTTAGTGTACTTGTAGTATAAAAACTATTTAACTAGTTTACTGAATAAACTTTAAAGTGTGCTTTCATGAACTATAAAATGGGACCAGTATAAAACTAGTGAACTATCAGTACAATATGGGTAGACAAAAATTAAAAAGGACACACATCATTGGATTATTATTATTATTATTATATATATTTATATTATATTATTTTCTCCATCCATTAAACCTCAACATGATTACTAATACAATTATTATCATTATTGAAAAGAAAAGCAGAAAATCTTCACATTTGTGAAATATTTTTACATGAAAAATGACGTTTCTGCTGTACTTTTATAAACTTTTGGGTATTTTAATCTATATAAAAAAAAAAAGTATCTTAAATTTCTTCATATATTTTGTGCATAATAATTTTTCATAACGCTGTCAGATTAATGTTGTGGAGTAAAATTATAAAGTAGTATTAAAAGAAAAGACTAAAGTACAAGTACTTTGAATGTGTACTTAATGGCAGTAAGAGGCTGACTTGATTTTCCTCCTATGTGTCTTCTTGCTGTTTGACGAGACACAGCTGTGACGTGTTCTACTTTCTGGTAAACTGATCTGAACTCATTTTTGGGAAAAGCAGAGCGTCCTGTTGGTGCTGCCAGACTTTCACTAAAGGATGGATGATTTCAGTGTGTGTGTGTGTGTGTGTGTGTGTGTGTGTGTGTGTGTGTGGTCCTGATGGTGTCACGCTCGGCCTTCGACCCCAACGCCAGATGATTCCTCTGAACGTCCTCTGAGCCAGAGACAGTTTGATACGAAGGTCCTGCCAATGTGTCTGGATTCATTCTGATGTCTGAGTCACTCTGGACTTCTGGTAAACGGGGACGTTATATGACTTCCTGGTTAAATAAAGGTCATGTATGTATGTTATGGTGAGATGAAGTGAACCACGAAGCAGAAGGAAGGAAAATAAGATGTAAAAACTGTTCTCACCCTGTTTAATGTTAAACTTCAAAAGACTTTTAGTTTGACAAACACAACGTTTTAACCAAAAAACTGAGCCACAGGTCTGGATCCGCAGTGATTTAATGTCTGATGCTTTGTTTGAAGTGTTTTATTTGTACTTTACTGTACTTTATATTTTATATCAGTGGTTTCTTATCAGCACATTTGTTGTTTTTTTTGTTCTTCCAGTTGTGGACGCAGATTTCAAATATTTTACTACTTCAAAAGTAAAGGTAATACAAAGTGGCTACTGTCAGTGTTATATATTATTGTGTCCTTATTATTAATGTATTGATATGTAAGCAGTACTATTAAAGTTGGAGCTAATTTTAACTACTTCATCTACTTTTGGTAGTTTGATCTGCAACAACTGATCATATTTTATAAATTAAAATTTGAAAAGTAACTACAGCTCTTAAATAAATGTAGTATAATATTTCTCTCTGACGTAGTGAAGTAGAAGTATAAAGTTCCATAAAATAAAAAATTCTCAAGTAAAGTACTAGAATTTTGATGTATTCCTCATATTTCTGCAGTTGTCTCCCTAATATTTTTGTTTTTCAGTTTAATTTTCAGCTCTCTGAAAGACTTCAGTAATGTTTTCTGTCTGTAATACCAGCAGCGGCCTGCAGGCGGTTCTGTTGGACCAAAGTCGAGCTTCACAGCAAACAGCAGAGTTCTGTTAGAGAACTATTAACAGTCAATAATCAGCTAGAGTCATGAGCAATAACAATACATGAAGTGTAAATATATGAAGGAAAAGTAATGAGATGTTGGATGCAGTATTATCTAATCCTGTTTGTTTTAGGACTTCATTCAATATTTACATTCACAGCCTGAGTGACAGGCTAAACATCATGTGTCTGTGTGTGTTTATCGGCTAATAAAACCTGCAAATTAAAACCACGTGACGCTTGTTAATGAACTGCCTTTAAACACACACACACACACACGCACACACACACAGCAGAGCAGCCATATAACAGCTTAGTGGGCAAAAAATAACCCAGCCACTATTAGCTCGTAAACGATGAATAAAGAGTTTTCTCCTGACAAGTCAATCAATACAAGTCGATTTCTTTAAAAAAAAAATAACAAAATTAAATCCCCTCAATTCCATCTCCCTGGGTCGGTTGGGACACTTTGTTCTGGGCTAAATAAATATAGAATTTAAATTGAAAAATGTGCAGTTTGAACACCTTATATTTACAATGTCACTAGTTCACATGTTTCTTTGAGAAAAAGAAAACATTTCAGTGGCACAGGCTCAATGTGGTTACCATGGCTACATGTGTAGCCTATAGGTTGATGTAGGCTACAGAGTGTGTGGCATAGCTAATAACAGTATGGTGGAAGAAAGATAGATTTCAATCCAGTGAATAAAATATGGGGAATAGTCAGAATGTCTCCTCTGTGAGGTTGAAAAGTGAGGAGGGACCGTGATACAAGTACCTTGAATTAGTACTTGAGTAAATGTAATAAGGGACGTTCCTGCACTTGACGCCAAGCAGCTGGTGAAGTGCTGATGTTTGTTTTGCCTTAACGTGACTCAGAGAGCTCCTTTGAACTAAGCAATGTGATGGTTGATTAACTTTTAGTTTTATGAGGCTGCGTGTGTGACAGCATCCTCGTTACTGGGAGTCCAGCAGGTGAAGTTCAAAGGGAAGGTTTGGACTTCAGGTTTTCCCCCTCTTCATCACCGCCATGACTGCGTAGCCCAAACCGGCGAGGAACCGACGGGCTCGGAGCTCCGCCAAGGTGGGAAACTTCATCTGTGACTCACATGCTCGCTGTTTGTCAAATCAATTTGAGTTAACAGCGTTCTCAATAACAACAGCGCTGCGGCGGCCAAGGAAAGAATGAGCCCAAATTGAAGAAATCAAAGATGTAAAGTACACTGTGAATTTCCCCGGAGAGCTGGAGCTGGAGGCTTGGCAGGGTCCGCCCTCCCACCCGGCAGACCCACAACATCATTACTGGAATGAGAAAATACAAGTGATTTATTTAACCTGGTATTGAGTCTAAAAAGACGACTCCAGCTTGGCTGTAGGGTCGGCTCATTTCCTGCAGCCTCTTCCTGTTTTCCATCACTTTTCCAGCTTCTATCATGCTCGGAGAAATGTTCCCTCCAGTCCTTCAAGGAAGAAAATCCAGGTTTCAAAGTCGGAAGTACAACTTAGATGTTGACATTTGTCTGTTTGTCAGCAGGATTACAGAAAAACTTCCGGCCCGATTTTCATGAAACTTGGTGGAAAGGTGTAGCGTGGGCCGAGGGAGAACTCATTACATTTTGGAGCGGGGTGGATACACACATTATTGTTCACTAAAGGGCGGCTTGTGCTGCGGTATCGAACGCCGACAGCCGTGGTGACAAAGCGTCGGTATTTGACGCCCTGGGAATGAGAACGCGCTGGAAATAGAGAGCGTGTATTGCAGGAAACTAGAAGAAATGCCTTATCTCACAGTGTTAACAGTAGAAAACAATAATGCATGTATGTAAATGTAATGGGTTGTTCCTCGGCCCATGATACACCCTTACACCAAGTTTCATGAGAATTTTTTCCGTAATCCTGCTGACAAACAGACAAACATAAATAAACATAACATAACATAATAAAATCAGCCTCAATAACAGAAAACACCTGGGTGGGTTTGTAGGGCTGGAAGACAATGAGGAAATTAAAACGTTTAAAACCTTAATCACGCACATTAGGGCTAAATGTTGTCAAATCAGGGCCGACGACAGTGGAGACAGGAAACATTTGGGGAAAAGTGTCGACCAGTAAAAACAACGAAAGAGATATTTTATTTTGAAGGGGTGACTGAGTTCATGGGAAGCCGCCGTCACATTGCTCATAAGTGTGTGTGTGTGTGTGTGTGTGTGTGTGTGTGTGTGTGTGTGTGTGTGTGTGTGTGTGTAGGGAAGTGGTGATGTTAATCAACTCCAGATGAGCAAAGAAGCCAGACAAGTCGAGTCACAGTGTGTGTGTGTGTGTGTGTGTGTGTGTGTGTGTGTGTGTGTGTGTGTGTGTGTGTGTGTGTGTGTGTGTGTGTGTGTGTGTGTGTGTGTGTGTGTGCGTGTAACAGCAGTAATAACAGTCTGCGGAGTTCGACCCGAGGGCCGGTCCCCCAAAACCCTGGGCCCGGGGCCGACACACACACACACACACACACACACACACACACACACACACACACACACACACACACACACACACACACACTGTGAAGTCACCATCTGAGAATGTGGGACAGAGGGCCGAAGCAGCACCTTTGCGTGCGAATGGAGCTAACCGTGTGTGTGTTTACCCAAGTACTGTACTTAAGTACAATTTTGAGGTACCTGTACTACTTTATACTTCTACTCCGTTACATCTCAGAGGGAAATATTGAACCTTTGACTTCTCTATCACGATCAATAAAGCAAAAATTTCAAAAAAAAGATGTCAGTAAATGGTGAGTCATTAATGATCAAACCAACAGGAATGATGACAAAATGATGATGTTTTCCATGTTGGATGTGTCCGAGTTTCCCTCCAACACAAACAGTGAATGATTGTAGACTTCGTACCTGTTAGCAATCACACCAACATCTCTGACATTTTGATTGTGTGCTGACAGGAGCCCAAACTGTAAAAGCTGGCTGGTACAACAGAGCGGAGGTTAGCCCACGCTGAGTTGTTGGTTACTTTTGGATCGGATTAAAAGATTTGTTATGTTCTGAAGGCTGAGCAGCACCTCACTAACTTCTTTCTCTCTCCTCTGGAGTCATGAAACACTTTCATTTCATCGCGTACCAAAAACGCAAGATTCATTTTCCAGACGGTTTGTTTGTTGGCCCGGGAGTGAGTCATCAAAACTTCAGGGTTTGGAAAGGACCGCCGCCGACCAAAACATTTCCCAGCATGCTCGGTTAGTCATATAACAAGATGATGGACTGAAAGTTCTTCCAAATAAATACATGAAAACAAATCTCCACTTCCAGGTCGGTTTTATTCAACCAACATTTATCCAGAAGAGGTTTCACTCTTTCTCAACAACAACAGGATTCACATTCATAAAGCTGCACACATTATCATTCAGGAGCTAACCAGTATACAACCACAGCCTCCTGCTGCCTGCTACTGGGAGCGGCCCAGTATACAACCACAGCCTTCTGCTGCCTGCTACTGGGAGCTGCCCAGTATACAACCACAGCCTCCTGCTGCCTGCTACTGGGAGCTGCCCAGTATACAACCACAGCCTCCTGCTGCCTGCTACTGGGAGCTGCCCAGTATACAACCACAGCCTCCTACTGTCCGCTACTGGGAGCTGCCCAGTATATATCTCTTTTTTACTGAGCAGATCTGACCAACTTCTTCTATGATAATCACTGCTTCCTTCCTGGATAATCTAGAGTAGCTTCAGTCAGCTTCATGTGAGACCAACATGTTTCATGATCCAGCGTGCGGATGGTTTGTTTCCTTGGTTTCTGACCAGTTTGTGACCTTTATTTCTGACGTTCAGGCAAACCTCAACAGTTCCTCCCATGAAAAGCTCCGCTCTGAAATTGATGGGCAGTGAAGTGCGTGGGATGTTTGATATCCGAGGAATGAAGTGGGAGAAGACAATCCATCATATTCCTCATAACTTACTTCTTCTTCTTCTTTGTGTGTGTGTGCTGGCTGAAGAACAGTGTGTGAGATAACCACTGGATGTTAAAGCTCATATCTTTACATTGAGAGGTTTGTTGTTGTCTCCAATATCTATTATATATATTTATATTTTAAATAGTGGGAAAAGTCCCGCCCTCATTTCCGTGGCATTCCTGTACTGAGGTGATGACAGGCATCAAGCACAAGGCAAAATATGAACTACAATAAATGTTTTTAATAACCTTAAATGCATCTTTAACAAACACTAGAAATGTCCAACAGCATGAAGCAGATGGTTACATGATGATTTCCATCAGTCTGTGTTCAGTTCTCCCCTCTAACATCATACTTTTAATGATAAGTTGCAGTTTATTCAGCTGCATAGTTGTGTTGTTATTGACACGTCATCATGCTGTGTGTTCATGTGGGTCGCCTTTTGTTTTTCTTCCTGCTGATGTTGTGGAAAATAAATGGAAGTATGGTCAACAACAGAGTTAATGTTCATGTTGAATTTATATTTTAAAGCTGCAGATTTGTGGTTATGTGGTTTGTGTCATTCTCAGTGGGTTTAGCACAAAAAGCTTGTAGCCACCTGCTCAGCCTCCAACAGCAGCGACTGAGTCACATTTTACTTCATGCAAATATCCTCTGATTTTTGACTCACGACAGCGATGCACTTATTCCGATTTGCTCCATGAATTTTCAGCCATGCTACCAGAGTGGCTCCAGGGCAACAAAGTCCTCCAAATTAAACGTGTTGGTCCTTCAGAACGACAGATATATAAACAACATGAAACACTGGTTTGAGTTAAAGTGATTACTTTGTTAAGGAGACCTTCGTCATCATGGTTACAATAATAACCATTTGGTTAACTCAGTGAAGCGCCGCAGTGGCGGTTAAGAGAAACCTACAATGACGGTTGGTTCGAAACAGGAAACTTTACCACTACAAGTAAAAGTGCATTCAAAGTATATAAGTATTATCAGCAACATTAAAGTACTTAAAGTAGTTAAAGTAAGAACACATAAAGGAACACCTCATCCTTCAGTTTATCACAAACATTCAACATCAACACATCTGGAGGTACGAACATTTCCCTCTGAGATGTAGTGGAGTAGAGGCATAAAAAAGTACTGTTCAAGTACCTTGAATTTGTACTTAAGTACTTGAGTAAATGTACTTAGTTACATTCCAACTCTGGTTTGTTCACACATGCACGTCCAACCAGTTCAAATAAAATCACATCACTGACAAGTGCTCACACACACACTCATCTTCAGATTCCTCCACTGTAACAAATGAACTTTTCTGGTCTCCGGAGCAGCTAAAGATCGCAGGAGGAGGAAGCTTTATTTATATTTCCTCCTGATTTGTGATCTCTCTGCACGTTGCTGCTGACAGGACGGCAGAAAAATGCTCCCACTTCAAACGGCTCCGACGGCGAGGAGCTGCCGGCAAATCATTTGTCTTCTGAAGCGCTTTGACCTCATGGTGTAAAGTCAGACCGACTAATGAAGAGTTTCATTCCAACCTGAGACGTCCACCAGTTGAAAAGTGCAACACCTGCTTCTACCAGAGACAGTGAAATGAAGAAGTTACACACAAGTTAAGGCTCACAAAATAAACCCACAAAACTTTGTGGAGTCTTTTTACACTTTGGTTTTTGTACATTAAACAAACAAGATGTAAAATGAGTAAATCAGTGAGCTTTAGAGGAGCTGGTAGGTGGATTTTATTACCTTTGGACTGAGCCAGGCTAGCTGTTTCCCCCTGTTTCCAGTCTCTATGCTAAGCTAAGCTAACTGGCTGAAGCCTTACATTTAATGGACAGATATGTGAGTACTTTATACAATTTGTCATTGTCAAATCATCCAATAAGTATCTTTAGATTCAAAATGTAACATTAAAAACCATTAAGCTTTTCAATCCTGCTGATATTTCTCGAGTGCACGTGGATTCAATGGCGTCAGAAGAAAGGTGAAGAGGTCATCACTAACTTTAGGATTCATCTGTGAGGATATACTTCTCCTTCAACACTGGACTCTCTATATTATAGAAGATACTGGGAGAACTTTGCGATGATGATTTTCATGCGAACAAGATGAGCGGTACATCTGAATACATGTGCAGCGCACTGCCTGATAACTCTTCCCCCAAACAAATTGCTAACAAGCTCGCTGTGCGCCACAGAGCTGCTTTAACGAGCGGGTAATGTTCAGCTGTGTGAGTGTGAGTATAAATAGGACCAGAGGTTTCCAGAGGCTGTCGGGTTAAAGTACAGGGTAAGAGGCTGCTAGGTCAGAGGTCCAGACGCTTTCATGAGAGGGAGACGACTGGCAGGACTACAGTCGAGCTGTCGTCTTCGTGGGAGGGCCAACACACAACTTATCTTTATTTAGTCTGAAACAAGCAAACAAATCTGTCCCGATCATTTCACTTGTTTCTTTTCAATAAGAGTTTGTAGAAGAAACAGAAATGTAGAAATGGAGGAAGAAACCTTTAATCTAAGGAGAAGAATCCACGAGCCTCGTTGTGTTCGATGTGTGTGTGACCCCCACAAAAGCCCTCTAGCATTTTTCATTTTTCATTCATGATGCTCCTGTTTGAGTTTGAAAGTATGCATACAGTTTTAAAACAGGACTTCTAGCAGGCTTGTTTGACCAGTTGGTATACACTAAGCCAAGCAGGGAAGACGATGAACGAATACGCACACCACAGCATCTGGTTAGTTCATGTCAACCGATGCAGAAAGTCAACTTGGTCCCACGATGTTTAAGCAAATCAGCTGTGTTGCACTGAGTAGATTTTAGTGCCATATTAAATGTTATATAGTCATATTAAAAACACAAAAGTCCTTCCTTTGTTTATTTATGATGGATACAATTTGTTGTTTGTTTTTCTTAAATAAAGTGTAGACATGCATTCTCATGTCCTACATCTGGAAATCATTCTTTAATAAAACATTCTTTTAAACAATCCCTCAAATAAATGCAGAGGGATTACAATTCATCCTTCAGAATGAATTGTAATAATTTTGACCATGAACGTCTGTAGAAAGTTTCATGGAAATCCATCCAGTGGTTGTTTAGATATTTCAGTGTAACGTCTCGTCTACCTTCAGACCTTCTACCTGCTTCCTCAGTACAGCCTCAGGGAGCGTACTCAACTTAAAACTAAATAGTTTATATGTCATTAGTCAGAGCCTTTTAATAAAGTCAAACTTTATCCAAACAAAGAAACCAGCAGCAATGACTAATCAGTCTTAACTATTTCCTCTCCAGCAGTGTCAGGCTATCATATAAAACATCCTGTCTAATAGATGTTATTAACATACCTGGTTATTTAATATCTCTGGTATTTCTCAAAGGATTATAGTACCTTTTTTTCCCATCTAGCTGTCAACTTCTGCAGCCTAATCCTGTAAACAATGACTAATCTAAAGGTCATGAGAACATGAGCTCAGAGTGACTCATCGGCTCAGATAGCTGTAAAAAAGACTAATCAGACGCCACCAGTAGAGTTTTCCCACAACTTTTCACTTTAAAAAAAGTGGGGCGGGTCAAAGAATAATGTGATTTACTGCACTGAAGACACAGAAAGATGCTGAGTTGTTTGGTTTTACTCCAGAAAAGTGGGCTGCGTTCAGACTTAGTTATTTTGTAATGTGAACACGTATTTCTGCCGTTTACCTCGCGATCATTGTGACAAAAGATTATTTGCATGAACACTTAATTAACCACCAGGACTAATGTCAGATTTTTACACCATGAGCATTAAAATCCACGCTGTAAATCTGCTCACTCAGTAAAGGCAGTTGGATTTCTCTCACATCAGTGAAACTGGGTTTGGAGTTTCCAGTGGTAAACACATGGT
Source organism: Sebastolobus alascanus (assembly GCA_916701645.2). NCBI lineage: Eukaryota > Metazoa > Chordata > Actinopteri > Perciformes > Sebastidae > Sebastolobus > Sebastolobus alascanus. The sequence continues at coordinate 5,265,816 of CAKAOJ020000086.1, read as the reverse complement.
AAAAGCATCAATCAAACCACAGTAAATAAACTATAAAGGCACAATAAAACAAGCCACAAACTGCCGAAAGATACAGACATAACGTAAAAACAGCTGATAAGAGTAGTTTCCAGCACAAACGCCTCATAAAGGTGAGAGACGCGGCATCATTTAATGTGCAAATGAATCTGACTAATTGCAGTAAATACAGTAAATGAGAGTCTGATTCCTTAATTGTTCAGTTTGAAGGTCAAACTGGAGCAGCAAAGAGCTGCTTTCCTAATTCTGCTAAGTGATTAACGCTGTAAAAATATACAAAACTAAAACAAAACAGGAACAATAGGAACACCATAGATCCCTTTTCAAAGGAGCAGAGCTGTTTCCATTAAATGAAAGTGCTCTGATTGTTGAGTGAAAACCGCATGACTCCAATTTTAGTGACTGTCTGAGTTTAAAGTTAAGATTACATCTGTTTGGGTTTAGAAAGTTGTGCTAATGAAGCTCTTTTTAGCTTCTGTTGGAGAAACAAACATTCCTGGACATTCTGAAGATGCAAGAAAAGCCCTCTTTTTCTTCAAGAACACTCTCAGATTCAACGATACTGTTCCTGGAACCGCGTCACATGCCGGGCTATTTAAACATTTAACATACTATTGACAACACGTGGTGCTAAATTGAGATAATGGTCTAATAAACTCACCACAAACAAACGGTCCTTTGTGGCGCTCACAGCATTTAAAATGACTCTGGAGAAAACTGAATAGCGTTGCCAGATGGGAAATGGTAAACTATCGTACCAGGGGCTTCAAATTATATTTTGACGAGAATTGTTGTACATCATAACAACAAGAACAAACAAGTTTAAGCGGCGGGAGAGAGAGCTACAGTCGTGCTCACGTTCATCAACATCATAACCAACACCAAGCATGATTGGCTGGAAAGGTCACGTGAGAAGAGACGCGTAAACACAGACGTAGGATTCATATTTTTCTATGCGGAAATTAATTAAAATGAAACCAACCACAACATGATCAAATGATTGTACATTATGGCACTTTGGGCATTATTGATCGTACATCGTAGAATGGGGTTTTCGGTGCCTTGTTCAACTGCAGCATCCATTGAGGTTATTGGCTTTATTTAAAGGGTCAGTTCACTCACTTCTCTTCTTTAGGTTTTCTGGTTTCTAAAAATGGGTGATATACGATTAAGGCACCGAAAACCATTCAAATACATGAACAAACAGCCAATCTCCTGTAATGAAAAGCACTTTTAATTCCTTACTTCCACAGTTTGATACAAACCAACCGCTCTCCTTTTGAAAAGCATCCAAACTCACCAACATCTGCCACCAATTTACCAGAACACGCCTGTCCCGGATGCCACTATTAACCAGAGCTGCCGTGTCTCCCCCGGCTGCTCTCACCACTAACCAGAGCTGGAGGATGAGCCGCAGGTCCGAGCCCTTCCAGACCTGGAAGACCTGGCATGGAAAATAGCACGACTGCAGCAGGCCTGTAATTTGGAGCGGTTGTGACCTTTAATCATATCTTGATCTACATCCTTTATCCTTGCGTCTGTCGGTGGCCCGATGCTAATTTGAGACCGTGTGTGTCTGAAAGTTTCGACCTGATCTCCGTCCCGTGTTTGGTGCCGTTTCATATTTTGGAGACGAAGACGACCAGACGGAAATATTCCTGTCAACCGTCTGTGAAACCAGAAAACAGTCAGTTAAAAGTTTTTATGAGTGCAGATCTGAGATATTCTGCTTCAGATGTTTGTGGTAACAGCTGAAAAACACTTAATGATCATTAACATGCTGCTATAACGGCCTCCACTCTCCTGGACTCAGTCTCTCCACCAGATGTGGAACCTGCTGCAGGGATTTGATCCCATTCAGACACAAGAGCATCACTGAGGTCCAACACTGATGTTGGTGATCAGGTCCGGCTCACAGTCGCTGTTCCAGTTCATCCCAAAGGTGTTGGATGACACACCAAACGTTTCTTTATGTGTACGGGGACATTATGCTCTTCCCCAAGCTGAACTTTTCCAAAATATTATTATCTAAGAAGCTTAAGTAGGCGAACTTCCTTAGAAGAACTTATGGTAATGATTTATTTTGGTCTATAATTTCTGAAAAAAGTTCCAATAACTTTCCTGCGTTGTAATTTGATGCTAACAACACGGAGAAGCTTCCAACTAATTCATTACAGCTGAACATGCAGGAATGTAAAGTTTGTCTACAGGGAAGCAAACAATTCAACATATATGAGATGTTTCCAATAATAAAAAGAATAACAAGTGAATATTTACTTGGGTTAAAATTGAGCTCTTTCTGTTTCTCTTTGCTCTCCTCAGATATGTACCTTTGACCTTTGACCTCCATTCTTTTGGCTTAAGAGAAGCAGGAAGTGAGTGTTACGTTGCTTTTTTGTGACAACAGCTTATTGAAAACAGAAAGGACTAAAAGGTCAAATAACACTGAGATGGTGAAGATACAGTTTGTCTGCAAGTTTAACTGCTTTCACAATATCTGAAGGAATTACGACAAAGTTCTCGCATACCAGAAAGTCTTTTCAGATAAAAAATGAATTTGAGGACAAGATGTTGTTAATAAAGTCAAGAAATCGTGGATGCTGGATTTTATGTTTTTGTGGCATCATCTGAATTTTGTTAGATTTACACTCATTACTGTGAAATGTAATGAAGCACATTTATTACATTTATTCATGATCTTTTGATTATTCGTCAAATGCATGCAAACATGTTCAGAATAGTCATATATTCAGGAAGGATATGATCAGTAATAAAAGCCGTGGCTCTTGGCAGGAAAGTGAATGAAGCCCTCCTCTTCTTAACGAATGATCTGATGAGCTGACGAATCGAGCTTAAAACATGAGAGTTCACGAGTTGTAGTCAGAGTTTGGGAGCGTGTTTACTACCGTGTAAATGCCACCTCTGCATGTCGCAATAAAACGCTGCAGCGGCCTGCGGTGGCACAGTGGAAAGTTACCGCAGCGCTTCAGCCTGTTTTGGTGCTGCCAAATATATAAAGTGGTGGAGTTTAGTCATGGCATGCTAATGATGAGGAACAACGGCTGCTGGCTTCCTAACCCCCTCTGTTCTCTATACACTTCATCAGAAAAAGTTCTAATCAGAGAAAAAACATTAAAAAGCCACTGATTCATAATCCTGCTGTCAGACTTCAGCTACCTGATGCTTTAAAAACACCATCATTTCTTTTAATTGTCTGCTATAAATCATTTTGTGGATGTCTCAATTAGCAACAACTGCTTGGCTCCATTAGCGTCTCGAGATCACCAAGCCATTAAATTCAAGCTCTGCAGGCACAAATCAACCTGTCATCCTCCTCACAATCATACAACATAAAGAAAGCGAGAGGCGAGCTGCAGACACAGAAAAAGCTGTGGCTCTTTAAAAAGCGTCTCGTAAAGAAAAGTGAGTGAGGGCGGCTGCCAGGCGCTGCCGGTCCGAGCCAAGCTGTATTAAAACAGGGTGTATTTTAAACAAAGGTTGCATTTTAATAAGGCCAGAGGGTGGCACATCGCAGATAGCTGTTGGCTTGTAACGGCTGTGTTTAGCGTTAAACTGCCATGGCAACATGGAGGCCAAGAGTTCCCCCTCAGCGCCGCCAGACAACCTGGAACTGTTTTATATGCAAAGCAGTCCCAAATGAGAAGTACATTTTAATTATGGGGGAAGAATAAAGAAAGAATAAAAATGCTTTTTATAAGATAGGTTATATAACTGCGTACGTAACATCATCAACATCATCATCATTTTTCCAGAGCTTTAAATGGCGCCTTGCTGTTTTCCTCAGTTGAGAGTTTTCTTGTGAAACTGCTGTTTTATAAGATCTAAAATCAACTTTCACACTCAGTTATCGATGTCCCATAGTCATCAGGCTGCAAACCTTCTGCGACTCTGAGGGTGGTTCAATTTATTCACAAAAATACATGCAGAAAAACTAGTTCTGTAGCTGATACTTGACAACTCCATCGAACTCGTCCGATTTCAGGCAGCAACGCTGACACTGTTGATATTTTATAATAGCTGCTGCTGCTGTTTCTTTTCATTGTTGCAAGTTTTGGATAATATTTGCTTCCTAAATCCAGATGATTCTTAATAATTACTGTTAATCTACAAAGTGCAAAGCAAGGCTGCATTAGCAACCAGCAGAAGTGGGCAACTGCCCCAAACTACAGGGACTCCAACTGATTGAATTCAAAATAAATAAAACACACTTTTAATTTGACATGATGAGGGCCTTAAGGCGGGTCCTACCTCATCTTGACACCCTGTCTAGTTGCATATTTCTACATTAATTTGGCCGAGGGACAAGTATAGAAAAACTGTAAGGTGACATACATCCTCAAAGCTCTACCAGTCTGTACAAAAATACTTCTTCAATTACTTCTTATTTTAATGAAGTATTTCCTTTATGGATGGAGTGCATGCACATGATGTAACAGTTAAAGCTTGTTGCATGAAGCTCCATGAAGCTGAAGAAGTCACGCACATTATCTTGGACTAATGTGAATGTCAAATTACTTAAATTGGCCAAAGAGGGCGCTACAGCTTCTGTCTCCTCTTGGTTTATGTCTGCTTGTTTATTTGTCACTGGTTTAAAAGGTGTCTCCAACATTATACCTGCAAAAGTCACGGCTGTAGTTTTTAATTTCTGCTTTTTTGGTGTAAAATAATGAAGAGTACATGGAGTTCCTCTTCATACGGCCACTGCAGCACAGAGCAGATCTGGACCTCTTGGTCTGAACTTCAAACACCAAATAAAACCCAGCTTCTCATCATTATTTCCATCCTGAAGAATCCTGATGCCTGACAGTTCATATTTACAACTGTGATTTTGGAAGTCGGCAGAGCATTACACAACCTGAGTCGTTATGACGAGAAGTCACAAATGAAAAAAATCCTGTTTATAAACGACAGATGTTGGATGACAAATATTGTGACTCTGAAGCCTCTGACTCCTGAGCTTTTTATTTTCAGCCTTTCAGTTGGATTGAATTTGTGTGCCTTTCAGTTTTGTAAATTTAGTTCCTGGCGTGCTGGAGCAAGTCCCTCACCAAGAACAAAAACACTGTGATATATCACCCTGACATTGGCTTCATTGAATACAATGAACAATACAGGAATCCTTCACATTCATGACCCTGTAAAAGCTGCTTCAGCTCACTCTGACAGAGCGTAGGAGGACACGGTGACTGACTGCCAAACGGTCGAAACATTGGATAAATATGTACATGCACCTTGGCTGTTTGATGGCGTAATATACAAACTGTTACCAGTAAAGGCAGAGTGAAGCAACAGGGGAGAGAAACTGAACCTTCACCTGCAGATAAGCACCCAGCTTGTGACAAAGTTACAGTTGGTGCAGCCAAATCATCTGTTTTTTGTCCTGGTAAATCTCCTAAATGTCAGTTTATCAGTAAGAGCTTTTGTTTTGACCACCAAGGTTCACAAAGATGTGTCCCAGGTCAGGGTCTGGATCCTCATGGTCCGGGATCATCTGGAGGACATGAGAGTCAGGCTGAACCTGCATGTGGCATCCAAAAATAATTATACTTAAGAACGATTTTGAGGTACTTGTACTTTACTTGAGTACTTCATTGTACTTTATACTTCTACTCCACTACATATCAGAGGCACTGGATTGATCACTTTAGTTACTTTACAGATTCAGATTATTAATCCAAAATATAAAACCAACGAATAAATGATGGTGTATTATTATAGATTAAACTACCCAGCAGTATATAAAGTAGTTCAAATTAGCTCCACTTGTACCAGCTGCAGCATTTAAGTGATGAACAAATTAATGCGTCAATAATTATTATTCAATATTATAATATATATGATTCTGAAATGGGTCATTCTGCATGAGTACTTTTACTTCTAAATATAATATTTAACATATAATACATTAATCAATTTAATATATAATAAACATATTATTATTTATTGACATACAAAATATGCTTATAATAATAATAATAATAATAATAATATTATTATTAATAATAATAATAATAATAATAATAATAACAATAATAATAATAACAATAATAATAATAATAATAATAATAATAATAACAATAATAATAATAATAATAATAATAATAATAATAAACGTATTTTGTATGCAAATAAAAATAAATAAAACAATGATTTAAATACTGTAATATGATAGGATGACAGTGAAAAAGTCCTCCTTAAGGTCGGCCTGGTTGGAATGCAGTTTTCCAGTCTTTCCTCGTCCTGGGTGCAGATCTCAGTTGGCCCACATTCGGTCCACCTTAAATATTTCTGCTCTCGTTTACAGTGTCAGTGCGCCGCGTCGGGAGCGCGCAGCAGCAGCAGTGCGCCGCGTCGGGAGCGCGCAGCAGCAGCAGCAGCAGTCCTGTCAAATCACAAGCGAGGGTGACGCGCAGGCGGAGGACTTACATAAAAACCCTCCGAGGACTTTTTCTAACGCCTGAAAGTCACGGTATCTGCGGTAAATCGGTGTTGAAATACTTAAACTTCAGCGTCTTGCTGACGTTTGGAGCAACTAAAGCGCACAGAAAGTGGGTTTTTCCAGCTCAGAGACGCACAAGACGCACAAGACGCGCACCAACCGAGGACTACAACCTTAAGGGGATTTTACTTTCTCGTTTTTATACTTTATTTTGCTGTTTCTTTCGAGGGATGTAAGTCTACCGATTTGGATCTGTTAACGTGCACATAAATAACCGGGATCAAGCCACTTTTTTCTTTTCTTTCCCCGACTTTGTGTGAAGTCACCATGCTGGCCAACACGGCGCTTTACGCGGCGAAGAAACGGAAGAAGCCGGTCCAGAAAATGTGAGTAAACAAGCATAAACACACAAACATCACTGTGATGTTCCGCTAGTATTCCTATAATATCTCATAGTGTGCATTGGAGTACAGATTAAGCTCGTATACAATGGTTTTATTGTACTTTCTGACCTTATGGCTTCTATGGTATGTCTATAATACTCATCTGATATTCCTGAAGGCACTCTGAGGGAGTCTGCTGACCCTGGCTGTTGTACTTTTACTGAAATACCTTTGTAATACTACAATACTACCATTGTTTTTAGTTCAGTTGTGAATTTATTTATTATTTACTTATAATATTTACATAAAAACATCGTACATTAATGACTTTTTGACGCTATTATTGCAGTAAAATCAGTTTTAATGTGTTATTGTAATCCTAAAGCATTCATACATCATAGAGATCATACATCATATATTCTAGAGATGGTTCTTTTTTTAGGTGGTTACAGCTGTGCAAACAGCTCCAGCATTACAGCCTGTGTTACATGGTACCAGGAGTGCAGTAGTTGATAAGTTGTGTTTGCAATAGTAGCTACATTGTCCTGAATCCATTAAGGCCATAAAGTCTATTTTTCTCTGCTGTGGTTATGCAATGTTTGCCAGCCAGACCGAGTTAATGTGGAGTGCTGAAGTCCAACAACACTGCAGGCCTATCCAGCATGGAAAATAAAGAAAACTGCTTCAGTATTATTTCAATGTAATTATACCATCTGAGACAGCTGGGCTTCCCACACGCATTCAAATGCTCTAAACCTGTAGGAACTCATTTAACTTATTTATTTTCCAGAGTAGATGTATTGAATTTGAATTTATTATTAATACTGAGTTTTTGTTTGAGTGTGCTCTGTAGGCGGAGAGTAAATCCCCACATCAGTAAAATCATCAAACCACCTTCTCATGAGTCTATTTCTGATTGAAGTGAATTAAACTGCATCTTGTTTTCTCCTGGATTCCCCCTGGAGAACCCCTGGAGAACCCCTCGAGAACCCCCAGACCACCATTTGAGAACCACCACTGCATACTGCAACACCAGAAAAATCATTCATCAGGGATGTACAGTATGTACAGTAGGAAAATGCTAGGAGTGAACCTTTTTATTTATCATTTTTAAAACAATGCAGTAATGGTTCTGTAAGGAACCCTTTGTTAATGTGTTTATGTGAAATAATGTTAATCATGATTTCTCAGGACCTTTTAGAACCCTTTAAAGGATCTCTGGGGGTCTCTGTACCTTATTTTGGGAGCGAGTGAGAAGACAATGGTGGTTGCACCACTTATTGGCTCTATAATGAAATAGTGAATCCGGCAAGTGCCTATATGTACTTGTACATTGGGACTTTAAGGTACTATGAAGAACCTTTAAGGAAGATTACAAATTACAGACTGTATTGAGCCCTGATGTGCTGTAAAGAACCCTTTGGAATAGTGCAGTGTGCTTTTGTGCAAGACTTAACGTTGCTCAAATGGATCCTTAATGGTTCAAAATACACCTTTCTATGCAAGGAACCCTTAACAACGGTCAAATAGTTCTTCGTAGATCCTTAATAGAGCTTATGTTCTCAGATGTTTCTTTCTAAACAATTTCTAGAAAGGCTCTCTATAGCACAGTGTTCCACTGGTTCTCTATATGTTATCAATGGTGCTGTAAAAAGGTCTTTATAGAGGTTTTCTAATACATATTTCTTGAACAACATCCATATTGTTCTTCAGAGAACCTTAATGGTGCAGTAAAAACGTTTAAGAGAGGTTCTGTTAGGCACCATGCTCAAATGATACCTCCGACCTAGACCCTTAATAGAGATGTAAAACCCTTTTTTAGAGAGGTTCTTTAATGCACCATGCTCCTAGACCCGTAATAGAGCTGTAAAACCCTTTTTTAGAGAGGTTCTTTAATGCACCATGCTCCTAGACCCTTAATAGAGCTGTAAAACCCTTTTTTAGAGAGGTTCTTTAATGCACCATGCTCCTAGACCCTTTATAGAGCTGTAAAACCCTTTTTTTAGAGAGGTTCTTTAATGCACCATGCTCCTAGACCCTTAATAGAGCTGTAAAACCCTTTTTAGAGAGGTTCTTTAATGCACCATGCACCTAGACTCTTCTGTATTTTAGCTCTCCATTGCATGTTTGTGCTTTCAAACTGTACTCGAAAGCACCACACACAAAGTGTTCTTCTTAGAACCTTCACAATGGTATAGCACCATGGTAAAATAGCTCTTCTTAGACCCATAATAACTATTAGAGACCTTGCTCAAATGGTTTGTTGTAGACCCTTAATGGTGCTGCAGAGAACCTTTAGAGAGACCCTACATGTGGTCTCAGAAAACCTTTCATAGTGCCATAATGAACCTTCTGGAGAAATGATCCGAATCACCACGCTAAAGGGTTCTTCTTAGACCCTTCATGGTGCTATAAAGAACCTTTTAGAGAAGTTCTGTCAAGCTTCATGCCAGTTTATTATAGACCCTTCATGGTGCTGTAAAGAACCTTTTTGGAGAGAGAAACATGCTTGATAGTTCCTTAAAGACCCATCATAGTGCTGTAAAGAACTGTTTCTCTAAAGCCCCATGCTGAAATGGGTTTTCCTAGACCCTTCATGGTGCTGTAAAGAACCCTTTCAGAACATACAGTAAGAGCTGAGCCACACTGTCCTCCTCCTCCTCACTGTGATTTTACCAGTTTGTGATTTTTAACTTTAACAAGCCAGACGGGGGTGTTAACTGCTCCATACAGAACCACAGGCCCAAGCAGAGAACCACGGTCAGAACTCTGCCAGAACCGTGGTTTCAGTGTGTGTGTGGTACTACCTGCATTAATCATAATCAGGACGTGGAGCGAGAGCACTCTCACGCGATGTTTCCACGAGGGAGGAGGGAGGGAGGGAGGATGGCGTAATCTGAGACTCGCTGTGTGTTTTTTTTTCTCCTCCTCCTCCTCCGACTGCCACAACATACTTTTTTCCTGTCTTTCCTTCTGTCTCTCTGGGTGTTTTTTGGGGGGGTTGTTTCTTTCCTCCCTCCCTCAACACAAATTAACATAGTTCTGTGTCACGCAAACACTTACATAACTCTGCCATGTTCACTCGCCTTTGGTTTTTTAGGAAAAAGTTGCTCTCAGGGAGTTTATCTTTCTTTTTCTTTTTCTTTTTTTGCTTGGGAAATGGTGAGTGAGTTATGAGTGTGTGTGTATGTGTGTGTGTGTGTGTGTGTGTGTGTGTGTGTGTGTGTGTGTGTGTGTGTGTGTGTGTGTGTGTGTGTGTGTGCGTGCGTGTGTGTGAGAGAGCGAGACAGTTTAACCTTCAGACGTGTCTCGAGGCGGTGTTTCAGCAGTCTACCCCGAGGCAGTTTACCTTTACACTGTGTTGTAGTAGTTCCACCAGTTGTTGGATTTGCTCCCATTCAGTTCCCACAAGAGCATTAGTGAGGTCCAACATGCTGTTGGGCTATAAAGCCTGGCTCCAGTTCATCTCAAAGGATGGGGTTGACGTTAGGGTTGGATTACTTAGGCTCCGGGGCCAACGGTCATCCACAATCTCTCTTAAATAGTCTCCTATGCCTCTTTCTGACTCTACAGGTTTCTGCAAAGAAAACAACACAACAATTGCCATATGCAATTATATGCAAATCTTGAGGGAGGGTACTCATGACAAAGGGGGGAAGAACTAACTTGAGAAGTTATCTTGAGAGCGCAGACGTTACATCGTTATCTGTGACCGTGATTTTGCTTCCAGTTAACATTAAGTGCATCCGGCATTAGGGGTGGGAAAAAATCGATTGACCTATGTGTCGCGATTTATTATTTTTCCGATTTTGAAATAGATGTTTTAATACCAGAATCAATATATTTTCTTCATTTGACTGTATGTGGAGGTAGAAGGAAGTTACCACTTTTATTGTTGTAGTCTGAGTAACATGACGTCATATCCGTTGCGTATCCGTCAACCAAAACAAACCAGCTGGCCACCGCAAGCCGAAACGATAAAGTATTAAATGTTGGAGGGTCGTCGTGGATACGACCTGCACCCTCACATGTTAAATCCAAAGTGGTAAACACTACACATCCAGTAAAGGATGGAAACACTTTGGGTTTCACACATTGCAGGAAAAGCAGAGCTAGACATCACGGCTAAAGCTGCATGCTAACTCTGTCACGGACAGGAAACGTTATCGTATTGCGGTAACGTGCGGTCCAGCCGGCCGTCGCTCTCATCTCCGTGGTCAAATGGGCCGACGCTACGACTGTAGAGCACCCATATACTGACATTTATGTTAAATGCATTGAAACGGCCCCGATGGAGCTGACCATGGATGGATAAAGAGAACGGAGCTGACGGGAGAGCTAGAGACCACCTTGGAGAAGTTAGAGGAAGTAGACACATCGGACTACGTCCGCTTTTCAAAATAAGGTGTTAACAAAGGGAACTGTATATACAAAATACATCTATGGAAATAAGATTGATTGGATTATATTCACCAGAAGTATAAAACATTACATGTCCCTTATAAATTAAAAAGAAAATACAACTAATTTGTGAGGGAAATGTCTTTATTCTTTGATTTTTTGGGTTACTGGAAAAGATTTAATAAATACTTCCTGACAATGACTGATATATTTGACTTCAGGACATCTCTGACTACGTACATGCTGAAAATCAAACATTCTTACTGGATTTATTTAGATGTTTTCCGAAGTAAAAGTCCCTAGAAGTGTACGATTCAACTTCTTCCCTTCATCTAGTTTTCAAAAAGCTAACAAAAATCACAATACTTGTATGTTGGTTGTTATGATGGTGCAGAGTTGATGAACATCATGAAAAGAAATACAAAAATAGAAAAAGTCAGCATTTTTCCACAGTGGTGTTCTGTTTTGACAGTAAAATATGGAGCATGCATGCACTTGTGATTGTTTATATTCAGCGTTGGCCTGCAGATGAGTTGAAGTCGACTGGACCAGACTCACCAGGAATAAAACGGTGACCTACGCTGCTGGTTAGAGGTCATGTTGATGTTTAGCTGTTTCTCTTATGACTGACATGTGACGGACATCAGCTTTCACTTCCCAGACGTTATGACATCAGTAAACATCACAGTGATGTTTTGTTTTTATGTATGCTTTTATTTTGTAGCTATTTACTTCCTGTGTTTTGGTCGATTAGGATGTAATTTCTAAAAACCTTTGAACGTTTCATTTTAATCAACAGAGTAAACACAAAGAAAACGTATACAAGAACTAGTAAAACATAGAAAATGTCTCAATATGCTAATATACTGTGGAATATGACGATATACAATATACTGTACCGTATACGAGTATTTGCATCAATGTGATGAAGTACCTTGATTGTCAGGTATTTAATTGTCCAAAATACAAAGATATTCAGTTTACAGTTATATTAAAAAAGAGAACAGCAGCAAAACCTCACATTTTATAAACTGCTTTGTTTAAAGAATGACTTAAACCATTATTGAAATAGTTGCAGAGTATTTTTTTTTTTTATTCTTTTATTCTTATTATACTGATTATTGACTTTCTGAGTCTGATTATTGACTTTCTGAGTCTGATTATTGACTTTCTGAGTCTGATTATTGACTTTCTAAGTCTGATTATTGACTTTCTGAGTCTGATTATTGACTTTCTGAGTCTGATTATTGACTTTCTGAGCCTGATTATTGACTTTCTGAGTCTGATATCGACTTTCTGAGTCTGATTATTGACTTTCTGAGCCTGATTATTGACTTTCTGAGTCTGATATCAACTTTCTGAGTCCGATATCGACTTTCTGAGGTTGATTATTGACTTTCTGAGCCTGATATCGACTTTCTGAGTCTGATTATTGACTTTCTGAGCCTGATATCAACTTTCTGGGCCTGATTATTGACTTTCTGATCCTGATATCGACTTTCTGAGCCTGATTATTGACTTTCTGATCCTGATATCGACTTTGAGCCTGCTATCGGTGGAGTTCTGATCCTCCTCTTGTGCTCTTTTTTTCCCCGTATCATAACGCCAGCAGTGGAATCGATGCCAACATCGTATTTAGTTTCTTTTGTTCTGCAAAGGTGTCGTTGCCCTGTCGGAGACAAAGTGCCTTTGTGTGAACGCTGGGGAGTGTTTTTTCAAGTCCAACAAAACCCCACACTCGCTCACACACACTCAGATATATATACACGCCCCTTCCACGGCAGATTTGGTAGATAAAACGAGAGCAACAACACTGGCCGCTCATTGTTCTCGTAGGGAGTTGTGCCGTCAGGAATGCAGCGATAGCCATCTCGCCTCGATTTCAGATATGTCGTGTTCTGGAGTATTATTTGAAGCAGATGTTTTATTTACAGGAGGGGGGGAAGGAGGGCCTCGTCAGGTCCACATTTTACACATTTATAGTAGAGTTACAGTTCAGGCATTCAGCTCACAGCGTATCCCTCAGAGACTTTTAACAGTTGGAAAAAGAAAGTGTGAAATCATACATTTGCAAGTAACTAGTTTGCAGATTAGTCCGACCTCCAGCTTCACATTTCTTTTGGGCATTTTTCTAAACACATTGGTTGTTATATTTAGTCTGAAATTGATATGTTTCACAGTACAGTTCTGGCATGAGTTGTTCTTCCTGTTAATGTTATTTTTAGAGGCATTTTTGAGAGCAGTTAACCTGTGAAGTTCTGTCTCTGTCCTGCCAGTTCTTCTTTGCATTCCTTCTTTTAACGCACTGGTTATTATATTTCATCTAAATTTAACATATTCTGCATGCATGAGTTGCTCTGCCTCTCAATGTATTTTTTAGCAGCATGTTCTGCAGCATTTATCTGTAAAATCATACATTTGCAGACAAAACCTTCCCTCTGTTTTCCAGCCAGTCTTTCTTCAGCCCACCTCTGTATGTCTTTACCACTATGGTTGTTGTATTTCATCTGAATTTAACACCAGGCATGAGTTGTTCGGCGTTATGTTTTGCTGCGTTTCTTCCTCCTCATGTTATTTTTAGCGGTGCTTTTTGAGAGCATTTAGCGTTAGTGAAGTCTTCAGTATACTCTTACAGTCTTGCAGTCCTTTTGGAAGCTTAAACTGTAAAATGATACATTCAGATTGCATATTGGCAGGTAAAAGCTTGGCAAATAAGACCTCAGCTATTTACATTTCATTAACGTTTCTTTTTATTGGTGCAAAACTACACAACAGCCCCCAGCTCCTAAGGAGGGAGGGAGCTTGCTCTGTTTTAATCAGGGTGACTAATCAGGGTGTTTCCAGTAAAATGTAAATATGATAGACTCCAGATACTGGGTTGTTCTGAGCTGACTATGCCTAATAGTATCCAAAGTTAGATATTTGCTAGCAGTTTCAGAGATGTTGAATAAAACAAGAAAAGTTAGTTACTATATCGTCAATATTAAAAGCCATTTTTGCTCCTCATTTCTGTTAATATTGTTCATTTTGGTCCTAGTTTGGGCTGCTTTGTTCAAATATAGATTTTAGCTAATAGACGCCCCAGAAACTTGATAATGTTGAACTTCTTTTATAAGTGCTGACAAGAGAAGTTTCTCTGTTCTCAAGCAAACTGTTTCCACACTCCTGTTGGTACATTTCTTGATGCTGGATGGGTTTACGCTGGTCATGTTTTCTGCAACTTCAGGCTGCACATTCTGACACCTTGAGGTACCAGCAATGAGGAGGTTAAAGGGTCGCAGGGCCTAGAAACTATGCCGTTATGCAGGTGCACACACACACACACAACCACACACACACACACACACACACCGAGTGAGCTTCACGATTGGCCTCACCTGACCTAAAAATCCCCAGCGGAGTCATCAGCAGGAACATCTGAAGCTGATTTAAGTTGAGAACCAGCAGACATGCAGCTGCTCTGTGTGAGACCGACCTGTAACTGGAAGGTCACCGGTTCCATTCCCACAACAACTAGATGCTCTGCGAAAGTGTTCTTGAGCAAGACACGGAAACCTGGTCTGCTTAGATTCTTTGTAAATTCAGTTTTTTTGTAATCTGTTGATCTGCAGAAGATTTTGTTGTTTAATTGATTCATTTTCGGACTAAAGAATGTCATGAAATAGTAAAATATGCCCATCACAAGTCTTTAAACTCTTTCGTCTGAGCAACAGTTGAAAATCCAAAAATATTCACTTTACTATCATGTAGGACAAACTAAAGCAGGAAATCTTCACATTTGAGAGGATCGAACCAGCAATTTTCTGGTATTTTTACGAAGTGGCTAATCATTTCAGCTTGGTGGTTTATGTGTGAAATGGCAGCAGGTTGCCCTTGAGCAAGGCAGTAACAAACGCTGTCTAAATATCATAAATGTTAGCATTAAAAGTTAATCTTAGACTTTGGAAAAAGTAGCTTGACAAAAAGTATCAAATCAAGGTCTACTTACTAGCTTTTTGTTGAGCTCTCAGCTCTCAACACTTTTAGGGCTTCTTGACTTAAAGTTAAACTCTATCCACTGATGAAGAAGACTTTGTGATACAGATGAAAGCTCCAGGAAAGAGCTTTTGGTTTTGCTTTGTTAGATTACTATTTCCAAGATGGAGAATAAAGTCTTACGCCTATATTTATAATACTTAAAAAGTGTTTGCTTCAGAATATTTACTGTGAAAGACAGCGAAGATGAAGAAAAATAAATGTTACATTGACTTGTGTGTTTAATTTTACAGGGACTTTTAGCTTGTCGGGACTGTGATTGTCATGTGAACAACCACCGAGTATGTCAGCTATTGGGTCAAAGATTCATTGTGAAGGGGAAAACACAGAAGTCAGACACATTACCATCTGGAAACTTTAGTATGTTTTCTTCAAGTGGAAAGCAGAAGTAAAGACGACTTGTGATAAGAATCATCAAGAGCAGAAGTTGTTTCTATTCTGATGACCTTATCGGACTGAAGGAGAAGTCTCTTCATTGTTTTCTGTGCTGATTTGGAAATAAATAGGAATGAAAACTGATTAAAAACTATCTTTAATCATGAAAACCATAAAAATTGTCCTTGAAAGAGTGAAAAAACGCAAAATGAAGCAACAAACTGACTTTAAAAAGTCCGTCTTTCTCCAGTGTGGATCAGATATCAGACTGTGGTTAAACTGTACCAATGTGAAAATCACCACAGAGCTCCATCAACCTGTTGTGGATAAATACAAGTGAATGTGGGTGTAAACGAGAGGCATCTCCAGGGCCGGTTTGAGGTGCTCCACAGCTTCACACCTTCTCTGGGAAAAAGAAAAGCCCCTCTGTGCAGCAAAAAGTCTGGTTTGAGTTACAGACGAGAAGCCGTCGGGTTTACCGCCGGTCAGCGGAGTTCAGTTACAGATACAGACGGGCTTTCTGCTGCGCTGCTCCATCTGATGGCCCGACGGCCAGCCGGGTTTATTTACCTCTCTGCACACGTTCCTTATCAAGACAGTGTGGCGAGCAGCTTTTTAATAGCACATTCTAGCAGATTATGCATATACAAATATCTTGATTGTTACAGTACTGCATGTGTGAAATGACGGGGTTGAAGAGAAATTATAAATGTCCTTAAAAATCATGTTTTTTAGACATGCAACTGCATTAATGCTGCTTCCAGTGACTTAAACACAAAACCCTGATCATCTGTCAGCTCTATATACTGTCAGAAGCCACGTTTCAGTCCATGTGGGGCGCAAATTTTAACTGAATCTCCAGAAAAATCTGCAAAAGAAAATGAGAATGAATGCACATTATCATCCTTTACTGTTATGTGCATATTACAGCTTACAGTTTATATAAAAACATCAAATCTTTACCGAAGAAGAAGACACAACGAGAGCACCATGAGAGAAATGCTGTATTTATGTTTATTTCTTGTATTACTTTTCAGTCTCCTCATTGCTCCTGTTTTCGTCTGCCTTGTCATTTTTCATGTCGTCTTAATGCTTCATGTATGTCTGGTGTAAACTGAATATCTTTTAAAAGTGGCACCAGTTTGGTTGCAGGAGCATAAAGAAGTGTGTAGTCTTCAGTGTCGCATCACAAGTGTGTAATCAGTGTGTCATCTCACTTTATCACAGCTGCTATTTCACTGCTTCACACACACACAAACACACACACACGTCAGTGTACAGAACACATTTAGCCTCAGGCTTGTTTGTAATACTCGTCCTGACCTTTCTGAATCCCGAGCTCGAGCTTTGACTCTTAAGGGAAACTCTATGATTGTCCTCTGTCCATGTGTGAAGCTCCTTTTTTAAAATCACCTTCATAATTTCCTAAAATAAACTTCTTAATGTTGTGTTTTGAGGACGTGGACTCTTCTTTGTTACTGTGTTTTAATGTTGTCTTCTTTCTGTATCCGCAGACCCAAACCACCACCTCCCGATGGCATCAAGTCCAACCCGTCCAAACGCCACCGCGACCGGCTCAACGGCGAGCTGGACAAGCTCACCGGCCTGCTGCCCTTCACCGAGGACGTCAGGGCTCGGCTGGACAAGCTGTCGGTGCTCCGCCTCAGCGTCGGGTACCTGAAGGTCAAAGGCTTCTTCAACGGTGAGTGTCACAACTGTGAGAAGTTGGTCGTCTAGAGGAGGGAAGAGAGGATGTGATGTCACTGCTGGAAAAGTGTGTGTGTTTTATTATCATATGTTTTATAACTTATTTTGCTGTCGATGCTTTAATTTATGAGCATCGTGAACCCAACGGACAAAACCTTTATCATGACTTTCAACAAATCTGTAGTTTTTAGATAGAGAACTCTGCCCACTTTATAAAGTTTGACAGTATACACGTATAGAATAACATGAAGTTAAGTTGGGACGCTATCTGTCTCTGTCTAAAGAGTTTTCCTGGATATTCATTCATTCATTCAGACACGCAAGTTGAAAATATCTTAGTGCGGTTGTACAAACCTCTTTTGAGTCTTAAAACATTTTTCCCCTCTCACCACAAGTCCTTTCCGTATTAGTTCTAATCATATGTACTTCTGTAGATTATCCATCTTTTATGACATGAGAATATATTTGTAGACTGTGTGTGTACTAGAAACCCAGTTCATGGAAACTCCACTTAAATACATTCAACCGATCGAGCACACTGTGAGTTAGAGAAAACAGTTTATTCTGAGCCTTTTTTTAACCCGGTTTAGTGTCACTGAGTGCCCTAAACAAGACAGAAGCATGGATACAAACATCCTGCATGTACTCAGCTGACAGATACCAGTCTAAATTTGCGGCTGATACCGGGTGCAGATAATTTATTAAAATGGTTAAAGGGCAAATGTCTAGACTGCAGCCAAATTCTAACATTCAAACTCACGCACACATTTTCATGCACACTTTAAGCTGATTTCCAGCTTTTTGAATAGCAGAGAAAAACTGCCGTTCACCAAAGAGTCAGATTTCACTGCACCAAAGACAATACCACACATACAGTATTTTTAGGAAGTGGTTGAATAAGATAAATACAGTTTTTAATTTAGAATAATGTGTAAGGAAGTAGAATAAATGCTTTTTAAGTAACATTTGCCAGACAAAGCGTGCATGGTTAAGAAGCAGTCCAGCCTCCTGTTTGTTTTCCAGATGTTACTGTAAATCTCTTTAAGACTTACAGAGAAGTATAGGAAAAGAGATAAACGATAGCAGTGTTTTGTAAGAGCAGGAGGAATGATGCTCTCTAACCTCCTTTAAAAGACACATTTCAGTGGGTTGTTTATTTTAATTAAAAAAAAGGGAATTGTGACCTATATCTGTCAACTTGAAGTTCAGGGGGATATTTCAGTTTCCAGCGAGCTTCCTCATATTGTTCCGCTGCCTCTTGTGAAAATAGCAGCGATTAGATCCAGACAGCCTGAGAGACAAGGTTCCTATTTACAGTAAAGAGCGGGGGGGCCGTGTGGTCATCACCAGCTGAGAGGCTATATCAGTGCATGACTGTGAAATTTGGCCCTTCTGGCTTACCGTATATTTGGAGCTGACCTCCTCTTCAACAGGAGGTGTGAAGTGGAAGGAAAAGAGGTGAGTCTACAGTACACCTGCTCTGTGCTGCAGGCTAACATGCTAATATGCACATGTATGTTCAGACAGTGTGGATGTGCAGTATATGGTTTGTGGATGTTTCTAGAAAAACCTAAAGGGAAACGTTTAAGATTATCCAGGAGAGGTAAAGAAGTTGGAGGCTAATACAACGGATTCCCACAAAATTAAGAATCAAAACTAATATCTCACCTACCAGTTCCATCATTGGTGGACAGTCCATGAAATGTAGAAAACTTACAACTCTTCATGGTTGTTTTTGTTTGCTGCTTGCTAGCATACAGTATACCATCACTCAGAGAAAACAACTTAGCCGGATGAAGCTAACACCGTGGACAGTTTATTTTCATCTGATTTTATTTTCAATTCAATTTGAAATGGAATTCTGAATGTCCTTAAAAACAGACTAGTTTACATAACCAAACTCATTTTCTGGGTTAGTTCCACTACATTTTTATTGAGTGTCGTAACTTGAGCGTCTCATCATTTGAACAAAGTCGTCTGCAGCTGCGATTGACACAAACTCCCAACAGAGAGCAGTAAACGAGGTCATCGGAGCACAGATCCAACAGGTACGTCTAGTGAGGAGGTGATATATCACCAATCCTGAATACTGAAATAATAAAACCGCTCTAGCGTTCACTTTATTGGCTTGAAATTGAGGCCTTCAATGCTGGAATCAATGGGAGTTTTTGTTCCGAAACAGGCTGCAAAGCGAGCCAGAAATCTCAGCCGCTGGCGAGTAATCAATGAGTCATTGGCGTTGACTAACAACCCCATCAACCCCCTGCAGACATGCTATGGTCTGCAGTAAAACAACTGACTTATTGCCTCTTTAATAAGTGTGCATCTGTAGAAACAGTGTGTTCTTCGACCTGTTGCCAAAGGAAACAGACAGCAGAGCTCGTTGCTTTGGAGTCATCAATTATTTGGCAGTGCTGGTCACTTAGTGTCGGCTGAACAAATGCGTTGGGAGTCTGGTTACTATCAGACTACACCGTCAGTGTGGGATGAGGTAGTGGGTCCTAGCAGCGTCACTCAGCGCTTTTATTTTGAAAAATCAGAGGAGAGTTTTGATTCAGATTTTTTTATTGACACAAACGACATGCACAATTGTCAGGGGATACGGGGAGAAGGACGCAATTGCGGACCAGGGGTATCTAAAAGTTAATCCCGAAGGTTAACCACAAAAAAAATCGCAAGCGATTTAAAGGGAGAGGGGAAACACCAAATGAAAACAGCTGACTAGAACTTAAATAAAACAAAAGAACCAACAAAGGCAGGCCACACAGACCTAAACCAAAGAGACTTCCGCTCTGAGAAGAAGCTAAATGGTGGGCACAAAACACACAAAATCACACATGTAAACCCAGAGAGCCAACTGAAGGTGTTGACCCTCTGCAGACACACAACCACTATACAGCTAGAGCTAGAGCAAAGGGTAGATATAGGCAGCCACCACCTGATCCTCATCAGGGACAATCAGGCTCCACAGCTGCCTCTCCTCACAGATAATTAACCCAACCAGCCTGCTGAGTGGCAAGTGACCCTCACACACAATACTGTAAAGCTGAAACAGTAAGTCAACTAATCGATTAGTTAATAACCAAATAATCTTTACATTTCTTGAATTAAGCAAGAAATGATGAATATAAATATCTCCTCAAATCCCCACATTATCTGCTCTGTTTAATTTTTAATCTAATATATATAGAGTTTGGACTGTTGTTTGGACAAAACAAAACATTTGAAGATGTCATCCTGGGCTCTGAAAACTTTTTCTTAATATTTCATAGACAAAATGATTAATAAGAACAATTGGCAAGTTAATCAATAATGAAAATAAACGTTAGTTGCGGCCCTACAATACAGTAAAGACAAGACAATGGCAAAAATAAAGACATGGTTTTTGGCTTATCCAGATGCAATAACAAAATTATCTTAAAGAGCCACTTAACACCTCATTTTTGCTTGAACACACCCTTCAACATAATAAAACATGCATTCAAACCCAGTCAAACACTGTAAAAAGTGCAGTGAACACTGTAGACAGGGACCAGAACCAGTTGATAGAGTAATAATGTGACTACATTTATAATTTACTAACTCAAAAAGTGGATTTAGTGTTAAGTTGCATAGTTTAAACACAACTTTGACAAGTATGTTTTCATATATTTCTTACATCTAAACCGAATGTGATGCTTGTCTCCCAAATTATTTGACAATTTTTTAAAAATCAAGTCTTTATATGTTTCTTTTTAGATTCTGGTGTCGATGATAAGATGTTTTTTTTTGCCTTTATTCGATAGTGATAGTGGAGATACAGAAAGGAAATGCAAGGAGATATATTGAGGATGAAATGCAACAAAAGTTATCTGAACCGCTCGGCTACTGGACACCACAATTCTTTTCCAAAATAAAACCCAGTTTAAATTGGAAGGAAAAACCTTAAAGCTCGCTGTGTATATACATTTTCAAACTCTCCTCAAAAGTTAGTTTTAACCAACAAAGCCTGATAATCACATTGAATGTTTCTGCTGCTTTATGGGTTGCTAAATGCGGTTAACTTTAAGAGTTGTTCATTCTGTTCAAGGTGACATCCTCATTCTTAATCCTGCATAAAGAGCTCAGATAAGTTAGTTGTTTTCGCAATGCATATACAGAAATAAATCATTATCTGATTACATTTTCTCACAGTCTCACCCTGTAGCCAGTAATAGTTATTACAGGCTGACAACAGATTTATCAATAAGGAGACGATTGATTGGTTGCCTGTAAGCAACATATTAGAAAAGCTAAGTTACTTCATGAAGAGTTTTCATAATAGCTATTGAGAACACACACACACACACACACACACACATACTGTACACTTCTCCCCCCCACCACCACTCATGCCTTGGCTGCTGATCCGTCACTCTCCCTCCCACCGAGCCACACCCATTTCCTGTGGCGGCCCCTGCAGCACCCCGGGGCCCCTTTTCCTTCAACTGTTCAGCCTTTTCCTCCTCGGCTCCTGCGTCTGAAGTTCACAGCTCCTTCGCCCCCCCCCCACCTCCACCTCCACCCCCCTCCACCTCAAACAAACGCTGCAGGACTCCAGTTTGTTGTTACAGCAGGGAGGCCTGTTCGCACGGCAGGCTGCACCGGGACAACCCAGAGCTTTATGCATTCATCAAACTCTCCAACACACACTCAAAGGTCCCCCAATTTTACTTCTTCTTTCCTGCTTCAAAGCACTTGCAGTGCATGCATCAGACTTCATTTGAAGTGCATTGTGGTGCATGTGATTATCCACATTTGAGGCTTCTTTTTTATGTATTTTAAAAGCCCCTTTTACTGCTGCTTTTGAGGTTTTTCATTATGTAATGACAAGCTTGTCCGTCCACCTTGAGATGAATCCAGAGAGAAATATGAGCTCTGTCTGTTTTACTGGAACCAGTTGTCTCTTAATTTCCTGGTTCCTCTTCATCATTCTTGATTATCTTTTATAGTTGCATTAGCTTTTGTCTGCAGAAAATCTGCGTTGCTTGTGAGGTCATTTTTCTTTCATAATGTGATGTATTTTCAGACAATGCAAGTTAATTACTCATATTAGCTTTCTGATAGACTTCTCTAGGGTATACTGTAGATTATAAGCCGGTATAGGTTCCAGCCTAATAATGATAATAATAATAGTAAAAATTCTTTGTCCATTATTTGCATATAAGCAGCTTTTAAAACATTAAGCATATAAGTTTATAATGCACTTAAACATTCAAATAAAAAGCAGTCATCAAAGTTAGAAAATGATTGAGAGTGGAGAGGGCACCACGAGATAACAGGACGAGGACAGAGGGTCAAAATAATAGTGAAAACAATCAAATAAAAGACATCATGTCACAGCAACTCCATAAATTTCAGTTTTACAAGACAATACTGAAACTGATACAACACAGCTGCTCAAGATTTCGGAAGATTCGGACTGTTTTCTCTCGCTTCCACTTAAGACGACTGAAGTTGTAAAACGAGCGAAGTGCAGCGTTAATAAGCAAAACACAACATTCACAAGACAGAGAAAACGTTTCATCAGTAATGTTGTCATGGTTTCCCCAAATGTTCAAGCTGCAATCTGATGAATTTCCCAGTTTGGAAAGCAGTGATTGATCGATAGTGAAAATACTTCTCCTGTGTATTTATACAAGCCTGTACGCATGATTGTTGACCTAAAGTTAAAGATCTTTATCTCTGAAATGTTGATGTTTTGTAGATGATTCTCCACTTTGACTGACTTTTGAAAGAAAGTCGACCATATTACGTAAAATCATGTTGGGAAAACGGCGACGCGACAGGAAGTGGCTTTGATATTCTTAGCTGTTGAGACTAGACTGAGCTTTTCCAACCTTGGCATCTGGTTAAATAGACATATTTTCCAAGCAGAAGTACAACATGTGAACAAATCCCAAATTTAGATGTTGATTCATAGCTTTACGTTCTAAAAATGTCCAACAATGGTCTAAAACTTTAGTGGCTGAGAGAGATAGCGCTGCATCTTCACCACTTTTGTCATTTGCCAAAGCACAGACAAGAACATATCCTTTGTTAGCTGTTAACGCTGCACTCTGCTGCTGTGGGTGGCCTCTGTGCAGTCCAGACGCTGGTGCCAGCAGGAGTCTTTCAATTAGATTATTCTTCATGAGGAATTTGCAGGAACCACAAGACCTCCAGGGCTGAGAAAGCCTGGTGTTCGCCAACAAAGACATGCGTCCTCCACTGTCATCTCAACACAGGCCGACCTATTTATCTACCACGATAAAGACTTGTAAATGGAAAAAAATATTTATCACAATAGGACCTCTAAATCGATGTGTACTAGTACCTCAAAGTATATGCTATATACTAATGTTTTCTAGTTTTGCAGATAGTAAACAAATTGTATTAAATGTTTTCAATACTAATACGATACCTGCGATTCAATATTGTTTTACTTTACTCTTACTGTAAAGAATATAGTGCAGCGAGGGCGGACACAGAGAACAAAAAAGAGATGTTTCTATTTGATAAATTACTGGGCTGTAAGACACGTTCTTGCACAGAGGAAAGTCAAACATGGACTGAAATGTTTGCACTTTTCACATTTTTTCACTGTCAACTTCTTAAAAGCAAAAAGCAATAAAGAGCCAAAGTTCTCTGTGAAATGTTGTCTCATTACAAGCAGCTGTACTTTGAACTTTGTCCCAATAAAATAGTCTAAAAATTGATTTAAAGCAGGAACTATCTAATCAAAGAATCCAATCTGACCAGACATTCAGTGCTAAGAGGCATAAAGACATCCTCAGTTTCACAAACAGACTGAGTGTCTGCGGCCTTCGTGAATCCCTCATTGTGATTGCGGCGTTACCAAACACACCAGCCAGAGTCTGTCTGATGGTGAATTTCCCAGCATGCCTCTCAGTGAACAAAGACGACCCGGGAGTGTAAAGGCTCATGGAAAGGCCAGGCCGGCGCGTCGCTCCAGCAGGATGTGGCTGAGAAAAGAACGCTCTGTGTCCGTCCTCTCGTCCCCGTCTCTCCCGAGCCGCGGGACGGGGCCGATGGGAAACACCCGGGGGTTCGATCCCATGGCCGACGCTCACAACGCCGCCATTGTTCAACACTGTGAACATTTTGTGAACCAGACCTCCCTCATCCTCAGACACAGCTCTGTTTATGTCCTCACTGTCTGTCTGTGTCTCTCCGTCTCTTCTTTCTTTGCCTCCGTTTGACTAAAATGTTATTGTTGCATAAACTTAGAAATAACTTATTTTATACTTTACAGAACTTAACATGCACACTATCATTGTTCATATATACAGGATAAAGACAAATACCAAACCCATGGATGGATTAGTAAACAGGCCCAGGGGTCGGGGGGGGGGGGGGGGGCGTGGAGCCAGAGCCTCCGTTTGAAGTGACTGCTAACATTTCTTATTGGAAAGTCATTCAAAAGACCACAAACAGACACAAAACGGCTACAGAGAGACAAAACGAGAAGCAAAGCGCACACAAAAACGAAAAACAACCAAAAAGATACACAAAACGAGTCCAAAGAGATGCAAAACGGTCACAGAGATGCAAAACAACGACAATGAGATGCAAAACTGCCACGTAGAGATGTAACCGACCTCAAAGAGATACAAAATGATGACAAAGAGATGCAAAACAGTCATAGAGATGCAAAACAACAACAAAGAGATGCAAAACGACCACAGAGAGAGACAATACAAGAAGCAGAATAGCCACAAAAAACGAAAAACAACCAAAATGAGACGCAAAAAAACACAGAGACGTAAAACGACCTCAAAGAGATGCAAAATGACCACAAAGAGACTTAAAATGACCTCAAAGAGATACAAACGACCTCAAAGAGATGCAAACGACCTCAAAGAGATGCAAACAACCACATAGAGACGTAAAACAACCTAAAAGAGATGCAAAATGACCACAAAGAGATACAAACGGCCACACAGAGATGCTAAATGGCCACACAGAGATGCAAAATGACCACAAAGAGATGCAAAACCGCTACAAAGAGACAAAATATTACTACAGGAAGATGCAGAAACCCGAAGCATGCTGTTGGTAATTTGTATTTATATACAGTATATTATATACTGTATATGTATATATATATACATATATATATATGTATATATATATATATGTCTAAATAGCTATCTTTCATCGTTAATTGCTTTGCGTCAGTAAAAAAGTGAAAACAAGATCCGTGTCAATATGTCATTTAAAATGAAGACAATACTGTTTTCTGTTCTCCAGTTTTTCTTCCTTTCTGCTGTGTCATTGGAGGACAATGGATAAAGAAAGCTTTATCACCGCGGTAACGACAGTTATGAAAGTGAAGGATGATGTATTTCACAAGAAATGAGAAAACAGTTGCTGCGCTGCCTGCACTTGCAGATAAAACAATAAGAAATGCTGTATGTTAAGAGACAAAGAAGTCCATGTTTTCTTTTATTTGTTCATCAATGAACTATTTGCCGTCAGTAGTTGTTTCTGATGAGGCTCCTCTGTGAAATCCGGAGCGTTGCCACATTTTTCCCGAGTGGATGGTTTTTGGAGTGAAGTCTTCATTGTGCTGCTGATGAGGCCCCAGCAGAGGAGATTTCTGGCTGTGGAGAGCCGTAATTTGTGGTCTTATAATAGCTCGGCTGAACTTCCCTCCTCTGCTGGGCCTCAGGAAGCACACACACACACATACATGCATGTATACACACTTTTTTCTTTGTTACACATTCAGTATTTTCTTGCACACACACCCTTCCCCCCTCGTCCTCCATGCGTTTTCCAGATGTGTTTCCAGTCGGACAGTTTCAAGCCTCAGTCAGTATTCCCAGCAGATTAAAGCTGCTAGAGGTGGTCGAGCTTCCTCCATCTGAACCCTGTGACCCCTCCCGACCTCCAGCTTGACCTCTGACCTGTCTCATGGTTAAGTACAGAGGCGGGTGCAAAGGTCAAGGGGTCACCGTGATGTCAGGGATAACGGCGTTTACAGTCAAACCATCCATTACTTGGCCAAGCTCTGTCAAAAGTTAGGCTTCGTGATCTCATCATCTACAACTGCCAATGAAGACTGTGTGATACAGTTGAAAGCTCCAAAACAAGCATGTAAGCGGTCAGTTGTCACTTGTTTTGTCCGATAAATAGTAAAAAATAATAACAAAAATAATAATAATAATAATAATAATTTAATTATGAAATCAATTATCTGAATTGTTGTTGACTAATTCAACATGTGAGGTTAAACAGAGTGTAAATGCAGAGCATGCAAGATAAAAAACACAGACCAGAGTGTTATATAATATAATCTGTTATATAATATATTATATATAACCTTCATGTTTATCTGTTTTACTCTTTACCTAAAATACTTTTAGATCAGACCTGCTTTTTAAATGTGAAATAAAACTGGTGTGCAGTATATTTACATGAAGAAATGTAAATAAAGCAGGTATAATTATCTCTGTACGTGTGAGCAGTTTATAAGACAGGAATCGTGGGAGTGTCGACTCTGGTTTTGAACACGCTGTCCCCGCTGCGCCTCCACTTCTTCCCTCTTCTGCTTTTTCTCCTGCCGTTTGAGTGACGGCTCTGATACGAGGCGTCGACAGACACAAACCGGTGTTGGCGTTCCTTGTTGCGGTTGTTGCTGAGGTTTCGCACACAGCAACAATGTACATGTAAAACAATAAAAGAGTTACATATCAGCGGTTCGGGCTCCAAAACACGAGCAAGTCCTGCTGCAGATTCACTGTCTGGCAGGACTCCAGAGCCGGCTAACCGCCGGCAGGAAACAGATGCCAGGTTTAACTGCGTTCGGTGGGACCTGCCTGAGTCCTGAGGCAAAACGAGGCAAACTGAAGAGCTGCTGCAGAGCTAAATCAAGGCAAAGGGAAAGATTTTTGGCCTCAAATCAATGGAGTCATGCTGGTTATGGAACTCCTGGAATATTAGGGACTTTTAGAGATGCATTACAGTCAGGTCAGAGGTCAGGTAAAAGATTTCCCTGCTGGAAAACATTTGGGAAAGTCTTGAAATAAACTTGATTTTGGACAACTGCCACGTTGTCCCAGTATTATGGGTTTGGCCCTACAATTATCTTTTTAAATAAACTGTTTTTTTTTTTATTGCCTCTCCTCCTCATTCAGAAATGAAAACAACTTAATTTTCATCAAAAATAAGTCGAGAGATTCGAGACCAAGACTCTCCAATGTGATTAATTGTAATTCTGAAACGATTAGTCACTTAATTGATTAGTCAATCCAACACTTTTAATAATTAATTGTGCTGCTTTTCTCTGTTTGTTTATCACATAAAAATGAATCTGGGTTTTTTTTGGGTGCAAAACGAACTATATGAAGATTGAAAATAAGACTCTTTTTGTAGTTAAAAGGTTTCTCGATCCATGATGAACATCCCTCCAGTAGTACGAGAGGCTTGATACTCCAGCCACATTCAGATGTCTGCTTTATGTATTGTTACATTCATTGTTTCAACTTTATCCAGCGTCTTTTCCATTATTCAATGAAGAGGAAGAGGATTAAGAAAAGAGAGAGAACTGGTTTGTGCCAGTGCAGTCTGAGCATCAATATTTTTATTGGCAGGAGAGACAAAGTCCAACAGAGAGGCCTTTAAGACACTGCAACAAACCGGTTCTGTCAACACAGAATAAAGTAAACAAGACTAGAATAGAAAAGAAAATACTAGAAGAGAATAGAAGCGAAAAGAAGAAGGGAGGGAAGGTGAAGGAACAATGTGACAAATGAGCCAATCAGAGAGCAGAAATGTGGTTGTTATCAATGATTTGATGTCATGAAGAGGAATGTCTTTGTTTGGGAGTGTTGTTGTGGAGTGAGTCCTGGAATACATCCTGGAAAGGTCCTGGAGTAAGTCCTGGGATGTCTCCAGTGTGTCCAGTGTGATAACATCGGACCTGCAGACCCTCTGCACGGAGGATCGCAGTCAAAACACAGCAGACAGGCCGTCGTGTAGAAACCTGTCCAGGCATCTGGGGAAGACCAGAGTGTGTGTGTGTGTGTGTGTGTGTGTGTGTGTGTGTGTGTGTGTGTGTGTGTGTGTGTGTGTGTGTGTGTGTTTGGGTGCGTGCGTGCAGATCAGATTTACTGCAGAAACATGCTCTGAGTTATACGTTTGTACTTTTACCTGTTACCAGACAAATAAATACCTACATTTGTTAATTTAACTTCCTGTTTACATAGATGATGCTCTTGATTGGACAGCACTACAGATGTTTCCTCACAACCAATGTACACATCACTAAAGTCTTAACTGGCGAAGACATTCATTAAGTTTTAATGCTGATTTAGGTGGTGCCACACAATCCTGACCACAGCTCTCTGGAACTCTGGGTAATGGAGTCCTTTAGAGTCAAACCATAGAGTGCAGCTTTAACTTTTGCACTTTTTCCAATAATAACAATAACCAAGCTGTTTTAGTTTTGCTCAGATTAGAAAACTAACTGACTAAAGGATTTAATCTAAGTGTATATACGGTAAACAAACATATACAGTGGCTACTACTGTTAGGAAACATCTCCTTCACATCCTACACAGTCCAGCTCTCGGTGGCAACACGCCAGGCATTGCTAATCAATCGCACATGTCCGACTCTTTTCATCACAGTATCCTACTATCCTATCAGTGACATCATCTGTTACCGGTAGGCGCACTTTGTTTTCGTGCCATGATGTTGTTTCTGTGCCGAGCTCGAGACAACAATCATAAAACTGGCAAACAATGAAACAACCCCCGTCTCTTTCATCTGTGTGACTAAACACTTACTCAGTTTTTTACCCAGAATTCACAGCTCCAAACACAGAGTGTGTTTTCGTGTCCAACACCTGACCGGTCGCAGTGATTAACTGCTGCAGGAGTAGTAGTAGTAGTAAAATCTGTTTTTGTTTCTGTTGTTCACTCAGGTGAGTTCTACTGAGCCTCGTCTACATTTTTATCTCCACTATGCAAATTGGTGATTTGCATCGGCGTCTCGCTCAGCTGTCCTCACAGACTTCACACAGACAGACATACAACAAACACAGAGCCATGAAAGACGTGTTGTACCCGACAGGAGACTTTTTGTTCACGTGTTACAGTTACAAGACAAACTAACAGCATCACAACACAGCAGCTGTCAGTCAATGATCAACACACCGACCTTCAGTCAGACAGGAGGAGCTAATACAACTTTACTCTATGGGTCACGGTTTATTTGACACAAGTCTCCATGAACCTGCTTGGTTATATGGTTAAAATGAGTAAATATTAAATGCAATTTAAGCTTTTCTCTTCAGCTTTGGAGAGCTTGAACCTAAACACGTACAACAGAGACAGTTTTGATTGAAACCACAGAGCACCTTTCACCAAAAGCCTCGTCATTCAGAAACCCAGAAGAGGCTTTCTGTCCTCTCTGTAACACAACAAAACTTTTTGTAGCACATTTTGTACACATGGTAGTTAATAGTGCTTCACAGACGAGGTTAAAGCATCAAGAATGGTTGATTTAAATGAATAAAATGGCAAAATTACAAAGAAAAACTGAGAAATAGTGGAGAAAATAAAACAGCAGGAGAAGTTAGAGAGTCAGATTTATAGGCCAAAGTTTAATGAAAAGCAGCGTGGAGCAGATAAGTTCAGATCAATGTGTGCTTTTGGCCCGGTATGCAGCTTTGCTTGGAAGTCAGACGCAGAGCTCCACGAGCTTCTCAGTTAATCGGGGGAAACCTGTAAAACACGTTGACTAATCTCTCCTCTGTGTCTTACAGGAAGTAATGTTTGTCAGAGGAAGTCAGGGTGGGAGGAAGCGCCTGGGGCGAAGTCATGGCGGAGAGAAAGGTGTCTGCTAACCTCTGATCTAGGCACAGCCGGGGCCAAACGGGGCTAAACGGGGCTAGGATTGTTATTTTAAAAAGTACAGGACATGGTGTGCTCTATGCTGCTGGTTTTAATGCTGCTCTTCTGCACACAGGACCACTAAAGATATATCAAACTAGAGAGCAAAGATCAAGCTGTCAGAACCAAAGCTGATTAATGAAATGAGTGAAAACCATCCCTGATGCATGAAGCTTGATTTAAACATATTATTGCATTTCATTGCAAAGTTATTATAACCTATAGGCAGAATATTGGCAATTATGCGATTAAGACCCATGCTGTAAAAAAATTGTTCTTCAACGGTAGAAGATCTGTGTAAACAGGAAGTTATCTCTCATTCCAGGTAGAAGATCTGTGCTGTTTACGTTAATCTCTCTTATCAGAACGTTCAGAAGAAGATTCTCCTCCTGACCTGCTGTATAACTATGAACACATTAAACATCACTACATTTCTTTAGATTCTATAATATTTATTTTTCGCTGCAGTATTGAAGTCCTGCACCTGCACCAAAACTCAAGTCGAATTTTTTGATAATTTATTTTTACAAAAACTTAATATCCAACATTTCATGCTTTATTGAACTATTTACTGTTTAGTTATTTACTATTTTTACAACCTCTCTTGTCCTCTCCTTTCTAAACAGCCCGCAGTTCAGTTCACAGATTTTTTGTCACGTGACTGTTGGTCTCAGTTTAGTCATTAATGGCTTCTCAGTTGCGCTGATAATTTAAGGATTTTTACAGGATCTGGTTAGTGTAAACACTTTATTTTAGGCAAAATTTTAAATGAGATATCACAATTTTAAGCTTCGATTTGGTTACATTTCCTGAGGGAAGTGTTTGTCACATGATACGTTCAAGGACCGTCGGGAAAGTAGATAATCCGACAATAATGTCTGTTTTTAGAGGTTTCTGGCTATGGTAAATGGTGTAATTTTGGCGATTTCTAAAGAAAGCATGCTTTTCAAACCCTCTGTTTCTCTGAGGCGAGTGAAAATATGATTTAAGGTCATGTTAAAGTCCTGTAGTTGAAAGCTACATGGCGTCTTCTTCTACTATCCAGAACCCTTTTTTAAAAGAGTGTTTATAGTGCAGACATTTCCAGAGTCAGGATACAGTTACTGAGATGTCATGATCTCATTTTCCTCAGAGGAACAAGCTGCTTCCTGACTTCACTTCCCCTTTATCGACCCAAATGTGTCGGTCAAAGTTAGCATCTCCTTTCATTAGATAATCTGTTGATGGATGTGCCTTTTATATAACGAGAAGCTCCAGCCAAGCGCCTTGATTGGTCCGAGACGCTTTCCAACAATGACGATAATTCACGTAATGACAGTAGTGGAGCTTGTTATCAATCTTGATTAGTCTCTTTTTTTTAAAAAGGTTTTTTATGTTTTTTGGTTGCTTTGGGGGAAAATGTTCCAGCCAGTACACATGTTGTTAATGTCAGACTGTCAGACTGGATGTTTTTCATTAAAATGACTTAGATGGAACCACGAATCACTGTGTGAGACATAATCTCAGTAAAATACTGATCTTTTATTTCACTACTCCATCTTGAATCTATTTAAACGATAGCTGTCACTGTGTTATGTATTCTGCCATGCATCATCTTTTATAGCTTTTGCATCAGATTCTGTTTAATTAACGCACGTTTTCACTAATACTGTTGATCTTTGAGCATATTCAACTTGTGAAATTTAGTCAATTTCACACAATTCTACACATTATTGTGAGCAAAACGCTGCAGTTGAACACAAAATAATAGCATAAAATAGATGTAAAGCTACTAAATATTGCTGCTATGTGAAATGATCTTTATGTCGTTGTTCTGTTCTTCAGCACATTTACAACATTGTTTTGAGTTGATTTACAAGCATGTGGAAAACTGTGCAGCTCATTCATGATCGATGTGGTAACAGATAGGTTGTGGCTGTACTTCTTTTAATAACTGTACTACAGCACTTGTTTTTATCTTTATTTTGGATCCGTATTCCCTGAGTGGTCTTTTATTCACTGAAGGACAACTCGTTCTTTCTGCTGCTTCACAGACTTTGTTGAAGAAGTGACATAAACAAACAACTGTATGTATGTAAAGACAAAGTCAGTAAATGAAACACATCATTGAATAAAAAACATTCACATTCTTCCTGAAGACCAACTGTCATCAAATCCTCTGTTTTTTTAAACCTATAGATATTCTGTTGACTGCACTGTTGAGACAAGAAAAAAACAACATTTGTGAAGCTGAAACCAGTGAATATTTGGCACTTTTTGCTTGAAAAATGTCTGAAATGATTAATTGCTTAACAAAATAGTTTCAGATTAATGTTCTGTAGATGGACTAATCGCGTGGTCGTTGTTTAGATCTACCGACTAGTTTGATCATGAGGTGGGATGGAAAGTTTAAAGAGCTATGGCTACTCCTACTAACAGCTTTACTGACTGCATGTTATCCAACCTTATTAAGTAAACAGCGTGTGATTTAAAGGCCACAGTGTACCTTTTAAATTCCTTAAATGTCTTGAAAGGAGGAAATGGACAGCTGTCGGCGTTCGCCACCTGTTTTTCCGCTCTGTGTTTTTGCTCTCAGATGATCTCAAATGTCCTCAGCCGTAAATCCTACCACACTATGTGTAGAAAGCAATGGCTGCTGATCTGTAGTATTGTAACCTCGTAGGTACACCGGTCCTTCCACCTGCAGTAAATGAGTCCCGGGTACGTGCAGTAATACATGTGTGATACTGACGTTGGGAGTGTGCTGGTGCTGCTGTTGAGGTTCGGGGAGTCCCCGCACACGTCTGGAGCTGCAGCCGCGCTGCCGTTTTAATGACAGGGAAGTGAGTTTGGTTAGATCTTTATGGTGGAAAATTACTGGCAGCCTCTCGGCCCCGCCTCTCTCCTTATGAATGAGAGTTTACATAGGCAGCGAGGCAGCTATGTGTGGGTCATTAAGGAAAGGAGAAGCTGCCAAAGTGCAAAAAGACGGTTTGGTGCAGCAGGAAGTTGATCTGCTGTGTGATATCTTCAGTAACAGCTTATCTTCTATTATAGACTTAAGAAAAACTGAGATAAACAAACTGATCAAATGTGAGTCTTCTTCAACATAGTCATCTTGTTTGGTGCATCAGGACTAAATATCATTTCTTCAGCAACAGTTTATTTGTAATCACAGACTTTGAGAAAAACGTAATTGAATATTTCTCACTTATCGTCTCCTGTCTTCTGCGTCTCACTTTCAGGATTATTTAAAGACATTTACGAGTCATTTCAGTCTTGTTTGGTTCAGCGGGAACTTTAGTTGCTGCTTAACAGTAACAAGTAATTTTCAAGTTCTCTTTAATGTGTCCAGCGTTGGACACAAATATCTGAGAATAACTGATAAACAAAACAAAAATGATCCTTATCTCTGACTCATTTTCAGCACTCTGTTGTTTTATGGAGCAAAAACTTGCCAAACAAAATATTTTCAGTTTAACAGTTTATTCTAAACAAAACAAGAATAATCCAATTTGTATTTCTCGTGCTTTCTTTTTGTGTGCATCTCTCTTTTAATATTTATTGAATCACTTTTTGACATGTATGAGTCAATTTTCAACACTTGTTCAACAGATTGAAACCTTTCGTTGACTTAACAGTTATTGCTCTGTTGCTCTAATTCATTTCACAGTCGTATGCTCACTACTTCCCAAACACATGCATCTTCACTAAAACTTCACTATCTGAAACACTTTGGACAAGCAGCGTGAGGCTGTTTATGCAGAAGTGTTTTAAATAGTAGTAATCATAAGGTAATTTATGTGATTTATGTTCATAACAGCAAACTCTTCTCTGACTTTGAATAAATTTGATCTGTTGCAAGACAGACAACAGATTATATGAGCTACACTAATGAAATCAGCGTCTACATCTCCTCTCTTTCTCTTCTTTCTCTTGTCTTTTCTTCAGAGACACTTGAAGCCAAAGTATGAAAAAGAAAAAGCCTGTCAGAGCAGATCGCCCTGAACCCCCCCCTCCTACCTCCCATGTTTCCCAGCCGTCTCTGCGGTCGTTTCTGGGAATATTTTTAATCTCTGAAATCAAAGTTGTGTAAGTGATAGGGATATGTGCCACAAGGGGAAGACTAGAAGGTTTAAAGTAGAAAAAGGCCTGCGGGGCCCAGCCTGCGTCACCATCTTTTCTTTTTGTTGTTGTTGTTTTGTGTGCTTTATAAAACTCCCCGTCTGTGATCGGACGCCAGAGAAGCTAAAAGAAAAATAACTGTGTCCCCCAGAGCAGAAAGGTGTGAAGGAAGAAGGCGATTCAGCATCGCTTTAATCTGAATGAAGCCGTCATGTGAAATCGCCACAGATAATGCACGAGTTTCACAACACACCGCCTGCAGTACTCACATTTCAACTCAGTAGTTTTACTTTGAACTTAATCTCTTTCCACTTGTCATGTTTTACTTTTACATCCATGACTGAATGTTTTCACAGTTTCTCGTTAACTGAAACGGTCACATTCAGCGCTCACATTTGTCCGAATATAGGTTGACATTTTTCAGCTGCAGTGTCATTAGTTTATATTAGTCTGACTGTGTGAATAAGACATCTATGTGTCTGTAGTAAGGCTGCAACTGATTATTATTTTATGGATTAATCTGCCTTTTATATTTTGGATTTATCGATTCATTTACTTTATGATATGTGGAACATCTTTAAATGTCTAAAAAGATTATTCACCCATTATTTTTCTGTCGATTGACTTATTGATTAATGGTTTCAGCTTTATTCTGAAGTTTAGGCAGGTATGAGCTGAGTGATTCTCCTCCTTCCTCACTGTGTTGTTGATGAGCCCGCTACATGTCCAGAGGGCTCAACGGCAAACTCGCCAACATCTGTATCTTCCTTTGTTTCTAGTGGATTTAGGTGGCCGGGTTTGGTCCTTTCTCTTCAGGCAAAGCCAACAGCAGCTTCAGAGAGAGGTCAGGGGCTGGATTCACAAAACAGCCTCAGGCTAAAAGTAGCTCTGTCATGTAGAGTGGAGCAGGTGGACCCAAATGCAGGAGATTACAGGCAACAGGAACTTGTATAGATCATTTTAATTCAATATCCCATGCAGTCAAGGCAGAACAGAAACTCTCTTGACAAAATCAAGGATCCAACAAAAACTGCACAGAAAACCAGGACTTAAATACAAACTGATCTAACGAGAGGATGAAGTGCAGGTGGAGAGATGGGTGGAGAAACTCAGGTGAGGGAAATGAGGTGATTAGGCTGAGGAATGGGCAGGGAGCTGATTGGCAGGGGAAAGACTAAACGAGGCTGATTCAGAGCAGGTGTGTAGATAGGCAAAGGAGGGAAAGCCAGTACAGGAACACAGGAGGGAAAACAGAGTACAGAAAGCCCAAAACACAGAAAACAACTCGGTCCAGTCTACAAAAAGTCTGAAGGTATCTGGATACCGTGACAAGCTCCTAACCCCCATGAAGCATTTTAGCTCTAAAACAAGTCTGAGAGAAGTTCGAGGTAGTCCAGCAGTCCTAAAGCTGGTCAGACACTCTGGCTTTTTATTATCAAAACACACTACATCTTATAATCGCTCTTTCTGCACGGCCAGAATCTGAAGCTTTTATGCTCACGAGGCGGCGTTACTTTGTAAGAAGAAATAAAGAAATCATACGGAGTCACAGACGGAACACATTCTCACTCCCAACTCCCTCAAATCTGGTTTAATCTGTACAGCGTTTGCTCGTTTAAGTCACTAAAGCCTGCTCGTAATCAGTCAGCTTCTGCAGGTAATGAGCCGTACCTGCAGTCGTTCAGTCGTTTGTCTTGATGCTCAAATTTTTACTTAACACATCTGCATGGCTGTGAGGGTCTGCGTGACGTAGATATGTGTGGCCACAGGGGTGGACACATGGATGAATACAAAGAGAGACAAGAAAAGCGACACATAATCACATTTACGAAGCTTAAAGCAGCAAATATTTCACATTTTAACTTTGTAACGTGACTGATCGACTACCAGAAGTGCTACTGACTCATTTCCAGTGTTTCATTAGACTCGAGCCAAGTCGCTGAGTGTTTCAATTCAAATACTTAGTCAGGAAATCAAAACCTCTCTCACAAAACACACACACACACACACCGCAGGTATTAATGCCGCAGCTGTAGAGGTGTGTGTGTGTGTGTGTTCATGCGTGTGTGATGATTTATAGTAGATAATCCCAGCTGTATGTGTTGGCGCGTTGCTGCAGGATTCACTGTGACACTTCAAATCAACACTCAACATCATCTGTGGATTATCACTAAAATCATAATATTCATAGAGCAAATAGAAACAGCTGCATGACATGGATTTTGATTTTTGTCCTGCCAATCAGCAGAATCTGAAAGAGTGAGCAACCTTTCTGGTAATTGTTCTGAATGTGAATATTTGCTGGTTTTCTTAGACTACTTTTTTGGACGGTAATCACAAAACAAGACATTTAAATACGTCAGCTTTCCACCATTTCTATTGACTAATCGATAATGAAAATAGCCGTTACAGTAGTTGCAGCCCAACTGTGGCATTACACTTTCACATGCTGCAAGAAATAGTCCCTCCAGGTATTCCTCTGTAGGAATACTGCAGTATTCCTCTGTAGGAATACTGCAGTACTTTCAACACTCTTTGAGTCCATCTGGATGGGACAGCAGAGAAAATGACCTCATGTCTGGTGTCTTTGGGCCTCTGTCCCGGTTCTCAGTGCCGGTGCTCCTCTGCAGCGCTGCTCCTCTTGTTTACATACTTGAGCTCCTGCAGATGAAAGAGGAGCCGCCGCCTCCTTCCAGCTGGTTCAGACATGTCGGCAAACTGGCCTTCCTCGCCGCCGGGCCCAAACACCAAAACAATGGCTCCGGTTGTGTAATCACTCTACACACTGCAGAGGGCCGCTTTAACCCTTTAATGTCCTCCAGGAAACAAAGCACATGTTCAAAATAAACTGATTCATTCACGATTGTAGGTTATTTTGGAACGTATGACGCTGCAAAAAATGTCTGTGTGGAGATTTTTGCAAAAGATATGTTGAGTTAAGATGATTAACTCAATAGCAGAGCCCATCAGCAAGCAGATACCTTTTACATTCATGCATAAAACCAACTGGTTTTCCTTCTTATCTTCATTGCAGTGCAGCTCTCCCGTTTTATTTTACTGGTCCTGTTGTAGGGCCACATATCTTTCACAGGGAGGTCAGAGGTCAGGGTCTGGGCTTATATGAGAAGAAAAACAACATTTAATCGATTTCCAAACTGGTTCAGGTGATTCAGCTCAGCAGCATTAAACCCTGTATGGTGCAGTTATACTGGTTAAAGGTAGCTTATCATGTGTTTCCTATTAGGCTTCACGTAGCAGCAGCTGACGGACCTCTTGAAGCGATCAGCCAAAATATTTTTAGCCATGTGTGGTGTATATTTAGGAGCCAAATAAAACCTGTCGCCCTCCCCCCCCCGCTGCGATGCTGGGAGGGAAGGCGACAGATTCCCGGCCCCCCGACGAACAGATCCAGTGTCTCATATTAGATTTTTGGCACATGTGCCGAGATATAACACCCCACATACTAATCTAAACAGCTGTGTCATGTCAGACATGTTGATGCATTTCCAACAAAGATACAGCAGAAAAAAAGTCATATAACGCAAACTATTCATCTAAAAAAGGGGCATATGGTCACAATCAATCAAAGTATTAGTCAAATTTAAGGACATTAAAGTTTTTGTGGAAATAAATGCACATAACAATGTCTTAAAGCTCAAGTTAACATATTAAAGTTGTTGTTTTGTCTGACCAATGGTCCTAAAATCAAAGATATTAGTTTAAAATCAAAGAAGACTATGAAAACCACATATTCACACCTTGTTTTGCATTTTAGCTTAAAGAAATTGACTTACTGTAAATGGCAAAGACATTTTTATTGAATTGCTCTTGTGAGAACTATTACATTTAAATCACAGTGTCCAGTCAGTCGACAGTATCTGTGTGTTTCACAGGCACATGAAGAAAAGATAAAAGTAATAAATACAAGGGAAGCTGAAGGAAAAATGGGCCAGAGGGTGAATTCACATGAATGAGTGCAGAGCGGAGAGAGGAGGAGTAAAGAGTCATAATGTGGGTCGGACTGTTCGCAAAACATTAATTCACTTAACGTCCTTGTGGATCTATATTTGGCCTGTGCTGTGTCATTTTAAAGCCTTTCAACGTAAAGATTGAAGTTCAAATACAACTTGTGTAAAACAAGACATTTATCACACAGATAAAATGCCCAAAATATCCTCGTTCCAGCTTCTCACATGTGAGGTTTTGATGCTTATCTCTGTTTTAAATGGAATATATGGGTTTTTGCATCACCTTGGGTTCTGGGAAGTTGCAATGTAATATTTTATAACATTTTATAGAGAATAATCCCCCAAAAAATCACTGAGAAATGAACTGCTAATGAAAATAATTGTTAGTTGGAGCCCAGAAGGGGGCTGAACTGAACTGAACTGAACACATAATGATTTGACAGCTTTGATAAAACACCAGCACAAATGAAATCCCGGAGGACGCCACAGTGAAGTCTCAGAGACTTCTTTCCATTGCGGTCGGCGTGACGTAAAGACGGTGATGCCGGTTTCGGGTAAAACCTCGCCGGTCTCCATAGACTGTGACTTGCTGATGGAAAACAAGTTTTCCTGCAGCGTTCCCGAGCTGGCCTCTTTTCTTTTCAACCACCAATGTTTACTGACAGTACGGACGTAAAGTCACGCTCGGCTTATGATTCCCTAAGCCTGATTCTGTGTTGATGCCATCCAGAGGCTCTGTCGCTCCGTCTGGGGACGAGCAGCTCGCCTCCGGTCCCACTTTGGACTGTTTAGGTTCTGTGGCGAGGCCGACCCACAGTTTACATTGGAAGAGCTTCATTCCTAAACACTATAAATCTATTTAGGAAAAGAAAATGGATGCCTGATGTCTGTTGCTCAACAATAATTAAAGAAAACATCTAAGTGATGCTGTTTGGAGTGAAGATAGTTTCAAGCTTCAGGGTATTTAGTTTCACTTTGATGTCAGCAGTGAGCTTGGCAGAAAAAGGTGTCTTTTCTCTTTAAATGGTGGTAAGGAATTAAAGTCTCGGTTCAGAGAGTTCATATTTAGAGACATAGAAACAATACAAGATGTTGGTTGGTTTTCAGAGCCAAAAAAGAAATGGAAAATGCCTTTTTCTGCCAGTTGTCTGTGAAATTTTAAGAGGAAATAACAAAAGAGACACAGAATATTTATTTGCTTGTATTCTGATATAAAACTCTCATTCATGGTGAAATATAAAGCAGTGTCATCATTACAACTACATTTTAAATTGAAGGGAAGATCCCAAAGTTTCCAAAAACACCAAATACTGTATATCAGGTTGAATTTTGGGGAAATGTTTCTAAAATGATGCACAAGACAAGTAGAATAAATCTGTTTAATAAAATAATGTCAATAATAGGTGGTAATTATAATTACTGACCATTTACAGTAACCGCTCACCAGATGTGCAACATGCAAGCTGTGATTTTCAGCCTGAAATCACTTCCTGTCACGTTGCTTTTGACATCTTCTTCAAAACAAACTCCACACTTGAGAGCCATGCAGGAGCCCCGTAGGACTCAAATATTTATCTGCAATTTGCAAGCGACAATCATTAGTTAAACAAGATGCTGCCCCAGGTTACTGCAGTGTAAACACGTTATCCGATTACATGTGTAACCTGATTTCTCTGCTACTAACTTGATATCTTGTGTGCATGTAAACACACTAGATATGAAAGTAGAGCTCAGATTGAATCATCATTTTGAAGGAGCTTTCCCCTAACGGTGTCTTTTGTGTCTTCTCTTTCATGTCTGATGACTCTTCACATTACTCTACTCGTCCCCGCCACAGGTAAGACTTTCATTATGAATATGTTTTTAGCATTAATAACTGGTGCATTGCTGCCGGCTTTCACTAGAAAAAGGTACTTAAGCAGCTGCTGTACTGTGTGGGAGAAGTTTCATTGATTTTGCATCTTTGTTATTATCAGCAGAAGTTGTCATAGCATTGGTGGTATTAGTAGTAGTAGTAGTAGTAGTAGTAGTAGTAGTAGTAGTAGTAGTAGTAGTAGTACTTCGAGTAACATTCCTGCAGACATGCTGGAACAAACCAACCCGGCCTGTTTGACTGCATTCACTGAAAGTAACAAGCAGCTACAGTTTTCAGACATAAAGCATCTTTTCTAAGGAGCATTAATACTTTAACGCTTTTAGCTGAAAACCCAAATTAATATTATTTGGTGTTAAAAAGGCAGAAATATAGATTATCAGCATTTTTGCTTCAACAAAGGTTCTGGTAATCTTTACCTTTGTGTTACCATAAGTGTGATTGTTGCACGACTGCTGCAGTCACAAAGCAAACGGTGCATATTCTTTATTCTTTATTATGAACACCGCTCTTTTCATTTTGAAACAGACACATTTTTTATTGTAAATTTCTATTTTCTGATCTGTGTTTAAGGATTCATGAAGACACTTAAAACAGATATGCTTCACTGCTACTCGCTATCTTTAAATTTGATCTGTTTGACGCCTAAAACTCCGAAGTTTCAGACCAACAGTAAACTCTGTTAAAGTCAGAGTGACTCACTTTATTCAGTACTGTGGAACAGCTGAGATTCAGTTGTTTTTTAGAAAACATTATTAAGTGTCTTGTTTCAGCTTTTCCAGACTGTTTTTCTCCAGCTGTGATCGGAGGTGGATGATATCTAATATTTAATAAAAGACAAATATTGGCTCTGGATATCAGATTTCTGTGTTATTCACAGGTGTGCAGTCTGGATTTGATTGTGCGGGAGGCGAACAGCAGAAACAAAACACTGATCTTTAATCAGTCTGGTGTTCCTCTGTGCTGTTACTCCTTCACTCAAACATCCAGCTGGAGGTTTTCACTCCACACTTCAGTGTCTCTGGGATCTGTTCTGTTAAAGACTCTGTTTGGGCTTCGGCTCTTTTACAGTGCAATGAATTCACTAAATTCATCCCCGTCTTCCTTTACTAAATCACAGGGGCTCAGTTTTCAGGTTAAAGATGTTCATTAATGGATGACAGAGTCATTTATTCTCTGTTTTCTATCTTTCCAGTAGCAAAATGTATCTAAAATCATACATCAGGCCCTTCAAAATGTTTTGCGACAAAGAAATTGACTTTAAATGGCCTTAAAGACCTCCTCATCTTCATCAGTATGTTAAAGAGCGACCTTTCTTTCACTCTGTGATCTGTATAGATCTGATTCGTGTATATTTTCTGGACGATATGATCACGCTTTCCCTCTCAGGAGACTTCACTTCCTTCAGAGTTTAACCTACTTTAACCGGCATCATTTCAATCAAACCGCCCACCATCA
The DNA here is from genome assembly GCA_916701645.2 of Sebastolobus alascanus. Classification (NCBI taxonomy): domain Eukaryota; kingdom Metazoa; phylum Chordata; class Actinopteri; order Perciformes; family Sebastidae; genus Sebastolobus; species Sebastolobus alascanus. The sequence goes on along the minus strand of CAKAOJ020000086.1, from coordinate 5,224,114 downwards.
ATGGAAATAATGAACCATCTCTAGCATTTACATAGTGTGTGTGAGTGTGTGTGTTTCACCACAGTGGCAGCCAAGTGCTACCACTTCCACCTCGTGGCACCCGCAACACGTGGCATCACCTGTGAAATTGAAATCGGCACGTTTGAGGGTTTTAAAGGCGCAGGATGCAGTGTTGCAGCATGAGAATGGCTTGATAACGATAAAGGATCTGAGATTAAACCATAGAGTTTAAAGAATGTGTTTCTGTAGGGAGACATGGTGATGAAGGTTGCATCAGAACTGACAGAAAAGTGTGTGGATATGTTCTGGCTAAATATAAGTGATTAACAGTCATAAACAACACAGTTACCAAGATGCTGGTGTCAAAACTCCTTTTACGTTTTTCACTCTGAAACAACTGCAAGACATCTCTTCTTCTTCTTCTTTCATTTAAGTCACAGAACAGTATCAAGTTTAAAATTCCCCTTTTTTGCAATGAGATCTGGTGAGCCATGAAACTACAACTGAATTCAAAAGGAACAATTAAGCCGTTTTTTGCTATTTGAAAATCAAACTTTTTGTAGTCGCAGAAGAATCTGAGTCTTAACTTTTCAGTCCACCTTAAAGATTCCTGAATGTCACTAGCAGGTGAAAGCTGAGGGGAAGGCTGCACCACGCCGTCGATGGTGTCATTTTGCGGAAGCTCCTTCGGGGTTTCACCGCCCACCGCCGAGCGTCTGGCAGGAAGCTGCTGAGGTCAGATGGGTTTTCTTCTGATTCACAGCTCATTACAGGCCTCACACATACCGGGAAAAATCTCACCTGAAAGTGGAATCTGAAGTGGTTTCTGTTGATGCGGAAATTTTGTTTAATGTGGTTTGATATGTAAATGAATCACAGAGAAGTCTTGTCAGCCTAGAGGGCGCCGTTTTCCCATATCGACAAAACAGTGTTGAATCAGAGGAGTGAGTAGTAGTAGTAGTAGGGAGAGTAAATTACATAAAGTAAATATTATATAGTTATAAATACAACTGATACACCACAATGGCAGCTGTTTAACGTCTAATTTATGACATGTTTTATCACCTAAAGACCATGAAGTTTATTCTGTTTGACTGCTTAGGTAGTTTACTGACTGAGTCACTGGATTACTGACTGAGTCACTGGTTTACTGCTTGATTGACTGGCTGGTTTACTGACTGGTTGACCGTCTGCTTATGATTTAGCATGTTTCTTTATTGGTTTAAGTCATTGCTGATGTATAGACGTTACCTCAGGTCCCCGCATTGCTTTAAAAAGGGAGAATAAGGGAGAGGAGATGGGCGGGAGCAATAAGAAACGAGTGAAAGAGATGAAGAGAGAGAGAAGTTTTTGGCAGAGGAAACTTATCACTCAGACATGATCAGACACACAACAGAAAACACATTAGATCAAGCCAACTCCTCTGATCAAACTGATAGTGTTTCCATACACACACACATAAACACACACACACACAAACACACACACACATATCAGTCATGTTCTTTGGGTGTGTGTACTTACATTCTTTTCACTTGTTTGTGTGTATTTTGTATGTTTTATGCACATTATATCTGTATGCGACTAACTTAATGCATGTATGCACAAATGCACATTTGCATGATATGTTTATGCGTGCATGCATATCTGTAAGTATCTTCACGTCTGCATGTATGATACATTTTTGTGCTTGTATCTGAGTGTGCATATGCATATGAGCGTGCAGCTGCATGCACGTGTACATCTGTGTAAGTGTGTGCATACTGTATGTTTCTGTGTTTAAGTGTAAATGTGTGTGTGTTAGTGCTATGTAAATTGTATCTGGCTCACACACACACACACACACACACACACAGAGTTTATAAAAGATCACATCTGGTCAGGTCGACCGATTCTGTTCTGTTCTAACCTTTCATTCGGTTCTTGAGTTCTGACAGGAGTGAGACCTCCTCCTTCTCTGCAGTAGAAATGATCCCTGAGGCCTTAACAAAACATCTTTGAACAGCCAGCCCCCCCACTCCTCTCTCCCTCTCGCTCTCTTGTCTAAATAAACTCTTTACACGCAACTCAGCTGGCTGCCTGCCGAGCCTGTCTGCTGCTGAGAGCGCCTGTCAGTCAGCGATCAGGGTTACAACCGCCCGCCAGCCTCGGCTCAGGGCGACTAACTGGTTTACTGACTGGTTTACTGACTGGTTTACTGACTGGTTTACTGACTGGTTTACTGACTGGTTACTAACTGGTTTACTGACTGACTGGTTAACAGACTGGTTTACTGACTGGTTTACTGACTGACTGGTTTACTGACTGGTTAACAGACTGGTTTACTAACTGGTTTACTGACTGGTTTACTGACTGACTGGTTTACTGACTGGTTTACTGACTGGTTTACTAACTGGTTTACTGACTTGTTTACTGACTAACTGGTTTACTGACTGGTTTACTGACTGACTGGTTTACTGACTGGTTTACTGACTGGTTTATTGACTGACTAACTGGATTCCTGACTGGTTTTTGAGTTTAAATTTTTAATAAAAGACTTTTTAAAAAACTTCTCAGACGTGTAAAAAGTTCCAGATATGTTTTAAGTTTAGACGGTTAATTAGAAATCTAACCTCTGAAACTACTGACGTATCCAAATCAAACTTATAATCAAACTTTTAAAAAACTTTTGTTTCCACAACAGGACGAACAAAATGACATTTAAAATGTGTTTAATTGGGAATTCAGGAATCACAGACGCAGCATATTCACTCAACATCAAAGTCTAACTGCACTTTCTTCAAATCCCAGTACAATGAGTCATGCCAATAAGGCTTTACTGGATTAACATTACAGCTGCCACCGGCAATAATAACAATCACTGAACCTCCTCCAGTAACACTTGAAGTTGTCACCATGTTTTTGCATCAAGACAAATTACAGTGAGAAACAAATGAATGGAGGTTAAGTGGAAAGGCTGAATTGTGCCCTCCTGCAAATTCTGGGTAGAAGCTTATTATTTCTGGCAGTTTTTGGAGGTCGTATTCTTCTCCAGAGCTGCAGTCCTGAACAGAAACGTTTTGGGTTTGGTTGGAGGTTTTAATGCGTCGGAGCTGTGGTGCGTATGTTGGTTTGGTGCACCGAGGAAGGAGTGTGGTTACGATAGAGAAACAGAAAGCAGACAACATGCAGACGTGTCGTTAATAACATAAAACCTCATAGTGAGAGTTCACTTAAATCTGGCAATTTTTCAACCACGTTTGATGCAGACAGACACAAAAATAACCTTTACTCCTGCTTCCAGCTTTCAGTGTGTGTGCGTGTGTGTGTGAGAGTGTGTGTGTGTGTGTGTGTGTGTGTGTGTGTGTGTGTGTGTGTGTGTGTGAGAGTGCATGTGTGTGTTTGTGAATGGTTTCCTGTCCTCAATGGCTCCACGGCACGACAGCGATAAGAGCACCGGAGCTACATTATGCTTAAAACTCCATTACAGATTACTGGCTGCTCTATTGCTCCCCCCTCCTTTTCCTCTTCCTGCCACCTTCCTCCTGCCTCTCCTCACCCCCTCCTCCTCCCCCTCCTTCCCCACTCTTTCCTCCCCCTTTTACCAAATCTCCTCTTGTCATCTCCCCGTGTTTCTTTTTCCTTCTCCATCCTCAACTCCCTATACCTCCACGTTGCACCTCCTCCTTCTCTTGTCTTTCCTCACCCCACCTCCTCTTCCTCCTCTTGCTCCTATTTCTTTCCTCCCCCTGCTTCCTACTTCTCCTCTCTCCCCCTCCTGCTACTCTTGTTTCTCCCCTTCTCCTTTTACTAAATATTTTCCTTTAACCTCCTCTTACCTCCCTCGTGTTTCCATCTCTGTCCTCTTCCTCTCACCTCCTCTCTTTGCCCTCCACCTCCTCCCGTCTCTCTGCACCTCCTCATCCTCCCACTCCTACCTCCTACCTCTCTTTCCATTTTCTCCCCCTCCTCCTCCTCCTCCTCCTCCTCCTCCTCCTCCTCCTCCTCCTCTTCCTCCTCCTCCTCTCCTCCCCCCTCATCAGTATCTACTGTATAATAACATTTAGCAGTTCCAAATTGGAGAACACGTAATCAGGCAAACCATTCAAAAGCCAGTAATAGCATATCAGACGCTTTGGCAGCCGTCGCCATTGTGTGTGTATGTGTGTGTGTGCGTGTCTCATGCATGCACACACACACACACACACGCAATAATCATACTAAATGTTTTCCCTCTCTCTCTCCCCTCGTCTTTTCCTCCGCCGGTCTCCTTCCTCTCCTTTCTCAGCTCAGGATGCCGGGGATTGAAAGTTCGCACGCGAGGCTAAGTGTGTGTGTGTGTGTGTGTGTGTGTGTGTATGTGTGAGAGTTAATTTGAAATTAAGCAGCAACTACAGCAAATTAGCCGTATTTCCCTCAGTTGTGTTGAAGCAAATAAAGGGCCTTCCTGAACATCTTTGACCTTCCTGATGTTTTCTTTCTTTCTTTCTTTCTTTCTTTCTTTCTTTCCTTCCTATGGATCAACATCATGACCTTCTTCTTTTGGGGGGTTTTCTTAGTGCAAACTCTTCTTTCCAAACGTGTTGCCAAACTGCTGTGAGCTGCTTCCATCTCATCGTTTTCTGTCTGTCCGTGCTACATTTTCTACGCTTTTGGAAGGAATGCATCCATCCACCTCAAAAACGTTTTGGCCTCAAATTCTCTATAATTGCAGTAATATTTAGTATGTGTGTTATTTTCATATCAGTGATCAGTTTGTAGTAATAAAAACCCCACAAAACAACACTTATTTTTAGTCAGGTACTGGGCTTAAAGTAGAAAAGCAGAATGAATAGAGTGCTGCATGACGTCTTTGTGTAGGCCAACCTGGAAGTTAGCATCGCACTAGCTCCCTCCACCAAATGGATTTTTCCATCGGGTTTTGGATTATTGCAGAAAATAAACTCTGTGACAAACAAACGTTTGATACTCCCACGTTTTGCAGCGTAAATGCAAAGACGCCAAAAGTAAAAAGCTAACGTTAGGCTATAAAGGAACTACACCACAGTAGCATGACTTCATGTCACCACCATTAAGCTAAAGGTGGATTAATGTTCGGCATGATGACGTTTAAATCTTTTAAACTTGTGTTAACCACAGGCATCTAAACAAAAACACTGACTTCAAGACGAGGAAACCGGAGGTGCAAAAATGCTGAGTCACTCCTGCAGCACACTATAGTGACACCGACCTGTGATGGCATTATTAGTAAAGACAATAAAATAACTAGACAATAACTAGTCTGTAACTTCTGATAAAAAAACATAGATAAAGTTGCACAGATACATTATTAACATTATTAATACAGAAATGAACATAAAATTAGATTCTTTTGTTAAACTATCAGTATCACGGAAGGCAACATGACTAATTCTATCACAATATAATATAATATAAATAAAGGCAGAAGAAGACCTGACCTCACTCTGTTAGCTAATTAAATTTGAAAAAAAACTACTTTATTATAGTTAGATATGAAGCAGGTTAAATAAGACACCTTTTCAAATTAGATCCTTCAGTTTTTAGAGATAGTTGAGTTTCCTCCACATAATGGATATGTAGTCTGTTTGGAGATTAACTGCTGAAGTTGCCCTTCATTTAATGAGTGATTGGTGTGATACTAGTGTGTGTGTGTGTGTGTGTGTGTGTGTGTGTGTGTGTGTGTGTGTGTCAGGGTGTGGTGGGTCGTGTGCAGTATCAGCGGAGGCACCCGAGGGTGACCTGCCTTTCAGACAAGAAGGAATGTAAACGTTGAGACGTCTCCTCCAGACTCCGCCTTATCGTAGCAGCATGCCAGGGGTCAGAGGTCAACGCTGTCGTAGGAAGAGCAGGGTCAGGGCTGGAGCAGTGTGTGTGTGTGTGTGTGTGTGTGTGTGTGTGTGTGTGTGTGTGTGTGTGTTTTTGGCTCATGAACTTTCACAGGACGTTGTGTGTTGTTTCAGAGTCTGAATACAGCCTGTGTGTGAACCTTTGACTGCTTTATGTGTGTGTGTGTGTGTGTGTGCACATGTTTCCAGGAAACGATAATAGAATGAAACAGGTTATATTTGACACACATATTTGACACCAACAGTGTTCGTTTCCAGGCCTGAACCCCTGTTCACCTGTCAGAGTCGGGACGTTAGGTTGTTTACCATTTTTCTGTGGCCTCGCCATTTGGGTGCGGCCATCTGTGAAATAGTTTTGGTTTTCAAAGTGAGACTTTTAACCGCAGAGCAGGAAGTGACGGTTACGACAACCGTGGGGGGGGAAAGAGAAGTTAGAAAACAAAATGAACCCCTTAATGATAAAGTCGTCACGATGAGGTGTCAGAAGTGAGACGCTGATAAAAGGAAGAAAGAAAAGCTGCAAAATTGAGCTTAAAAAGACATTAAAGAGATTATTAAGTACATTTATAAATGTAATATAGAGCTCATTTTCTCAGTATAAAGAGATGCATGTATATTTTAAATGTCTAATAGTAAGGATTAGTATAGCACCCCCTAAAGGACAGATAAAGGCAGTTTGTGGTGTAGATTACATGTGGTCATTGATCAAAGGGACAGTAACATAACAGGAAACGACACACACTAGACAGCAGATGATACATGTTAAAAACACAGAGAGATGATTTAAAGCCAGAGACCAAATGGAGAAGCACTCAGAGGGGAACTTTGAGTCTGAAACCCTTCTCGATTTCCAAACCACACAAGGACTTTTCTATACTTCGGTCCTCGCCGTTCGTTCATGTCCAAACCTGCACAGAGAGGATCAGAGAGAGGGAGAGAGGGGAGAGCGAGCTTAAACTGAGAGTGAAAGAGAGAGAGAGAGAGAGAGAGAGAGAGAGAGTGTGGCGGTGATTCTGATCTCCTGTCACCCCTCCTCCTCCTCCTCCATCCTGCAGTCCCAGGGGATGAAGAACAATGACTCCATTCAGCTCTTGGGTTTCAAAGTCGACTGAAACCGCAAGTGCTTCAGAGCGGGTGTTTGGAGATGGAGGGATGGTGGGGGGTTGTGTTCGCAAATATGATAGAAAAGAGAAAAATGGGGAGTTGAGGGTTTGCACCAACCTAAAATGATCTCATGGACGGGGTCAACAAGTGCACACACACACACACAAAGTTCTTTTGTCAGCATAAAGGATCTACAGGAAGCTTTTTAAGGGCTGTAACTAACAATTATTCTCATTAGGTCTGTAAAATGTAAGAATACAGTGAAAAATATCACTATTTCCCAAAGGCTAAGTGAAGTTGTTGAAGTTCACTGTCATAGACGACAAAGAAAAGCAGCAAATGTTTACATTTGAGGAGCTGGAACTAAGTTCTGAGCTTGGTTGATAATCTGATGTTTATTTTTTTATTTAAAGGATTTTTGCTTGATAAATGACTTTAATGATTTAACATTCCCTCGTTACATCTTCTAAATCGTGAGGATTTGTTGCTTTACTTTATTGCATGTGATGGATGAATTTAATGTGTTTGGGTTTTGGACCGTCGTTCGGATAAAACAAGATATTTGAAGACACAACTGTGAGCTTAGCCTTCAGCTTTTTCTCTCTTTTCTTACATTTTATAGACCAAATGTGCACGAGTGAATTATCCTGCTGTGCAGAGGACTTGTTTTCCTTCTAAAAAAAAAGTAAATGCCGTTAATGATCCATGCAGAACCAGCAGCGCTGCAGAACCTCATAAAGTTATTATCAAACATATATAATAAATAATAATAATAATCTATCTATCTATATGTTCGACGTATGACCATAAAAGAGGGGCATCAAGCTTTGTGTACAGTACCCAAATGGAGCTGGGGAGGGGGCATTATACATGCCCCAGGGGCTATTCATTATAAAACCATAGAAGAAGAGGAGGTGGAGGGGGTGGAGGTGGTTTTGGGGGGGTTCTCCGGTTTTACGAGGGTTCTGGCAGTTTGTAAAAAGTCAGCTGTTCCTTATTAAAACGTCAGCATGGGGGTAGATGGGTAAATGAAGTGGGTTTTTCTTTACATCAGAAACAGAGATTGGAGTTCCCCAGGGCACCTACGTCGGTCCGCTCGGGTTTTATTTATTTATTTGGGAAAACTTTTGTATTTTATTCCATATTTTGTTACGTTTGTGTCTCTTGTTTCGTCCCTCTTTGAATATCACACTTGCTCTGTCTTTGTCTTTGTCCTCGCTCTTATTTCTCCCTTTGTTCAGCACTTTCACACTTTCTCTATTTATACCTCACACGCTTCTTTCATTTCTTCTTCCTCGTCTTCATCAATCTTCAGTCTCACCCTGTTGTTCTTGGTACTAAAATAGCTCATTGTTGCTGTACTGAGACGCTGAACCACTAAACCAGATCGCCTCCGGCTATGAGTGTGTTAGAGGCCTTCACTCTGAGCATGCCCAGACAGACCCCCCCCCCCTCCTCACGCACACACACACACACTTACACACTTACTAAGGCATCAGTGAAACCGAAGACAAAGACGTACACTATTTTGGGTAACACATCTTAACTCAATATTTGTTAACAAGCCCCCCACACACACCACATATTGTTTGTGTTATGTTTATGGACAGCTGTTCCATATTTGCACTTCTAATCATTATTCAGTCTTTTAATGTGTAAAAGTGTCTCATTTAGTCAACAAAGAACACAAGTCACATCCTGTGCACTCTCTGTTTGGGCTGCAGAGTATTTTATTACCGTAATTTTTTTTCAGGTGGTTGATGTCTAAATTTAGAGCTCCACTCTTCTTGAGAATTTATATTTGTGTAAGACGATCCTTCATAAGCGTCGTCTATCATTCCTACATTGTGAGAGAGTGTCAGGTTACAGAAAAGGTGTCAAACCAGGTGTGATGAGATTGAGAGTCTGCTCGGCACACGTTGAGAAGAGGAACTAATGAGTGAAATTCCCATTACGGAGTGGAATTACATATCTGTCTCGACATTAACATAAACATTAAATAAATGAAAGCAGAACTTAAATCCCACATTTGTGTAAAGATATCAGGAGACAAACACAAGCCTTCAGAAAGTCTTGCAGTGTAAACTGGGCTAACACAACACTTTTAGTGCTGACTAACTCTGAAATACACCCTATAAACGCTAGTCTATTAACATGTAGGCTAACATAAAACCCATAATGCAACACTCCTATCGAATATCTGAAGTTGCTAACAAATATAAGAATACCTTTTTAGGTTGCCGACACCTGCGTTAGACAATCTTGGGAACTGAAATCATCATCTTGCCACAGTGCTGTTTCACGGTTACCTTTGAGCAATGCTAAATGTCTGTGGTTGTACTGGCAGCTTCCAGGTGGGAGTCTTCATAATGCTGGTGATGTGAAGCAGGGCGTTGCTATTAAAAGAGTGCATGTGCTCAGCTAATCTTTCCTGGGTAAATAAACAGTAAAAGAAGAAGTGCTCTTATGTACCTATCAGGCTGAATCACTGCTGTAGGCCTTCAACAGAAAAGAAGATTCACTATTTAAATTCAGGAAATGTGTGAGTACATGAATTGGCGCTGTTGGGTTTTGCCATAAATCACGTTAAACGCCATGCAGAGCATGTTGTGGGAGCAGTAAAACATTTGGCATGGCACAAGGGAGAAAAAGTCCCCGAGAGGAGAAGGAGAGAGAGAGAGAGAGAGAGAGAGAGAGAGAGAGAGCAAAGGAGCATGGGATTAAAAATGAAGTCTGTTTTAACATGAAACTGTTATTTAAGCTCGCATGTTGACACATTTCACAACACATGATGGGAATTTACCAAAGTTTCAGTCTGAGAGCAGGTGAGGTAACGTCGAGCAGTTATTCTTCACAGACAGATTTTTTTAAGCCTTTTGCACCTTTTTTATGCATCAGCTTGAAAGCACAGTTTCCACATGACTTTAATTCTACAGAAATCTCAATGAGCTTCGACAACAAGGGATTTAAATGAGATAAGAGCAACACTGTATCTGCCTTTGTATTGTTTTTCTGTTGAATAATCCTGTATAAATGCAAATCTATAGATAAAAAGAGTGAGTAGACAACAAATATATTTAATCTGGGACAAACGTTGGTGCATTTACTTTGTGCATATCTATTCTTTTATGTGTCTTTTTCATTCCCTTCTATGTTCATGTGCTTACTGGTATTGCATCAACAATATCATATTTTGAGCCTGAGCTTGCAGGGTGGCCAAACCACCAATATGTGTGAAGCAAGTGAAATGTCTGCTCTGGGAATGCTAGTGGTCGGCAGCTCCATTAATCAAACTAAATAAAACAGGCGGTGGTGTAAATCAGCACAAGAGGGCATCTTCTTTCTTAGCCTTTTTTCTTTTTAACATGCTGATTTATGGCTCCTACCAAACAAAATCTTTCTTTGTTCGTACTAGTCTCTATCTCCTTGTTTTACATTTGTATTTTGGGATTTGCAGCAGCTGTTCTACAACACAAATGTTCTCTTATTCATATTTTTACGGCTCTGGTTCAAACCAGCAACTCGTGGTGTGTTTCTGTTTGGGTACCAGATAGTTTGGTTGCTAATGTTGGCTAAACACCCACACTATTTGAATTTCCTGCCACAGCTCGAGAATGTCATCTTTGATATAAGCTTCTGAAATGTAATGCCACCTGGTCTTCCTCACTTTAATGATTCACTGGGACATTTCCCTTTCTTTGTGCTTTAGTGTGTTTAACCAACCCATCTGGTTTGGTTGCCCCTGGCATGTTCTTGTCTTTGTACCAGGCTGTTATGGCAAATCTTAAATTATCTTTTATGGCTCTAACCAAACTGAACTCTTTCCTTTGGCTTGTCCGTGTCTGATGTACAAAGTGCTTTGATGACATTAACCGTTGGACCAACCATGCCAAAGTTAAAGCAGCAGTTTGGCATTTTGGGAAATGCCCTTGTTTGCTTTATCAAGAGTTAGATGAGAAGATTGATACCACTCATATGTGTACGGTGAATATGAAGCTACTGCCACCAGCTGGTTAGCGTAGCTTAGCATAAAGACTGGAAACAGGGGGGAACAGCTAGCCTGGCTCTGTCCAAAGCTCACTAATTAACACGTTATATCTCGTTTGTTTAATCCTTCTTTTGTCTTTCTTTTCCAACACAAACTCAAGTCTGACTTATCGTTTTGTCAATTTAACAAAGTATGAAGCTGCCAGGAACCCAAAATACAAGACATGTGACACAGGAATCTATAAAGATTTACTGATAACCACTCAAAATATTATTATAGAAAATATTCTTTCACTATTTATATACAGTACACAAATACAGCAGAAAATATGTAAGAAATAAAACTCATACATCTACAAACACCGCTTTTCCCCACATGATATATAAATCATGATATGTCAAAGTCATGTTACTATAAATAAAACATGCAGTGTATTAATTGAACAGACAGACTCCAGAGGGTTAAATCCATTTTATGAAACAAACCTCACTTAAACTTCATTTCAACTTAAAATAAAGCACAAATTGTCATTTTAATTTTTTTGCTGTCAGACGTTTTTAAAGATCCTATTTCTGAGCAAAACGTGAGCTTGTCACATATAATCACTGTAAGAAACAGGAACATTTCTAAAAAAGCTCGATATAACTTTTATCGTGGAGTTCTAACTTATAATCAGAGGGTTATTATCCCGTGTTTTTATGATGGTTTTGTTGGAGAAGACGCTGCATGTTTCCATTAAACTCTTCTGCATACACAAGAGCTATTACAAAACCAGCTCGATCCGCATCGATCGAGTCTCCCCGTCAGCGTCTTGAGGACGTTGTCAACCACTTCACATGATTCTTGTCTTCCAAAGAGTCCGCCTCCCCGCTGTGTTCGAAAGCGCAGAGGCCAATGGGTAATTTTGTGGCTCTGCCTGTTATCCTCGTTTGGCCTGGAGTTTTTTAACAAGGACAGGGCTGAGCCAGCCTCCGTGCACTCTGTGTGTGTGTGTATGTTTGAAGGCATTGAAATTCAAACCCAGTGCTTGAATTGGTACAAAATCTTTGCCAGTACTAGCAGTCTGCATAGCGTGGAGGCCTGCAACTAATACACTGATTATTCTGTCGATTAATCGGTTCATTTTTAGTCTTTAAGAGCTCATTGTGACGTCTTCAGACATCAGATTAGACTAATTCACATTTGACAAGCTAGAACTACAATTATTTTTATATAACGCATATATAGTGATCAGTTTTGTGCTAATAATTTAGCTCCATAAATCAAACTGGACTGTGTCCTTCTGTTCCTCCTCCATCACTCCATCCATCATCATTCCTTTACTAGTTTCCTCCACCTGCTTCCTCTCTCAGAGGATATTTAAGGTTATTTTCCTCTTGTTTTTCTGCTGCTGATAAGAACCAGAGGAGGAAGAGGAAGAGGAGGAAGAGTTGAGTGACAGTGTTGTAAGACGACAGGAAACATCAGGCAGCTCCACCCTGATAGAAAGAGACAGAGATGTTCCTCTTTCTCTTCTCATTTCACCACATATTTTTATTGAGAAAGTGTTTTGTAAACACAATCAGCCGTTGTGCTGCAGAGATTTGTTCACTGGGTGGAGAAAAGTCAAAGTTCACTTTCAGTTCCTGTCTGGGGTTTCTTCTTCTGTGTTTTTCTCAGAAATGTGTGCGTTCAAAAAGGTGACATGAAATGAACAATAACAAATCAAATAAATATCAGTTTAACAATGTGATTTGTTTCTTCTCACACTTAAATCTGAATACATGAAGTCCTCCTACGTTTATTTCTTCTTCTGTGTATAAAAAAACTGACAGTTTTTTTTAATCTTCTTCACCTCCAGCCAGCATGAAGAAAGGCCACAACGGCTCCAGCTGGACCAGCGAGCGGAGCCTCATGTTCGGAGGAAACGTCCAGAACGCACTGACACCGTCCTCTACAACCTCCACCTCCACCTCCACCGTGGCCTCCTCCTCCCAGGTGGCCTCCATCGACGGAGTCAGCTTCACTGAAGGAGACCTGCTGCTTCAGGTAACACTTCAGAGATGTTCATTGTTTCGTGTTTTAGACAAAAAGCAACAGGAATAATGTTTTTTTATTCTGTTCTCCAGGCGCTGAACGGCTTTGTGCTGGTGGTGACGGCTGAAGGTTACGTCTTCTACACATCCGCCACCATCCAGGAATTCCTCGGCTTCCACCAGGTAAAACATGATGCATGAGCTGATAATCAATAATAGTAGAATAATGCTGAAGGTCACTTATATTGTCCTCCTCAGAACCAACGTTAGAAAGTGCTTTACGCCAAAAAAAGGGTCAAAATAAAATGTCAAAAGTCCAAAATGTATCTTTGCACAGTCTTAACATAAAGATCTGAGACATACGGTGCATAAAAATGAGATCTCAGGTATTAAAATCTAAAAGATAATAGTCAGTCTGAGCTCCTCAGTTATTCCAATCAATTCTTAATCAATATACTCACATATACTAACGTCACTTTTCATTGCATGCTACAAGATGTTGAACTTTATTGATTCTTGTGAAGAAATGATGATATTTATCAGGGAGAAAAAACTAAATTTAAAAACTTCTATACACACATACTGTATACAGTACACACCACAGACACAATCTGACTATTTATTACCATGATAAACCTTATTTGTACAGCAGCTTTGCATATTAAAGAGCAGAAATGTGACACCTTATACTGTATATCTTAATAAGTACATAGTAGCAGTAGTTGTACTGGTAGTATTTAGGTTTGTAACATCCAGCAGTAGTAGTAGTAGTAGTAGTAGTGCAGGTGATAGTTGTAGTGCTAGTAGCAGCAGCAGCAGTAGTAGCACAAGTATTACTTGTATTAGTGGTAGTAATAAGAGTTGTAGCAGCAGCAGTAGTAGTAATAGCAGTGATAGATTAAAAGTAGCAGTAGTACTAGAACTAGTATGAGTAGTAGCAGCAGTAGTACTAGTATTACTAGTACTAGACCTCCTTTCACAGTAGTGTGTTGTTGGTTGTGTGTGCATGAGGGTAAGATGATAACAAGTATTAGATAATAGATCCAGTTCTGAGGAGCGTTTTGTTGGCGAGCTGCAGCTCTTCTAATGTTTGTTCTGGCCAGCTGCGTTCAACAGCGATGATGCAAGTGTGAACACACACACGGTGTGAAGAACGCTGTCGAACCCTGACACTCTGAGTGGAGTGGATGAATGCCACCGACCGACTTACGGCTGGAAACACAGAGACGCCGTTGTGCTAAAGGAGCGAGGTGCTGAGCGAACCACGCCTCTCGGCTTTCTTTCTCTTTCTCAAACAAAACCCTCCTTTGTCAACGGTGCTGAAAAATGGCTTCAAACTGCTCAGCAGGCTTTGTTGAGTTCAAAGACACCCTGAAGTCAGGCTTTGTGAGCACTAGAGGTTTTTTTTTTTTACCACTACAGAAACAGAAATAGTGCCTAATGCTTGTACTTCTACTACTGCTGCTGATGTTGTTCTATTTTATTTTTTATTTATTTTATTAAATCCTTCGTGTCACAGCTAAGAGCCGGTGTTCTTCCTCCTATTGAGGTCGGTCGATTCACTGTGCTGTACAAACTATGATGATTTAAGAGAGTTAATGTTCCTTTAAATGTCTCCACAACATATATTCTGAAGCAGAAAAAAACATTAAGTTTGTTTGCTAACTTACAGTAGTCTCAAAAGCCTGGAAAAAAAGGCAAGATGGATTATTTAATTAGTATTTAATCAGATTGTTACAGTTCTACGTAGTCAATGTTTTATGAATGTTGTTGTAGACAATGAAGGTCTGAACATTTGATCGTGAGAGAAGTTGTTTTACAGTTAAGAACACTAATGATACTGCCGGATTTAATTCATTCAACAAATAGATGTTGATTTATTTCTCTGTTTTCAGTCGGATGTGGTCCATCAGAGCGTGTTTGAGTTGATCCACACAGACGACCGAGCTCTCTTCAGACGGCAGCTTCACTTCGCTCTCAACCCGAATACCAGCCAGCAAGACGGCACCGCAGCGAGTCCCAGTACGTCTGCTCATTATGTTCACTACAATATCTCAGTGTGTGTTACACCTGAGACAAAGAGGAGCAACCTTATCCTCCAAAATATTCTGTGAATATGGAACATAACTGCAGCTTTTTATTGTTTTTAGTAGAATAACTGACCAGTTCTGCCTTGGTCCAAAAAATAAATACAAAAAACAAATAATAAAGGCGTTTCTTATAGTTCCCAATAGGAAATATCCAGTCTGTCCATTATACATACAGTTCCTGCATTTATTTATTTATTTTATTTGTCCTTATTCTGCCATTTTACCATATTTTCTTTTTGCTTGCTACAGTAATATTTTGAGAATATATTTCTAAATATAAATGATGACTTGTTAGCTGAGCATCTTGCGTCTAATCTGATGATCACAGCACTAACTATCAACATTAGATGGAACTAGATGATCAATATTTAGTCTCTGCTGCAGGTGAGCAGAGCTCGGCGGAGGTCAGCAGCAACGTGATGACCTACGACCCGCAGGCCATCCCTCCAGAAAACTCCTCCTTCCTGGAGAGAAACTTCTGCTGCCGCTTCCGCTGCCTGCTCGACAACTCCTCCGGCTTCCTGGTAAAATACACGCCAGCAAAGATCGTCTTTGTTTTAAAAGATGAATCACTCAATAATAAATAAGCTTTTTATCCGGCTGAGCCAGATGTTTGAAACCTGAGGTCAGAGATGGTTGTGTGTTTGTCTCTCCAGGCCCTGAACTTCCGCGGCCGCCTGAAGTTCCTCCACGGTCTGAACCGGGTGTCGGAGGACGGGACGCTGGTTCCCCCGCAGCTCGCTCTGTTCTGCATCGCCACGCAGATGCAGCCACCGTCCATCCTGGAGATCCGCACCAAGACGCTCATCTTCCAGACCAAACACAAGCTGGACTTCACTCCCATGGGCATCGACACCAGGTAGACGCTCACACACGGGTTGTTTATTAAGATCACAATAATTCACTCACAGATTGAGATGTTTTGTACAAAGTGTATACAAGCTGGTTCGGTATCAATATTATGTTCTGACAAACAGAAAACACTTTATTATTATTATTATTATTATTATTTAATTTTTCGTGTTTTAATGTTAGACACATTTAGAAAAAACAGAACTACATTAGTATTGGCCATCAAAAAGAATTATAACACAAACGAAACAGATTTATTTCTGTAATTTTCCTGCTTCTCTAAAACAAGAAAACCATAAAAACACTAAGAATTTATGTATTAAGATTAATTTAATCAGGTAGTCAGACAACCAGCATACAAAAACAACTCATATAAGGCTACAAGAGTGACCTTTGACCTTAAATTCAAACATTTAAAGTGTTTTTATCTCTCCTCTACAGAGGGAAAGTGGTTCTGGGTTACAATGAAGTGGAGCTCTGTATGAAAGGTTCAGGCTACAGCTTCATCCACGCTGCAGACATGATGTACTGCGCCGACAACCACTTAAGAAGTAAGTCACCGCCCAAATACTTGCTCGTTACAGCTTCTCAAATGTGTGAATTTGTGCTTTTCTCTGTTTCAGATTAAAAATGTAACGTTTGGGGTTCAAATGAGCAATTAGAAGATGTTCTTTTTGGCCTAAATAAGAGGTGGATTTATCCCTGGTGGCACCGCGAGGGGAGAATTAGTTTTTATATCAACAACTTAAAATTGTCTCTTTCACCGTTTTTCATGGTTTATTCAACTGATTTGATCGTCTTTGTGCATAAGAGACACAGAGTGAGATAACACATTTATTACAGTGCCCTTAGAGAGAGAAAAAGAAATGTTTCTTTATGCATGTTTTACTTTTCGTTAATCTGATATGTGATTGAGACTTGTGTCATGTTACCAGGTCTATTATAGGTTGATGTATGAATGGATATATTGATGGATGTCTGGCTCTTTCTGTGTCCAATCCAGTGATGAAAACCGGAGAAAGCGGCTTCACCGTCTTCAGGCTTCTGGCCAAAACCAGGAAGTGGGTCTGGGTCCAGGCCAACGCCAGGGTGATCTTTAAAGCAGGGAAACCGGACTTCATCGTGGCCCGGCAGAGAGCTTTGACGTAAGTTCACAACCAAAGAGCTGGGAGCGTTTCTTTGTAATGGTTTATTCGGAGCAGCGACCCACTCTAGTTTTTGTTTGCTACAGAAATGAAGAAGGAGAAGAGCAGCTACGCCTCCGTCGGCTGCAGTTGCCGTTCAACTTTGCCACCGGGGAGGCGATGCTTTACGATGTCGCTCCAACCGTCGAAGTCCCCGACCCCTGCTCCGCCCCCAACCAGAGGAAGTTAGACGATTACACCGTCAGCCGCGACTCCTTACTGGGCTGCATGCTGAGACAGGACCAGTCTATCTACTGTGAACACAACAACAGCAACTCCCTTAGCCTTCTCAACGATGCCGCATTCAAGGACACCCACGCTACAGTCAGCATTCCTGGAGATATCTGGGAGCTCACCACACCCAAACCTGTCGTGGGGAGCCTGGTGAAGTCCGAGGCCACGGTTCAGGACATGATGGAGACCCTGCAGCAGATCCTCGGGGAGAACGACCTCAGCGACACCCTGGATGTGGGGCCTGAAGAGCTGAAGAGCTGGGAGAGCACCCTGCTGAAGATGAGCAACAACAGCTGCGAGATGAACGACGACCTGGACGACATCCTCAGCAACGACATCCTGTCGTACGTAGAGGAGCAGCTCCAGATGGAGGGCGGCCTCAAGCTGCCAGATCAGATGGATGACATACCAGCCTGCCTTTCCACTTTGGACCACCAGAATCCTGACCAGGTTGGGGAGCAGAACTTTGGCTGGCCTCTGGAGAGCCAGAACCAGCTGATACCAAACGGAGGGCAGATGGTGAGCGGACAGCCGACTCCAGGTCTGGGGATCATGAAGCTGACCCACATGGATCTTCCTCAGTTGAGTTCTGGTTTAAACGGTCCAACCTTCCAGCAGATCGCCTCGCAGCAAACGCTCCCCCCTTCTGTTGGTCTTCAACTGGGAACCACAGGCAACACGGGTGCTCCGGTTACCTTCAACCCCCCCATGGCGGCTCAGACACAGAACCAACTGAGAACCTTGCAGGTCGCTGCCAAGGACAACAACCGCGGAGCATTCTCGCTCAGGCAAACTTCAACCAATCAGATTCACCCCAACCAAATGGCTCAACCAATGCAGAACCACCTTCAGATGAGGACGCCCAACCTACCAATCGGCCTCCAGGACCAAAGCGCAAATAGACAGTTAAATCCCGTGTTCACCTTTCAGGGAAACCAGTGGAACGCCTCCGTCCCCAACTCAAACCAAGCCAACAACTTTGTAGAAACGTACACCCAGAATATTTCAAACCAACCCGGTTACACTGCAGATCCTTCCTCGTCGAGCTGCTTTCAGGGAAACTTTTCACTTAAGACACAGAACAATGAGAATCAGAGACAGCCTTGGCCGCTGGAGCAGCAGCTCATCACCAGTGGACACCAACAAATGGGGGCCTGCCTCAACCAAATGTCAGGATATCAGAGGAATCCTCTTCCTGATGTCGTCGCGGCCCAGAACGCCGTCAACGGCCGGCCGATGTTCAGGACTCCAGAGACTTCAAATGTACCATTTCCTGTTCAGCAGGTCATGGAGCCGCCACCTCTCGCACCTTCTAGCAGCTGTATGTACAGAAACGTCCCCACCTCTGTTCCTGTAAACGGGGTGCACCTCAGTCAGGCTCCCTCCTGCCAGAGACTGAACCCCGCCAGCAGCCAGATTCCCTCCAAGCCTTCCTGCTTCTATCAGGGTCTCCCCGGAGGCGGCTCCGTGCCGGGGATGACGGCGATCCCGAATCCCGATGAGGCGGCGCTGTCCTGCCAAATGACGGCTGGTCTCGACCCGGACGGCCTGCTGGTGCAACAACAGCCGTACCTAAACTTCAGTGAGCAGACACAGGTAAGCCGGACGCTGCGTTCCTATTTTTAAAAGTTTTCATTTAAAGGACCAATTAAATGATTTGAATGTTGTAACACATAAAATAAATTCTATATACATTCTAAATAGAATAAAAAATGAAATAAAGAGAAGTGCAAATTACAAATGAAGGAACAACAAGGATACATCAATCAATCTGTAATTAAGCTGCATTACACCGATGTGATTGACCAATCAGAATCGAGTATTCAACAACGTGTAATAATGGATTATAAGTATTGATGCATTAATGTGTTCATCACTTGAATGTTTAAATTTAATCTATAATAATACATCAACATGTATTAGTTGATTATATTGTGTTTTAATAATCTGAATCTGCGATGTAACTAAAGCTGTCAAAACGAATTTAGTGCAATACAAAGAAGTAAGTAGAAAGTACCTCACATATCATCTACTGGTCAGCATTTCTTTCACATATCCTCCAGAGTTTCCACTCAAATTCAAGTTGATTGGAGACTTTAAATGACTCTCTGGTATTTGTGATTCTACGTACGACAGCTCCAAACCGTCTTTTGTCATTTCACAGATCAACAGCCGTCCAGTCGTGGGGAACGGAGGTTTCCCCTTCTCCTCGCTGCCCAATGGGAACGCATACTACTCAGAGAACAAATAGGAATCAGCCGCTTTGACTTGTGGACGGCAGAGGATCCCAACTCGGACTGAAACGGCAGTTTAAAGGAAGCAAAAAGACTCCTGTCTCTAAACATGAAAGTGGATCAGACTGAAGAACAGAAATGTGCCCGAGAAGGACGAGGAGACACAACAGGACGCCTCTCCTTCCTCTGTCTTCTTCTATTTAGGAAACCGTGATGAAAGCTTTGAGTGTTTGGTTCAGGATGGAAGACAGAAGGAATTCCCTCTTAGGAGCTGGTTGGATTATACCAAAACAAGCATGAACTGAATCAGTGATGTGTTCCCTGCAATCAGGATCAGGTTGGAGGAATTTGAACACGAGCACGTCGGGGTTTTCTACCACGCTGATGGATGAAAGTCATCGCCGCTCATCGTCGGCTGCTCTGTATTTATCGGAGGAGGGGGGGTAGTTTACCAGATCAACTCCTGAGTCCTCATCCCTGACGCCTTTTCTCTTGTGAAACCCACACACACATACCAGTGTCTTCTTCTGCTCATTGCATTGGGCTCATTACTGCCCCCCCGTGGTCAGAGGCCCTGTTCACACCTGGCATTAACATGCGTCTCTCAAGAGGACAGCTCTAACACTCCACATGCGTCTCCAGTGACCACTTGTGATCAGATCCCAGCTCTACAGGCAAATAAACACGTAGTAAACGCACGGCTAATACAGCAAACGGTGCGACGTAATATTACAGGAATGTCTGTAGTAATATCCTACAAATTGGTGAATTCAGGTTCATTTTATCAACATCTAAATTAGGGCTCACGTCTGCATGTCTATTAACCTGAGGAGCTCAGAGACCCGCGGATCCCAGCAGGACGTCAGTAGAATAGGCGGTCCTTAATGTGGCCCAGACCACCTGTGAATGTGGTCCGAGCGATCGGATCTCAATGTGTCTTGAGTGCGTTCACACCTGTACTCGGAGCTGTCCACTTGTGATCGGATCACTGAGGATGCATGTTAATACCAGGTGTGAACTGGGCCAGAGAGCCAGAGATGTTGCGATCGTTGGCAGTGGGCGGTCGTCTGTGTGAATGTGGAAATCATTCAGTCTCAAAACATGAACAGCATGTTTGATCTGATGAGCCTGGAGGTCAGTGAAGAACTAACAGTAACGTACCGAGTAGATGTGAGCGTGCTGCGGAGTAATTAAAGCAGCCGAGCTCATCGCTGTAAACCACCAAACTCCATCTATTTCTGGCATCGTTATCAGAAGAAATGCATCATTTAATCTCCTGGACAGATTTCTTGGTGCTTACAAAGTGAAATATTTGACATCCATTAGTGTTAGAAAGCAGAGAAAGGACTTGAAGGATGAGGACTACTTGGGGGGTTCGGTGGACCTCCTCCCGTCTCCCACACAGCGGATGAGACCTGAATGAAAGATAAATAATCCTCTGCCGTCTCTGACGCACAAACAAAAATCTCTTTTCTACTTTGAGCGCTCAGAAGGATGAAATATATCTACTTTTTGTTGTTGTTGCTGTTTTTGTCCTTTTGAAAACGCGTCTTGATTACGTTCATTTCAACTCTTTGCTGTCCCGGTGGGGGAGACTTGCTTTGCAGACAGGGTATTCAAAAGCAAACGCACAACATCATCCTCCCAACAGAGATGAGTCGGTGAAAACAGCTGCTTGTTAGTGCCTCTTTTATGTCTTTTAAAAGCTTTTATCACTGAGCCACTTCTTCTTTTCTCTAATATTCCTGTGTTGTTGTTTTCCTGTTGTAGGGAGAAAGAGAAAATACAGACGGTGCCTTAAACTGACACAACTGTTGACATTTTAAAACATTTCCACCGGGATTATTTGCAAAAAAAAAGGTGTAGTGGAAATTTGATATTTGATACAAACCAAACTTGCCTTAACGTCACAGAGCCAATTTGTGAGATTTTTTTATTTGCCAAAGCAGAGTGAAGAGAAAATAGATCCTTTAAGAGCTTTATTACCACAACAAGAGATTCCTTAAGCTTTGATAACAAACTGAAGATGGTGTTAGTTCTCTGCATTTTATAGATATTGGATAATAAACTCATTATTATGTCTTATTTGAATATAAATTAAATGAATAATATTTTACATATTTTTATAAATAGGCTCAGACTGAGAGTCGAAGCGAAGCAGACTCACTCACTGCCTTAAGATTGTCTTTTCAGACCTGAACCTGAACCTGAACCTAAAGACCAGGATGTTAATCAGTCTCTACTGTCCTCCGTCCTCTTCCTCTTTCCTCTTTCTGTCTTTGTGGTTAATTTATCGACGTTCTTGCTCGGACCGGGAGTATCGACGATCTCCCGGGCAGCGAAAACACAGAAGTAAAACGGTTAAAGGCAGCTATTGTATATTTTAAATGAGGAAAAGAAATGGAAAAAATGAACACTTCACAAGTGCCTTTTAATTGACCTCTTTTTGATTGTCTGTTTATTTTTAAAAACAACACAATTCAGCATTTAGAATGAAAAGAAACAGCATGAGGAAGCCTCAAAGTGCTTCATCCAGTACTGAGCCATGAAATCTGATTTTTGTTATCAGCACTTTTAACAAAACAATTCTCCTAGAATAAGTTGATTCAGACGATTTTGAAAGCTGCAAAAGACAAAAGTGGTGAGTTAAATACCAAAAGAGAGTCAGTGAAGCCGTCTGTGATGCTTTATTCTCCAGGATACCAAAGGGAAAAGACACATCGACTGTCTGTGGACACTTTCAGGATTCCTGCACAGAAAACAGACCAGAAAGATTGTAGTTGAGGTTTCACTAAATGTGAAAAATGTTTGATATTGAAAAATTAGAAATATGCTGCGTTCATGTGGCAAGTTTCCAACATGTAAGTAGTCGCACTTAAAACTGAGATACATCGATTTTTCTGACAGCTTCTAAATAATGCATCAAAAGGAAAACAAATATGGACGTTGTTAAAGATTATAATAAATGAATGATCTCTAGTTGTTGCTTTTCTTTTAAGAGAAGTTGTAACTATTTTTTGACGTTTTATAGACAATTATTAATCAATTAATGAAAAAAATAAATTGCAGAATAGCAGCTTTTTTAAATTAAATTTGGTTTTCACTGGATTATACTCTATGTAGTCTATGAATTCTGTATCAGTGAGAAAAATACTTGTTTTCTCGTCTTAATTATGACTTGACATGAACACTAGTTACGAGTCTCAAATCCGTACTACAGTACTTCACTTTGTACTACACACTGATCATCGTAGTACTCTATTTTAGTACTGTTTACAAAAACAAGAAGTGACACATAGTATAGATTTGGAACAGGCCATATGACGATTCATTAGCAACAAGTGAGCTATTGAAAGGCATTCTGGGTAATGTAGTAGGAAAGGATGCAGGTTGAGTAGTTGTGATTGCTTTGACTCAATTTTCATAACATAATGTGCAAAACTCTTAATTTTAGGCTCAAAATGTCATCAAGCATGCATCATAAAAACCTCCATCGTATCTCAGATTTAATCATGAATATAATTTAGTCGTTTTCGTATTAACGCCGTCAAACAGAAACAGATTCGCATCAAAATGAAGTCATTTTTCTCAGATTATAGAAGAAGCAATGAGAGAAAATGGTACATCTACACAGAAGTAGATGTAAAATGATGTAGAGGGATATTTCCCTTATAAACACCAAATGTTCTTTATTACTGTGAGTAAATCTACATGAATTTAGTTTTTAAAGATAAGAATGAAGCGCTTCAGTCTGGATCTTTGCATATTAGAGGTCTGTGAAAATTGAGCAGGAGCAAAATAAAACAGTGAATTTGCAGATTTCTCCCCATGTTGATCACGGTTGATGTTTTTGAGACACGTTGGATCATTCGGCGGTGCTTTCAGGTGCTATAACAGAATCACTGCGTGCCTCTCGACAGCAGATTCACCAAAACGAAACCAAAAGTCATCACAGATGGATGATATTCAACAGGCTGAATTATTTATAAGACTCAGTACAAAATGAAGCGCTTGCTCCAGAGGTGTGTGACCTCTTTAAAATCCTGAGTGCTTTCAATTCAATCACAAAGTATTCATATAGAAATATCAAATATATCTTGTTACTTGCTTCTAGATGAAATAAAAATGCCTTTGTACTTATTATACTTTCAACCCCCAGGAGGCCAAGGCTCCACATTGCAGTATCTTTGTGTACCTGTATATAAATATATATATTTGTCTTTTTTTTTTCAAATACATATTGTCCTATATTGTGTATTTTAATGTTGTATTGCCTTAACCTGACTCACGCCTTCATCATGTACATTCTCTGCACAGCATATTCATATGTTAACCTTTTGTTATGATGTTTTTTTGTAACTTTTCAACACATTATATCTTGTGGATTTGCCTTCAATATCTTGCCTCTACCAGTGTATTGAGTGTTTGAGTCAATCTTTTCATGCTCACCATATTAAAGGTGATCTGATCACACATACATGTCCTCTGGACTCTGAATAAATGTGTTTTATTGTAACATTTTAACTAAAGAATGCTGGAAAGAATTACAGAGATTACAAGAGAAAAGTAAGTGGGTATTTTACTTACTCTCTAAATGAGAGTTTAATGAACAAATAGAGGTAAAAACAAATTGGTAAACTTGACTCTAATTGGAGATAAAGAGAAAACTGCATCTGTTTTTGTTTTATATCCTTTTTTGGGTCTATTTGAGTCCGAAATTAAAAACATCTCATTTAAATATTGGGGATAATAAAAGGAAGATTGACATGGAACTTCATTTTATAAACCATTCAAATGGAATTGAATTTTTGATGCATATTTTTTATTTATTCCACATTATTTTTGTAGTTTTGATCAATGTGATGGTCTCCAGTGTCCACTAGATGGTAGTGTAAGTCTACATGTCCCTGTCCCTGTATACACAGCCTTAACTTACTGTAAAAAAAAAAAAAAATCTTAAAATTACAAATAAATACAGTATATTATATTTATGGATTACAACGCATCAACATGCTTCATTTCAATGTTTTAATTAGTCAAGATGGAGCCAATTTTAACTTCTTAATATACTATTGGTTAGTCTATAGAAATTAAACATACTGCACTTTATAAACTGGTAATATGTTTTGCATATAATATCTTTAGTTGTGTCTTAAAAGTATGATATTTGCATTTTATTTCTTATTTATTCAACTTTTAATTTTTTTTACTTTTAAAAGTTACACGGTGTTGCTCTTAACTACTGTATAAATCATTATGGGGGGCTTTTATACAAAATGACACCCAGTCTAGATGTTTATTAAAATATTAATACAGTATTACTGATATATAGCAAGTCTCTCATGCTGATTTTATAAAATAAACACAAGTTTATGACTTCAAGTTAAATTAGTGGCGTAAAAACTAATTTTCGGAATATAATGTTATTTATTGGACATAATTTATGCTGAGGCTGTAGTTAATTTAATTAGATTTTTTTTTCCATTTAAATATTACTCATATTATGGCATTTATAGAGCAGATATTAACCATTATCAACAAGCACAAAGGCAGACATAAAGGTAAAGGTTGACACAATCATCATAACCACACTGCCCCCCTGTGGTCAAGGTGCGTAACTACATCTGTCTTTTATTTTGAAGGATTTTGTTTTGCTGTAGATAGCTAATTAATTACAAACTTGTTTTTCGTTTTGACATAATTATATTAACGTTACTGAAATAAATAAATTCGAGCCAGAGGAGAAGCTCGCTAGCGCTAATTGTAATTTTGGCTAAGCTTATCTTTTCTAAAAGTTTTATTTTGAATGATGACCGGAAGTGTCCTCTAACTTTAATGCAGCTGTAGTTACTGACCGTGGCCACTAGAGGTCGTGAAAACTAATTTCATGAATATTTCCTCCAAATTGAAAATTAATTACAGTGTAATTAATTATACCAACCATTAAATTCGGCATGCATCCAATACACCAAGAAGTATTTTTATTACTAAAAAAATAAAAATAAATGTTTTTTTCCTGACGTGACCTTTGACCCGCTGCGCGTCCCCGACGTCAAATCAGTGCCCGGGAACGCGCTCTGGTGCGGAGGAGGAGAGAGAGAGAGAGCAGCAGAGAGCTCCGGGAAGAGGAGAGAGAGAGGAGAGGACGAGGAGGAACATTTAACAGTTTAATTTTAACGTATTTTGGGGCTGAACTTCTTCCTCAGGATGTGAAGTTTAAACGAGTTGTTTTTATTGCGGAACATCCGCGGAATTTGACGCACAAGGACGGGATAACCGGGGATAACCGGAGCGTTACTCCTCTGATGGTCCGGTAACACTTCGACAGGGAGCTTTAGTGCGTCTGTTTAACATTAGAGTTCATACAGGGACAGTTTCTCTTCGGTAATGTACTCAGTTTGATCTGTTTTCATTTGAATTACAAGTTGTCTGTGAGCTAACGGTAAATTAACGGCTGGGGATATTTGAATTTAACGGCTAGTTTAAATCAGTTCCCTGTCCTGTCAGTTAATGAGAGCTAACGGTAAATTAATGGTTAGGGATATTTGAATTTAACGGTTAGTTTAAATCAGTTCCCTGTCAGTCAGTTAATGAGATCTAACGGTAAATTAACGGTTAGGGATATTTGAATTTAACGGCTAGTTTAAAGCAGCTTCCTGGAAGCAGGTGAATCACGTGCGTCTGATCCCTGCGAGTGCTACTGGTTTTTCTACTGGACTCTACTGTGTTGGAGTTTGTTTATTATAAGTTTATGGATTTCCTCCAGCTTCACTGTGATTAAACCAACAACAACATCAACATGTATGCTGGGAGGAAAAGAAGAAAACCTGCGCAGAAGGGGTGAGTTAGTGGTTTATTAACGCTATTTAAGGAGTGATTTCATCAACTAACTTAAAGTAGCAGTAGGCAACAATTTTTGGGCATAATTTGGCAAAAATCCCATAATAACCTTTCAGCATATTGTAATTCAAGTGGTCTGAGAGAAAACTAGACTTCTGCTCCTCCTCATGTCTCTGTTTTCAGGCTTTAGAAAAATCTAGCCCGTGACAGCAGATTTTGACCAATCACAGGTCATTTCAGAGAGAGAGAGCGTTCCTATTGGCTGTGCTCCGGTCATGTGACCAGAACTTGGCTTCCTTCAACAGATTTTACAATGGCGGCCGCGTCACAAACTTTCTCATTTTACAGCTAAACAGTAACTCCAAGATGATTCTGAGAACATCTGGGGAGAGAAATAGGCATTACAGTAACAGGTTACCTGTTTCATGTACTACTTTACTACAGTGTTTGCTCCATATGTCAGTGTAACCCTATTTGCGATAATTATTCACTTGATAATGAGAAACATGTTAATATCATGGTCTCTTTATTTTCAGAGTCAAACCGACCCCAACTGACGCTGGCGCCAAGTCCAACCCGTCCAAACGCCACCGCGACCGCCTGAACTCAGAGCTGGACCGGCTCGCCAGCCTGCTGCCCTTCCCTGAAGACGTCATCTCCAGCCTGGACAAACTGTCCATCCTGAGGCTCAGCGTCAGCTTCCTCCGCACCAAGAGCTTCTTCTCCGGTAGGAAACACCAGATTTAATGAAATATAGCTGGGACCTGTTGCTGCACAGCTGCATACATCACCTTAAACATCAGAAGATGTAAACTTCTACATGAGGAAATACTGTATAACACAATGATAACAGGAAGCAGCATATTGTGGGTTCTAAACTACTCTGGCAGCATCAGCAGGGGTTTAAAAGTGGTGACGATGACGATTCTTGTAATTGAGACAGATAGAGAAAGAAAGAGAAGCTGTTAAATGTCAGTGTGTAGTCTTGAAACAGCTGCTCTGCCCTTTTCCTTCCCCGCCTACTGAAACACTGAAATAGCTTTTCACACCTCAGAGAGGACCTGCGGACACAGAGGCAGACACAGACAGACAGTGGTGGAAGGTTTAAGTAAAAAGAAAGAAGGTCATGGAGAGTTTCTGGAGGCCAAGACTGAAATGAATCAGCGGTAAAATTTGAAAATCGCTAATTCAGGTGTGTTAAGATGGGAGTATACAGGAATCTAAAACCTTAGTGTTCAAATTTGAACCACCAATAATGTCAATATAGACAGACAATAATGTACCTCTTGTTCTCCTCATATTTGAGACTTTGTTTGGCTGAAAAGAATACTCAAATACACCATCATAAACAATTTCACAGTCTTGAGTTAAATGTATAACATATGCATAATTATTTTCTCCCCAAGAAATATGTCTTCTTTGTGGTTTTTGTTCATATATCCATCCTATCACATCCGACATTTGCATATTGTCGATATTATACACAGACGTGCTGTGAAGTCGACACACACCTCTCAGCAGCTGCTTGCTGTTAATAATAATAATAATGTATACAGTGTAGGGAAGGCAAAACCCTGTTATTATATTTATATATATATACATTTTAAGAGGTTTAGAGGTTGTGACTTTTGTGTCCGGGCTGTCTGTGAGATCTCTGTTTAAGAAGTGGTGAAGTGGCTTTGTGGAGGGGTTAGCAGGCTTACAGGCATAGCAGATGGATTTTGGGGATGTAGGTGTGTGTGTGTGTGTGTGTGTGTGTGTGTGTGTGTGTGTGTGTGCTGAATGTGTTCAAAGATTTTCTGTAAAAGGCAGAGTGTAAGTCCGTCCAAAAGCAACAAACAGCCTTCAGAAATCAGAAAGAAAAAAATGGCAGTAACTTGCTTTGGAAAGGTTAGATGTAGACAAAAATGTATTTGGAAGTCTGAAACATCTAAGTACAACTTTCTAAATAATAATGTGTGAGTTCACAGTAAAAACACAACATTTTTATTGCCGTTTTTTAAAACATTCTGGTAAATTCACCCATTATCAGACAAAGCAAATGTAATATTGTGACTTTAAATGAACCAGACTGAAACTTAAAGTTCTCTAGAATCAAATGATGAATGGGTTAGAAAAACTAAATAAATACAGGAGAGTTAGGCACCCCATAAATTGTTGTAGGTCAGCTTAACAGCAGCCTATCAAAGACCTAAACAGGCTGTCTGCTTAAAACACATTAGAGCTGGTTGTTACACGCTGACCCTGCAGAAACAGGTCAGCAGACCCATCTCTGGAAGTGCATGAACCCTGGACGACCCCCTCTCATCGTAATGTCTTTATACAACCTCAACGTATTGTAGGTCAGCTCCTCTTGCCTGTGGCCACGAGTCGACCCTTGTCCCAAAGTCTCAGTCACACAGTAATGTAGGTCTGAAGAGACTGCAGAGAGGAGGTGGGAGGAGGAGATGAAAGCCTCGGAGAATAAAAACACGGCCAGATAATCCACTCACGGCCGCTTTACAGACCTTTTGAAGAAAGAAGGGGGGGACACAGACGCCCACTTTTCAACTTTTGACTCCAGCAACCTCACAGAAACCTCTGTTTTTATTTTTTCTTACAGTGTAGTCCATCATGTATTTAACCTGCGAGCTGAGTTAGACTTAACTTTAGTCAGTCTTCATGTTGGTGTCACTCTCTGGAAGTATATGAAAGAATTAGGTGAGGTTAAACCAAAAAACTTTTCTTATTAACTAAAAAAGTCTAATTAACAAGCACAACTGTTAAGTAAAGTCAAAAAGCCATGTTCTCCTCCCAAGATCTCAGACTTGATGTAGATTTAAAATGAACTTTCAGCTCTCCAAAGCTTGTCTTGTGTTTCTTTCTGTATCAGATTCTCTTTCCCACCTCATGTAGCAGCAAATGCAGGAGAAGAAAACGGCAAATATATTTCTGTGGAGGTCTGTGAAGACTTGATGCTGCGTTCAGGACGTCTGGCAAAAACTGATGCACTCTACGGTTCAGTTGTTATCACATTTACTCCGATCAGTTCTCCTCTGCTGCACCAGAGAAACTTTACTTGAAATATAAACTTTATTCATAAAGGACATAACTGTGTATTCACATCCACCCACTGAAATTAAAATATGAGTATTTCCTTCTGATGATGGCTGAGAGTCCAGTCTGGAGGAGATGTGGTGGTACAGTGGTCAGACTGGTGTCAGTCCAGTGTGTGTTAGTTAGCTCACATCTGTCTCCATGTGAAGCCATCTGCCAAGTGTTCAAACAGATTAGTGGTTCCTTATGTAATACAACAGTATTCTCTATTATTTCCTACCTCTGTCACATGCTGTTTCCTCACTGTTTATTTCCATGGAGACAATCAGTATTTCTTTACCTCATTGTGCAATGTTTCAATAAATTCAGGTATTAAAGCTATATTTTAAACTGCCTAGATAGAGACATTTTGCCTGAGGATAATTCAAATAGTAAAATAAAGTGTTCGAGATCCTTCATGAATATTTAAACCTCTTCAAACCCAACACCCACAAACACATTGTAGTTTGCAGATCTCTGTTGTCGATGTTGTCATTTGGGGGATGCTCTCCTCCGCTCAGCTCTGACGCTGCACTCCGTTCAACCTTTGAAGAATGTATTTCGGTCATGGCGATGAGTAGCTGGATTAGACGGGTCATTGTTTGTGTCATCGTCCCTCCGGACTGACGAGACTGCAGAAGATACTTTCTGTGGCTGCTGCAGGTTGATGAGTAGCTGTTGTGTTTAGTTCAGATTAGTTTTTAGGTGTTATGAATGTCTGAAAAGGGTTAGTGTTAGAAACAAAGCTGCTGTCACATGGTAGTAAAAGCTTGTGGACTGCTCATGTTCTTAGTTAACGTGGACTCACTCTGTGTGATGTATGGAGCTCCCTTTATGTTTCCTATCTGCCTTCGTAAAGCGAGTCGGAGGACTGAAAAGCGTCTGTTGTGATGTTTTTATTGGCTGTTGGTGTCCTCGTCGCCCTCCGTTGTGCCAACAGATGTCCCCCCCTCCTCCCGCTCGCCTCGGGGGGGTTTTTCTTGCCGCCGGCTCCCGTTCATGACGTCAGGGCGCTAAATACCCCCCCCACCCCTTCTAGCTCTTAATTATTGATAGTCGACATGCTTTTCCTGCTCTCTCTCTCTCTCTCTCTTTCTCTCTCTCTCTCTCTCTCTCTTGGCCTTGTGAGCTTTCACTACACTGTCACCAACAGACAAAGGTTTGGATGCAGCTTAGTGAGGATTTTATTTTTATATGAGGAGACTTTTTTTTTAGATAAAGTCACAAACTACAACACATTTATGTCACAGGCATTAAACAATAACAACTGTGTTTAGTCATGATTTAGTGCATTAACTGCGTATTGTGCATAATTTACTTTACCATACCATAAATTCTAAGATTTTGTTCCTTTCAGGCAGCCATTTGTTTCAATTTATTTCTGTTTTTTTTGGGGGGTTTTTAAAGACTGATACGATGGAGATTTATTGATCCCGGTGTGGAATTTGGGTCGCGATCAGAAGAAGCTGTTTAAGTGGTGGAACCTTCGGCTTCAGTATTGTCTGCAGCGCTCAGAGACTTCCTCTTCCATTAACGTCTTCAGAGAAGCTCTTTGTGTTCTTCAGACTCAACCCACTCAAACTCACTTTATCCCCGGGGTCAAAGGCACCGGGCTGGCCTCCATGTTTTTGTCTTAGGGGTCAGAGGTCACAGAGAAGCCCCTGTGAGACGTTTTGTCTGCCTGACTGTACAGGAAATGTTTTAGTCACAATAACTGTCAATACACTTTGAAACAGCGGTGTGTTTTTATCTGTTTATTTGCAAGCTAATGAAGTGAAACAGAAAATATTTAGCCTTTCCTTCAGGTCTTACTCTCTCAGGTTTTCCTTTAGATATTCTCCCCCTCTCTCAATCAGTCCTCTTCAAATCAGCTTCTTTGCCAAGATGCAACTGGAAAGGATAAAGTCCAATAATCTTATTAATCATTTCCAAATGATAATGAATGAACAATTTCAACTATATTCTCTTGCCTGAATATTTGGGGAGGTTCCTTAGCACCTCAGATCATAGAACAATCATCAAGATACAGATTTAAGTTAGAAAATGTTCTTTTGCATGTAAAATTAATATTAAAAGACGATCCTGGACCCAAACACAGACAGGATCCCTAAACTACAACAGCCTCTTCTCTGATAGTTCTGCGTGGTCCCCATTTCAACATATAATGAGCAGATGTCAGAAGCACTTTTTAATAATTAATCTGGGGCCCATGTTTCAGTCTATACTTAAAGGATCTTATAGAACTGGTAATTCAAATATTTTTCAATTATGAAGAAACTACTTAAACTCAGGATCCTTTGAATCTGTTTTGTTAAGGAATTGTGATCAAAATACATAATGATTGGAAGACGTTTTATATATTATATTATAATGGAGACACTGTTTCTGAATTTCCTCTAATATTATATCTTTGGCATATCTGTAGTGGATTTTTTTGTTATTTATCAGCCAACAGATGATAAGCTAATATTAATAACATGATGATAGATTTCTGTGATGGGATTTTTAGAGACGTCTGCAAACTGATATTTTTACTGGATAAATGTCCGTCACTAACTTACCCTCTCTGTTTCTCTTTCTGTAGTAGCGCTGAAGAACCAGCTGTCCAACGGCATGAAGAAGAGCAGCGATCACAGTGATGACAGCAGAGTGTCTGTGGATGGTCACATACCTGAGGGGGAGCTGTTGCTGCAGGTCGGTGTCATATTTACACTTCCATCATCATTAAACATGTTTTACTGATCTGTCTTTAATCATGGCTGGGGCTGGAGTTAATGTGGTGTGGAGTTAATGAATGTGGCTCAACTAAACAGATGTATTTACACTTTATAAACATCTGGATACAGTCTGTGTTGAGTGGTTAGATCACTATTCTTCCTCCTTGGGCTTGTTTACATCTGGATTTGTATGCGACTAGGCACAGTCAAGTAGCTATCGTCTAACCACTGACGACCTCTGAGGCTCTGAGGTAGTTGTGGCTTTTTTCCGTGCATCATGAGGAGAGTCTGTACACAACAACAACAACAGTTGGCTGTTTTAGGTCAGTTGAAACCTTCTGATGGAGGAGAGGCTGCTCTGCACAGCAGGACAAGGGGAGAAGTGGCTTGTTTTCTTGGGCTTACATCAGCTTTTGGAGAGAGTGATGCGTTTGAGCTTACCACAGAGGTCAGTTGTTATTCACTTCCATCTCACACTATTAGTTTCAAAAGGCAAAATAATGCCATTATATTGTGTATATGTATGTGGCTTTACGGAGCTTTCTCACCGCTCTCACAGCCGCTGTACGGTATACTACCTACTGTACTCAGCAGCAAACAGCAGACCGACACAGTTAGAGACTAGCTGGTGAACATAGTGGAGCATTTAGCAGCTAAAGAGACAGATATTTCCCTCAGGAAACCAAAAACAGAGCTAAAAGCGAGAGAATATTGGACTTACTTCATCATGTGGACACAACAAGACTCCTAATGAATCATCATGTTGCTCCGTAACGGCTGAATGTGGAAATAAGCAACTGTTTGGAACAAGTCCAACATATCGAGAAGGAGAGGCGACTGTTTGTTCTAAACAACAATGGCGGCTCCTAAAGAGGTTAGCGTAGATGCTGCAATAGCATCACTTCTATCAGAACTGGAGAGTATTTCTTCATTGAAAGAAGAGCAAAGAACGGCACTGAACATGTAAAGTATGGCAGTGGTTTCACCCACAGTTAGTTTCACTTTCGTTAGTTTGATTAACAGATGGTTCATCCAATCACCTGCAAAGTATTCTTTGAAAGTGCCTGCCCTTTTCCAAACAGTTTCCAATGACGGCTTCTCAGATGATTCTGTGATACAAACCATCTGACTGGGTCAGGTTAGGTTTCTCTGCCCTAAATCAGTTCATTGATAAATGTATTGATCCCAGCTGAGTAAATGGGTCACTGCAGCAGTGAAGAATCAAGGATCAGCTGCTTCCTGCCTTCAGCTGCTCTGTTCCATTACGGACACCGACTGGCCCATGAATTATACAGAGCCGGTGAACACATCTATTATTGAAGTGAGGGGGGTTTGGATGGAGGATGTGTGTGTTGCTGGAGGTGGAAATCAACTAAAAGCATTTAAAGTATTCTTGGATATTTGATAGTATTTCACCAAATCTCAAACACAGCCCTCATGCCTTCATATCATCCACTTATAGACCAGTGAGTCTTCTTCTATGGTAAATACTGAGACAGGTACACAGAGAGTTTCCCTGTGTTCGCTCACATTGGTTTGTCATCTGACAGAGACAACAAACAGATGAATCTACAGTAAATATTTATACACAGTACCTGTATGCCTCTGCACTCTGCTGCATACTGTGTGTGTGTTCATGTGTGGTTGTGTGTGTGTTGGGTGTGGTCACATGAAGCTTTTTGGCATTTTTTTTTTAAAGCTTAGATCCAAAACTAAACTGGTTGTAGAATAATGAATTCTGTTTAACATTTCCAGGTTTTTAATTCATGAATTCATGACTGTTGAGTCACAAAAAAGATATATGCTGATATGTTATAATTATTATTTTCATTATTGATTAATCTCTCGACAACTTTCTGGTTTATTGACTTGTCCTTTAGTCTAAAATAGCGAAAACAGTCAAAAACCCAAATATATTCAGTTTATAATTATATAAAGCAACGAAAACAAGTAAATCCTCACAGTAGAGAGGCTATTTTCTATATTTTCTTTTTGGAAATATACCCATAAATACATGAAATACGTGTTTTTACTTAAGGCTGCTATTCACAAGTAATGCCTGACATGGAGGGGGATATCTGGCCGTATCATTACCACTTTATGATTAAGGTATTATGCATTCATTTATTTGGGCAGTACTCCCTTTAAATAGACACTTTGTATTATCTTTGTCAACCCTGAAATAAACTTGTTGACAGCTCAAACAAGCAGGAGAAACTACAGCTTACAGTAGGATAAGTCAAGATAAGGGTGTGTATTCATTTAGTGCAGTTATAAGGCAGATACTGTAAGTCAGAGCTGTGCAGTGATCTTGAAAGCAGCCAATCAGAATGAAGCAATCAACCCTGGCCAATAGTACAAATGTTAATAATGGTTTTATTAAAAGAAATCAAAGTTTTGCCTCTTTCTAGTCACACGTTGCGTCTATTGAGTAAGACCCTCCTGCCTAAATGTCAATTATTCAATAGCTAAGAGAAGCTGTCTTGTTTTCAGCCTGATGCTAATGAATTTTTGACATCATGTAATGGATTTTGAAAGAGGTTTCAAAATGAAATGTAAAGTTTTGGCCCCACAGCAGCAATATAAATCTTAGAAAACCATCTGATGTGGAACTTGGGTTGTATTGGTGTCTGTTCGGATAACGCCTGGATTCCTACGGAGGTCATCCTCATCCTCATCCTCATCCTCATCCTCATCAGTGAGGTGTAGGCGGATGCAGGCAGGATGCCGCTGTGACTCTTTGCAGTGTCGGGACACAGTGTCATCACCTCCTCACCGAGCCTCGAGGCTCGAGGAGGGAGAGGAGGAGCGATGATGGAGGTGTTAGTCATTCAGTACTGAGTCTGACCTCCTTCTCCTCCCTCCTCCTCCTCTCCACTCGGCTCCCGCCTCTCCTCCTTGTCTTTCGCTCTTTGTGCCTGGGGGAGAAGTCTCATCCATGTTTTTTTATTTAGCCGTCTCTTATTCTTTCTCCAGTACCATTTCTTCTCTTCCTTCCTTGTTTGTTCTCTCTGGGATCTGATACTAGCCTGGTCATTTCTTCTGAACAAGTCAAGTCTCGTGAAATGTAAAATAGTGCATCTGTAGTAAATATGTTGATATGTTTGGCTTGCTAACATGCTAACACTTTAGCATTTTATATCCTAATCACCAGTGACTGGTGTCCTAAAAGAGAGGAAATGAATGTAGCTCAGTCTACAACTACAGTTCAGATTGAAATGATATTTGTTGTGGATGTTCATGCTCAGGGTTTCCATGAACACCATTATAATCATTATAAACGTTAAGCAATAAACAAGCAATACGTTCTCTCTCTGCAGGCCCTAAACGGCTTCGTCCTGGTAGTGACAGCTGAGGGAATCGTCTTCTTCTGCTCTCACACCATCCAGGATTACCTCGGCTTCCATCAGGTAAAACCTTCCTGTACATTTCTAAAACAACGAGTCGTTTATCTCAACCCACCGGCCTATTGTTATTCTCTTTGACTCTTTGGGTTATGTGTTGTGTCCACCTTTAGTTTGGCTTGTTTCATTCATTCAGACTCCTGAAAACATTTCTGTTGGTCCAGCAAGAGAGGAAACACTGGACCAACAGGAAATGAGCCCAAAACACAAGGAATTATGGGTAGAGGACGTAGCTACTACAGAACTAAATAAAGTCTTGTGTGATGCTCATATTCAGATATTTCTTCATGTCTTCTCAACTGAAGTTAACACCTCCAAAGTCCTCCTAGATTTCTTAAACACTTTCCAATAAATGGGCAACTTCTGGGTCATGTGACTTCATAACAAGCGGACCCTGAGAGAAGCAAGTGAACACATCGTCCCGAGTGCCCCGAGGATTGAAACAAACTCACATATGGAGCGAGAGCTTTAATCCAATTGGCTTCGCAACGAAGCGCCGCTGCTTCCAGTCTAATCTCATTTTGGAGAATGTGATTATCAAATTATCCAAAGTGTCTGTCTGACACACACTTACATACACACAGACACACCATCTAAATGCAGACTATGTATACACATGCTGAACACACATCTCTCTACCTTTCATACACACACACTCAGGTGTAAACAACATGTAAAAAACATCACCTCTCACCCCTCGCCACCTGAGGCGCATCACCATGCATTTACCAAACAAACCCAAATCGGTGGTGAAGCTGCTGTCTCTGCTCACGAGTGTTCACGAGTGTTTGGAAACAAAAAAACATTGGGTGTCAACGGCTGTTGTAACACCCATAAAACAAGACACAACTGAGGATGAAGGAGCAAAACAACGGCAGCCTAAAAGGAAAGAGGATGTTTTTTTAGTTTTTAGTTTCTCACCTGCTGAGAACAGGAAACATTCATAGTCAGACAACCACACAACCAGCACACAAAAACAACCAACAATCATGTAACAAATAGAGTTAATAAAACCAATTACAATAGTCATGAAAGATGGTAAAGCTTTAAAATCTCTATGAAAGAATGCTTCTTTGTCCCATGTCATTATACTGAAGGGGTTACCACAGTGGTTGTTTGATTGTCTTGAGCTAAGCTAAAGTAAGCAGACTCCTTCTTAGCCTAGCCACATCTAGCTTAGCACAACCTTTGCTTCAAGAGCCAATAGCCAGGCTGCATAAAGCCCAAATACAGTCAATGAAAAAATATTATTCACGTAACACTTCTGCCTGTCAAAATTCCTTTTTGGTGACCTGAGTTTGGTCGGGTGGTTCCAGTCTGGTCCTCAGCCAGGTCCTGCTGGGTCTGGGCGAGGAATATCAGGGTCTCTGCGGGTCTTTGGCTCTGTGTCAACTGTTTGAATCAAATTTTCAGCGACACTTGATTTCTTTTGGCTCCACTTCAAGGCAAACGGAATCAAACGCACCCCTCAGGGTACCTGCTGACAGTGACTGCTTCAACAAAACATCTGCCTCAACTCGTGCCGTCTCATGTTCAAAGTTTAAAGTTGTATTTTTCTAAAACAGGTCAAATGTTCCTCACTCACTCACTGTATATTATGTTTTCCTGTCAGACCGACGTGATGCACCAGAGTGTGTTTGACCTGATCCACACTGAAGACCAGCAGGAGTTCAGGAGCAACCTGCACTGGGCCCTCAACCCCCCCGCCAGCCTCGGCCCCCCCACGGATCCCTCAACAGGTCTGTAAAGTGAAGACACTTCAGTTCAGCAGTATCTCCACGCTGTGTCGGTTGTAATCGGTGTAAAACTGGGTACAGCAGACGACATAAACATCACGCTACTGCATTACAAATGTCATGGTGAGTATGATAAAGAAATAAATGTTATTATTTATTATTTGATGTCTTCAGATGGCGAGTCGGTGTCGACCTCTTCCTGCCTGGTGAGCTACAACCCCGAGCAGCTTCCACCTGAGAACTCCTCCTTCCTGGAGAGAGGCTTCGTCTGCCGCTTCCGCTGTTTGTTGGACAACTCCTCCGGCTTCCTGGTAAGACTGAAATTTCAATAATACAGATACACACATAATAGATATGAAGAACGAATCAAATGTTCAGGGTACGTTTGGGGTATAATGTCATTTTAAATGTCCTTTTAACACATGTAACCAAGGAAGATGGCTTAGATGAACCCATTTTAGTGGTTTAGAGACATTAGGTTATTGATATGCACTTTCCTAGTCAAATAAAGTGATAAAAATGAATCCATATTTGAGGCTTGTGGTGCTTCTAGGCCCATTGGTGCTGCTAGCAGTATGGCGTGCCACCTCAGAGTCCCTCAGCGATCAGAAGCCACCATTTACTCCTGTAATCTGCTTAAGAGAGCCTCGGGGTCGTGGGGAAAAGGGCCTTAATCCTCCCAGAGCAGAGGAGGAACTTGCTTAGTCAGGGTTGGAGCTCCAGACCGGCCACTTCTACTTCCACTAAGACAATTAGCTGCAGATGGAGAAAAACATGCTGTGGTTCAGTGGCAACGAAAAATCCCTTAAACCTGCTGGGAAAACTGGGGCAGGGTCCCCCATGAGCAAGGCACTTAGAGGCCATACACACATTGTTCTGCAACGATATAGATAAAATTCACCATCATTTATCAAGCGAGATGCCAAACGTTTGCTAATTTCAGCTTCTCATTTATGAGGATTTTTTACTCTATTTTCATAGATTTAACCTCTTTGGGTTTTGGACTGTTGATCATATGAAACTAGACATTTGAAGACACACATGAAGGGCATTTTACAGACTAAACAATTAATGTTTTAGCTCATTAACTGCACATCTCCTACATCTGACATGACTGCCAACCATTTTCCAAAGTATACCATCAGATTTTAGATTGCTTTCTTCAGACAGATATTTGTTTTCACTTCATACTGTAGCTGTCTGCTGTGGAAATCAACTAGCAGAAGCTTGAAACTTCCTTGAGCATTTCTCTATGACACTAAATATTCATGACTAAAAAACACATCTTTTCTTGTCATTTATTAGTTAAACACTCTGCTAATACTTGAGAAACATTTGTGGATTTTGTTTTTTGTATAGTAATGCGATTGAGGGCAGTAGAGGAAAGTTACTGACATGGTTAGGGTCGCTTCTTTTTTACTTCTTTTGCCTGAAAGCTCAAGTTAAGGATTCATCGTCCTGCTCAAGGAACCTCCAGCAGCTCTCGTGAAGGGGTTTGAACCTGCGTCTCTCTCTCCTCCCTCCCACTGCGTTTGCGTGAGCATTAAGCCAGGTTTCTGCTTCTGTCTACCGGTCGCTATGGCTTTGTTTTTCGTAATCCCTCCTGCTATTCAGGGCTAGATTCCTGACATCACGGCTGCAGGCCCTTAAACCCACCAAGGTCAATTAACCAGAGCTAACAGAGGAGGTGGGGGTCCTCACACGAGATGCCACAGGGTGGGAGGAGGACAGCAGACAGGAGAAAGTGATTCAGGCCTTGAAAGGAAACCTTCTGCGTGTAGTTTTCTGTTATTTTCATTTAGATGAGAAGGACGGAGTCATGATACAAAAACAAAACCAGCGACGTGCAACTAGCTGCTAGCTCAAGACATCCCCAGAAAACTTCTAAATGCTCCCTAGAAATACAAAGTCAGTACGTTCTCCAAGTGTTTCAGGTTGCAGCAGTTAATTTGGCCTGCATTCATGTTTCACTGACAAATTTAATGCTAATCCAAAGTTTGGCTTTATGATGAAGCATGAGGAAAGGCCATCAGGTCAATAAATCAAATAGGCTTTGTCCTCTGAAACTATCAATTTTCATGCCAAATTAGCTACAAACCCAGATCTCATTAGTTTTATAGATATGTTTGTCACAGTGAACAACAAATTAGTTATTTGCTGTTGTAAAAGACTTAAATTTACTTTGTATGTGTTGATCTTTGCCACATCCATGAATATTATGAAGGTCACAGATTTTGATATGGTGAGACCAATGATATGTCTAAGAACAGCATCGTGAGCCTTAGTTTGGATGATTATCAGTCATACATGAAGTCCCAGTCACTTAAATAGTGTTTTCAAACAGTGGACAGTGAGTCATGTGACCAGAGGGAGAGCAGCTGGAGCGTTTCCAGTAAGAGACACCAGTGGACCAGTGTGTTTACAGTGTACTGAAGTGGTATTGCTCTCTTCATTACCCAGCAGGAGAAATAAGACTGATGGTGCTCGACAGGGAGAACAGAAACAGCACTCGCTCGTTTGCTGTAGAACTTGATGCAATAGTCTCAGAGGGAAAAGAGGAAGATTCAGGAAATAGATTCACAGCTTTCTCTTTTCATCTTATTTGTAATGTATGTGCTCTCCTCTCAGGCGTTGAACATCCAGGGTCGACTCAAGTTCCTCCACGGTCAGAGCCGCCATCAGTGCGACAGCGAGGGGAAAACCCCGCCTCAGCTGGCACTGTTCGCCATCGCCACACCCCTCCAGCCTCCGGCCATCCTGGAAATCAGGACCAGGAACATGATCTTCAGGACCAAACACAAGCTCGACTTCACACCCATGGCCTGCGACGCAAAGTACGTACTCTCAAAACACTGGAATGGAGCTCCACAATTGCTTTTAATTCAATTAGCAATTGTAATTCTTGTGTGTATCTGATGTTTTTCCTGGATTTCCAGGGGTAAAATTGTTCTGGGCTACACCGAGGCGGAGCTGAGAGTTCGAGGTTCAGGTTACCAGTTCATTCATGCTGCCGACATGCTGTACTGCGCCGAAAATCATGTCCGAAGTAAGTCACCGCTGTTCAGAATGAAAACATGGGTGGGGAGGGATTGAAAAGGTAAAGCAAATGTTATTTATAACATCTGCCGAGGTGCTGTTGGGCAACTGCTTTCACTGAACTTTTTAAAGACCCGAAAGGATCCACTGGGTGTTATTAATTTTATTATTATAATTATTATTAAGTGGCAAAAAAAGTTGTGCTACCATAGCTGTTTAGCGTAAGTCTACTTCTGCAAACAGGGAAGTTGCTCAGCTGCTCAGAGAGGGATGTTAATTAGATTAAGCTGATTTATTGGCTTTTTTAACGGCACAAAAATGTGACTTTTGCAGCTTTCCACCCATCTAGGATCAGTACAGTATATATTGTGTATGTATATTGAATGTGTCATGTTTGGCTCAACATTACATTTGTAACACATGCAGCAAACAAACAAACAATCGCTGTTGATGATGGAGGAAATCTCCAAGCGAGAGTCAAGTGTCCTACTTACCTCGTGTACCGGATGACCCGGTTAGTTGTAACCATGGCGCCCTCAACGCGCTGCTACCAGACACGCTCGCTCACAAAGACACATACTGTATGCATGTAGTCATGCATACAGAAACAGAAATACATGCATATGCATTTGGAAACATACAACACAGAGATGCATACATGCTCTAATGCACGCACAGATGGGAAGGCAGGTTTCCACGTGATGCCATTTTAAAGATATATCAGTAGAGATGCAGAATACAGACGTTTACTCCTGTAATCCCTCAGATTACCCGATACATTTAGTAAAAATGGGGATTATTAGCTTTTTAAAATAAAGAACGATATACTGTCATGTATATGCACACACATTACAACACTTCACGACACGAGTGTCACACAATGGGCCCTAACGCCTTAACAACGTCACAGTACAGTGCAAGTTATCACAAAGCAAGATGGTTTGCACACTTTCCAGTTCATCAAGATTATTCTTTCTACCGAGAGGCCCTGCAGTGTGAAAAGACGGGTGGTAGGAAATGAGCGAACCGCTTCAAATTTCTGGTCCAGCAAACATAATACGGGACATACCGGGTTAATTTTCATTTATATTGGTACTGTTGCTGCTCCGAGTTGAAATCTGGCAACACTAATGTGCCAAATGATTCGAGTCCTCGGATGATGACAACATTTTCACAGCTGGAAGACGTGACTTGCACTGTACTGTGATGTTGTTCCCCTTTTCTGCTTTACATACAAAATAATGGTTGGTTCTGTGCTTCACTATGAAGCTTGTTTGGAAACTAGACAGCACAGAAACATGACCTGCACCACAATTACACACACCAACAGACACAACACTGAGACGTGGAGATGAGGGACCGGGTGTAGAAGGATGTGATGGTGCGTGTATGTGTGTTGGGCTGCGTTAGTGTGTGCAAACAGGACTTGTAACATGTGCATGTAGCCAAAGTGAACATCAGCATGTAGCCTCCACCACAGCAGCACGCCCGACTGAGCAAATGCAGTGTGAGTGTGTGCACACTGCGGGGCGTACAGAGCGTAAACAGCAGCGACACAGAGCTTCTGATGTCTCGTCTGATGTGATTCCAGTGATGAAGACGGGCGAGAGCGGCCTCACCGTCTTCAGGCTGCTCACCAAGGACAACCGGTGGAAGTGGGTCCAGGCCAACGCCAGGCTCGTCTACAAGAACGGCAAGCCAGACTACATCATCGCCACCCAGAGGCCCTTGGTGTAAGTGGACAACGAAGCTTGATTTTTGAGTTTTCGCTAATTTATCTGTTAATTTCTTCTCTGTAACACGTATTTCCACAGGGATGAGGAAGGGGGGGAACACCTGAGGAAGCGATCGATGCACCTTCCCTTCACCTTCGCCACCGGAGAGGCGATGCTCTACCAGACCGGTTATCCATTGCACGGCTTCCCTGATTCCTTCCAGGGCAAAGCCAAAGGCAGCAAGTCCAAGAAAGGCAAACTGGACAAGAGTTCTTCAGATGACCTGGACCCAAAGTCCCTGCTGGGAGCGCTGATGAGCCAGGATGAGTCTGTGTATGTCTGCCAGCCGGACACAGAGCCTAAGATGTCTTACCACAGCAGCCTTTTTAGCGAGCAGCAAGGTGACAGTGACGGTTTTGGTGGCTTGTTAAGTGGCGACAGCTGGCATATCGCATCTAACGGGGAGACGGGGAAATGCACTAGCAAATCATCCAGTTATGACCCACTGCTAGCCACTTTGGACTCTCTGTCCCTGGACGGAGAGGAAACATGCTCCAACAGTGAGCTCTTTAACGCCCTGGAGAACCTGGGCCTAAATGCTGAAGACCTGGAGCTCCTGCTGCTGGACGAGAGGATGATCCAGGTGGAGCTGGGCCCCAACCACATCCCAACACTTACTGACCTTCTCACCAACAACGAAATCCTCTCCTACATCCACGACTCACTGGAAAGTGGGGCAGAGGGGCAGGAACAAGGAGACAGAGGTGGATTTGGATCTTCGACTCGTCCACCGGACCCGGCCCAAAGCGTCTCCGTGCAGCCACAGGCGTGCCTCACACCTGCTGTCCCTCCAGCTCTTCCCATCATCCAGCTGTCGCAACAGATGCAGCAACACATCAGTGCAGGTGAGCTGATGAAATCTCAACAGATTCATTCTGTCTCCCAGCCTGGAACAGGGATTCCTTACAACCATCACCCCAACAAC
Source organism: Sebastolobus alascanus (assembly GCA_916701645.2). NCBI lineage: Eukaryota > Metazoa > Chordata > Actinopteri > Perciformes > Sebastidae > Sebastolobus > Sebastolobus alascanus. The sequence continues at coordinate 5,181,059 of CAKAOJ020000086.1, read as the reverse complement.
CGCACCCATCTTCACCCACATACTGTACTCAAAGCCTCACAGCTGAACGGTGAACATAAACACCTTAACTCACTTCTGGAATCGAGACAACAGTGGCAGCTTCAGCAGGACCCGCGCTCGGTCCAGCTCCAGTCCCATCAGCAGGTTAGTAGCCAGAGCTCTTTGCTGCCTGGCTTCCAGAATCAGCTCGGACTCACAACAAACGGATCTTACATCCCAATCGGACACACAGCCTTTCCACCAAACGTGGAGGTCGGCCACACAGGATACAACCTCTCCAACACGGCACACGCAGGTGGTACAGTGCTGAATGGCGTGACCACACCGGACGTATGCCACTACCAGAGTTTGGTGGCCGCCACTCGTCCCTACCAGCTGCAGGGTCACCAGAAACACCCGCAGATGTTGCAGCAGACTCAGGTTCCACCATCCTGTTTGCCCCAGTGTCCCGCCCAGAGCTCTGCACTGGAGTTAGAGCAGTTACTGGGTCTGTCCCAGCCACAGCACAGCCTGCCGTCGTTAGAGGCCTACAGCATGTTCAACACCACCACACAGGACTCCAGTCACAGCAAGGTAAGAGACCGGGAGCAGGAAACTGAGGTGATGCAGTCACACTGTAGAATCTGGCTCAAACTTCCCTCTGTAGTCACTTTAATCCTGTCTACACTGAAGTTTCATTTTTCATTCAAGAATTATGCAAGAGCAAATGTGTGAAAGTAACACCTTTTCATGAGTTCCCTAGAAAATGATTTCATTAGATAATCATCTAGGGAAAGTAGAACTAAAACTAGATCTAATTATTGATTTTCCCCCAGTTATACAATTGCTTTTCAGAGAGGGCTTTGGACATCAGTCAGACCAAACACGGGCTGTTAGGACAGTAACTGTTGTCCTATTTGCATTTGATTGTTAATATTACCAAAAAAACATTAAAGCCCCTTAAAAAAACTTTGTTTTTAAATCATTTTTTATACGACACAAGTACAGTAATCTGTCTTGTGAAATAACCACAACTGTTCATAACGCTGGCAGAGAGGGTCAGAGTAAGAAGCTGCTTAGTGAAATATTATTTATGGGCCTTTAAGTGACTTGTAAAAAATGCGTCTCTTTTCTTTCTAAAGCATTTTGTCCTTCTGTCAAGCAAAAGGTGTAATCACTAAATCTTGGCGTCATAGAGTCAAATCCAGGACGACAGTGATTTGTGCAGGTTTCATTATCCTGCAGCGAGTTTCATTAAACACAGAGGTTGGAGGGTAATTTATACTAGTCGCATAGAAACAGGGCTTGTGCAGCATGTCCATGAGGAGGTGAGTAATGCTTTCCCTTCCTTTAACAGTCATCCTGAGTCCCACTAAGACCTTCTGTCTTGTGTCAGGCCTGTTCTGTCTTTCTCTTTTCCCTCTCACCATCTTAAAAACGACTCGAGCTGCCAGCTCTCCTCAAAGCTGTTTGGTCTGGGAGCCAAACTCTTGATCGTAGCCCACTGACGAGGCCCGAAGTCTGCGTTGCCCTCAAATATCAGTGAACGTCAACAAATCGAGGGATCTACAACCCTTCAACCCTGCGCTGTTCTCTTTCACTGTCATGAAAATGGATCTTTTTCCGAGTCAGCACACAGAGGCCCCGGGCTGGCATGGAGCTCAGTGTAAACTGTGATGATGCGACCAGACATGCCATGTAAATATGACGAGGGGGAGATGGGTCAGAGCAGCACAGTCTCAGAGTAGAGTCCACTACAATCTATTCTCTGTCTGTAGAAGAAGTGGGGTTTTATTAGCCTTTCAGGAGAAGTTCTGTTTTATTTGTGCTGAATATTTCGGCATCAAACTTGCATGAAATAACCAGGGGGAAGGGGAAGCAGTAATTTGTCTTTAAAGTCCAACAAAAACATTTCCCTGTAATGACAGAGCAGCGAGGGCTGGGGAATGTCATCCTTAAAAAACGCTAATCACTTAGAGTACAAAGACAAAACGTGTAGCTGGTGGTCTAGAGAAATTCTCATCGTAAAACATAACGAGGTAACGAGACCTCGCCAATCAACGCTGCCAAATTTAAGTTTGAAGCAGGATTTAAACCAGGAGCTGTCTGGTTTACTTTCCTGTCCCTGTAGAACAAGTCGGCATTGTTAACTTAGCTGTGAGCTCTAACAAAGGCCAGTCTTCCTATTGGTTAAAAAAAAAAACATAACAAAGTAGGTTAGATCTCACCTTCGCTCTGTGAGGAATATTATAACCTGTTTGTCGATTACGTGATATTGTTACTCTATATGTGTTTATGACACTTTCATGAAGACAAGATCATGATTTGTCTGATCACAGATCAGATTTTCTTTCTATTTTTCAGTGTTATTGTTCCACGGCGGGATAACAAAGGAGATGTGATGAAATATGAGAGAACGGGCCGGAGAGAGGAAAGAAAAGCAAAGAGGCAGTAGTGAGAAAGAGTACAATAATGAATAGAATAAGGTCGGCCCCAGAGATGGGCGACCCCGGCAGGCATCCATTCATCCCCCCCGCCCCATTCAGCCTCCACTGTTATTCTTCAGGGTCACTGACTGTCGCTGAAAGAAAAATACTGGCAGGCTGGCCAGTCAAGCATGAGCGGTGCTGACCTACAATTTGACTGTCATCATTACCTAATGCTGTGAACGCAGGGTGGGGGGGGGGAGGCAGGAGATACACCCGGACTATTCTCAGCTCGGATAGAAGCACGGCTCTACTGTACTTTATAGACTGTGAAGAAAATCTACATCATCTGTATGAAAGTGCAGTGCAGCAGGAGGGAAATACTGATCATTCTCTCAAAGAAAGGATAACATATAATGATGAAAATGCTCACAATAAATACACAATTGTCAGATGTGTTTATCATGAGGTTCTCCTATCATTTGTAATAGTATATCAGAAAAAAGTTCATGAAATAATAGAGCTATTATTCTCAACATGTTATGCAATATTCAGTGTCATTTAGAGATGTTCCGATATACCGTACCCGATACCATTCCGATACCTGAACTTGCGTACCGATCTGATACCAGCGTGATAAAAAATATACAGTTTATTATTATTGTTATTAACATTATCATTATTATTATTTAACAGCTGTGACAAACTACCTATACCCTATATATATATATATATATATATACAGTATATATATGTTTGTTTGTCAGTGGTTCTTTATGGTAACACTCTTTGTTTTTAAGTGATTATAGAATCAAAATGAGACTTTTCATAAGCAGAAATAAACTAGAAACATAAATAGACCAAACACTGTCTTTAAAATGTGACCACTTTGTTTTCCAGCTGGAGAACGGTTGCCTCCTCAGTGCCACCAATGCAGCGTACATCAGGACGTGTCTCATGCCAAATGGAAATGGAGTGGCGACAGGAGACATCCCAGACGGACTCCCCACCCTGCAGGACCCCCAGAAATCAGGATTTTTCCTCTGAAAGGATGATGGCAGAGTATCAGAGGAGGCTAGAAGAGAAGAGAAGGTACACAAGGAAACACAAGGATATTCAATGTGACCACATCTTTTTTATTGAACAATTACAGAAAGACTTTATATCAGGTTGTCTTTGTTTTGGTGTCTCATCCTTTAGTCAGACATCACTACTCAGAGAAGCGATAAGGAAAGACGTGTTTGTGTCTGTCACACTGCATATTATAATATTGCTAGTCGTGCGCTCACTGAAAGTTTAATTTTCATGTTTGGATAAGACTTGTGCTCTTTGTTGTCAGTCAGGTGTTTCCAGTTTGCTGGAGCACGTACGTGATAGGAGCTCATCACTTTCTGATCTGTATATACACAGTTAAAGTCCTGAAGACAAGAGAGACCGGTCTCTCTCTAGCTGTATCATCCAATGCTGATACTCAAATAACTCCGTTGATAAAAAGAACAATGACTTACTTTTTTTTTTGCTGGATCACTACAAATGTTGTAGCACCATATAATATAATAGAAAGCAGAGTTTCAGCACTGGACTATTCAGATTAACTCACTTTCATAATGTGCATCCTTCCCATTACTGCTGACTATTTCCTAAAGCATACTGTACGTTTTAAGATTCCTACTTTACAAGTAGCTGTTGGTTAACAACTCCGTACCCTTTGACAACTAAATAAAGCTGCATAAGATTGACTTGCTTTAATATCACAACCAAGCTTCAAGTCTGCAACTTGATTTTTAATATTATAACCTAAAAAATGACGGTATGCTTTGAAGAATGGTCTGCAGTTATATTTAAAAAATTGATTTGCAGTTAATGGGCTGAATCCAAACCACCACCGATGGAGATTTTATAATGTCTCTACAGTATTTTGATTGAGAACATTTGTGTGTGTGGAAATAACACTCAGAAACTTTAACTTCATACCAAGATACATGTTACATTTGTATAAGAACAAGCTGCTTTCACTGTACTAACAACATGCCTGCTGATAATCTGCTTGTTTTTCCTTATAGGGGATCATGTGGAGAGGGAACCTTTGAGATGAGATTTGGGCTGAACACACCAACAGATTATTTAAACGTTGGTAGATGTAGGTGACCTGTAGGGTTAGTAGATGTCGTTCGCCCTGGTGCTTTACATGTCAACAAAACAGCATTTCATTCTTATCGTAAATATTGTTGAGATGAGATTCAAACAGATGGTAAAAGTTTAAAATCGGAACGTTTTTATTTGTTCAACGCGTTTATCCTAATGCTGCATTTTAACCTACTTGAGGTTTACAATGATGCTGTGCACTTACTTAATATTAGAGACATAATCAGAAAGGATCTGATTTGTCCGTCAGTGGCACTGAAGTCAAACATTAAAAAGCATTTTAGTTTCCTGACCGGAGACAGTGTGAAACTCTCCCGTTAATGCCTTGTCTCGGCGGCCTCGGCCAGTCCGACTCCCGCTTACTTTATCCTGCAGTCGCGTCACGTGGGAAACACTGAGTGCACTTACATGCACACAGTAATCCATTAAGGACCTAATTGTAAATAATAGATTACAACTGAAGGCCGAAGAGGAAGCGCATGGAAGTATTTCTCAAGTTTTTGTTTACCTGTGATCACAAATGATTGAGAGAATATATGCACTTCAATGTAGGAAACAGTGGGGTTTTTTTTTTTCATATCTGGCCATTATGTTCATGTGTGGAAACCAATTTAAAGTAAAGGTCAGAAGCAAAGTGAAAGTGCTCCTTGATCCGTAGTATTAGTTGGAGACTCAAACCAAACCATGCTAACCCGGCCAGGCTTAGCAGATAGCTCTAATGCAGAAATGATGCATTTCAACTTCTGTTAAAGCCACTACATGTACGAAGGGTTTGAAAATGTCCTATTTCAATCGTAGCATCAAAACGGAGACTTTAATACAGCTGTCATGAAGACAGTTTTGTGTCTTTGTTGTCTTTGTTTTTGTTTGAATGTTACAAAAGTCAAACAAACGTGTCACCAGACTTCCTCTAAACAATATCACGAAACCCGATTCCCTCTTGAAGAATCATAACCTGGACTCCCGCGTCCATCAGTGGGACATGAAAGCTTATGCTGCGTTCATGTCATGTCAGATTAAAGGGATAGTTTGGATGAAATGGGGTTGTATGAGGTACCTTTCCATAGTCAGTGTATTACCTACAGTAGATCGAGTTTTTAGACACCTAAAAATCAATATCAGTTCTGTTTAAGTGTACGCCATATTTAGAATATTTTCACCACTTAACTATGCCGTCAGAAAGCCCTCTCCGATGGGGAACTGAACTCTCTTCACCAGACTCCTTTGACAATTTCATTCATTTTACCTGGCAGAACACGGGAGTTGCTGGTCTACTGCTGCCTCCATCTGTTAGTTTGTTTGTGTTATTGTGTGACTTTGGTGTTTTAAAGGGTTAGTTCAGAAGTCACACAATAACACAAACAAACTAACCGATGGAGGCAGCGGTGGACCAGCAACCCCCGTGTTCTGGGAGGTGAAATTACTGTTTTTGTCAATGGAGTCCACCATCTACTGTAGGTAATACACTGACTATGGATAAGTCCCTCATACAAACCCACTTCAAAACATCCAAACTATCCCTTTAACTGTAAATAACAGATGCAGCTTCTTAACTGGAAATTATGTTTCCGAAAATTGTAATTAACGTGTGTGGAGTTTTTTCTTTTTTTAGATGAAAATAATATGTGTCCAAAAATCAAATGATCAGTTACATTTATAAGAAGTTATCTATATGTGCTGATTGATTTGAACAAATCATGTTGAACTAGCTCAGTTCTGATGCGACATGAACGCAGCATTAAAGAGCTAAAAGGTAAGAAGCTGGACGACAGACTGGAAAGCATTTAGCATTTAGCACCGACTCAAAAACCAAATGAGAAACATGTGAACACACATGTGTCTGCAGTTGCTCCACTGTTGAATGTCTTGTGTAAACTGTAACATGAAGCTTTTATTTCATTATAAAAAGGTGCTGAAAAGTGATTTGTGGATTTTGGTAGCATTAGCTGATGACGAACGTCACGACGACAAAACGCATTTACAGATTTGCCTCTTGTTTTTTGTCTTTGCAATTTTTTTGTAAACTGACTTTTCTTATAAAACAGAATATTTAAACCAGTTGTGAGATCAAATGCTGTATGAAAGATTATAAAATGACAATCATTTTCCACGGCGCTTTAAAAACAAACAAAATGGTTGTGTGTGTATAACTGTGTTTTCTAATGGTGTTGCAAGCACTACTTTAAAATCACTGCTCTTACAAACTCTTTCTCCAGCACTGAAAGTAGTCTTGTAGAAAAAAGCATTTTATGGCTCCATGTTGTATGAATATTGTTGTGTTTTATCTTCATGTCATGTTTGTCACTTTAGCTCAAAACAAAAACGGTGCCATAACGGTAAGCCTGTCCATCTTTCAGTATTTTTCAAAGCACTTGAGCTACATTTTACATATACATCTTTTTTTATCCACTTTGTCCACCAGATAACATTTTAAAGTGACTGTTAAATGTTTTGTATTTTCATTTTGTCGAGTCAAACTCAACTTTGGAACCAAACTCTCCGTATGCTGTTTTGTCGTGGTTCATTTTTTTAAAAGCACACAGACTTTATTTTGCTACTTTTATCACTGAAGGCTTTAGCTGTACGTAAAAAAAACTTTATAAAAATGCAGTTTGTCTTTGAGCCGTGTGTTGAAAATGTGCTCTTGGATCCTGGAAATAAAGGATTTTGTGCAATCACACCGAATCGTCTCCTCTGTCTGATTGTACTCACTCATCTCCTGTCTTTTCAGAGCCTGACATTCCTCACCTGTAGTTCCACACCTCAACCATCACCTGAGCTGCTCACCTGTTCCCCCCCAGCTGTTCCCCGTCCCCCAACCAATCCTTCAGGCAGTGTGCAGAGTAGCCAGCCAGCCAAACTGTGACAGGAATTACAGGAAGGTTAGGTAAGAAATTCACAAGAACTCAGATTAAAAACATGTCAAGTTGAGCTACTGTATGTATACCTCAAAAACTGGACTTTTAACCCTGGTCCGGTTTAATAATAACAGGAATTTACAGATTAAATGGATTTTGGTTTCACCAAGAGTTTAAAATAATGAGTAAGATATATAGTTTTTACCCAGACATTACTTTTTTAAATAATTGTGACCAATGTGTGTAAATATACTTATCAGTATCCTGTTGGACACACTGTTGTTAAATTACCTAAAATCTTAACTGAATAGAAAACAAGAGAAAACAAGTAAAGCTTAAGATCACATAACAATAATAATGTGAAGAAATAGAATGAAATCTAATACCACAAATAACAATTTGATTACAGCAATGATCAACGGCAACGATAATGAAAAAATATTTAGAAAAAACAAGAAAAAGTCAGTTGATGTGTCCAGTAGAATAACCAATAAGGTCAAATCCACCCTGAGCTGACCTCAGAGATTTTAAAAACTGAAGTGATGCACGCCACCAGTAACCTGAGGAAGCTTTTAGCTGCTGTCACTGAACCGACAACACACACACCCACACCAGTATTTTCCATTTCCACCCCTCCGCTCTTACGCTTTTTGCACCAGCAGATGTGTGAAGTCACGCCTGGCCGAAAGCAAACAAACACACACTGATAACCAGAGGCGATCCGGCGGAGACTAAAGCGACTATTACTGACCAACAGCAGAGATAAAACACTGAGACAAAGCATGAAATATCTCCTCTAAAACCATAATATATCTCCTCTAAAACCATAAAATATCTCCTCTAAAACCATAAAATATCTCCTCTAAAACCATGAAATATTTCCTCTAAAACTAATCTAAAACCACATTTCGATCCTCACGCTTTAGTTACTTTGTGATACAGGATCAAGGATATCATCACCTCCCGTCAAGAGGGACTCACCGTGTTAGAAATCAAACCTCCCTCATCCTGGTGAGCTGAGAGAAAAAGAGGTCAAAGGGGATCCATTTTGTTTTCTTTGTGAGCTTCTACATCTGGAGTGATTTGTATGACCTTCAGCTCAGGCTCAGATTTATGCATCCTGGGGATCAAAATGCATTCAGAAAATGATTGAAAGATAAAAGCCTGACTGAAGGTGTTTAAAACGACAAATTTTAGCTGCACACAAAAAGGCTTCCTCTGCCGAGTGCTGAACGCTGTCTGCTGGCCGACTTTACATCTTTAATGACTCGCCCCGAATCATTTATGAGAGTTTTTCTTCTCCCGCAGCCTTCAGCCGGTTAACTTTGCCCGCTTGTGACGTGATCAATCATCCAAGCAAGATGTTGTGTGTCCCACTTTAGCTTCCCCGGGCCGCTGCGTCACACAGCCCGCCGCCACAGGCTGCTGGCGAGGCCCGCTGGGAGAGTTCAAACCTCAAGGAGGCACAACCGAGAGCAAAGATGTTGTTGTTGTGTTGGTCATTGAGATAATTCATTACAAACACTCTGAGAAACCACAAGGAAGACGACTGTGTTTCCTTTGTATTGATAACGGTGCCGTAGCCAAACTGTGCTCACCATCACAAAACAGGCAGCTCATCTCAACTCCTGGTTAGAGCTCTAGTAAGTTCAGGTACTTCCTGCTTTGCTTCTGATCACAAGAGGTCACCTGTCAGGTAAACACAGGTCGTTTGTTGCTGTTTTTTTCTCATGAAATCTTTTTCCTTCCCTCATTTTCATTGTGGAGGTTAAATGTTCGTCAGCTTTACCTGCACGTTTTAATCAAGTTCAGACTGTACTGCGTATCGACAGAGTTACTGTAAACGTCCAATATTTAACACCTCGATCAGGAGTTTCTGCGGTTGTGCGTCGCTCCTACTGCACAGACAAGATATGAAATATTTAATGACCGTCTATAACCACTTAGGCCCTTTCCCTGATGGAAAATATGGACACTGTGCTGTTTCTGTGAGCGAGTGCAGAGCTCTGACCTGCTTTCAGACCCTCCAAGCGGTGTTTTTTTTTTTTTTTTAAATGTATTCAAACAGCTCAAATCTGAATTTTTTAATTATTTTTTTATGCTTCAGATTTAAATAATATTTTTTTCTTTTGTTTTGAAGTCTAAAATTAAAATTAAAATTCACATGTAGTCATAAATATGATGTTCATCATATTCCAGCAGATATTTACAGGTGAACCTACCTTGTCTTGTTTTCCTACATTTCCCACAATGTCTTTCACCCATAAAATGGACAGAATGTCACAAATGAACAAATAGCAGTATTCAGGTTGAGGTTTTTTTAGGCATCTTTTATGTCTTTTATGTGTTTATGTTTCTGATTTAACTGGATTTATTATTTTTATTTTATATTATATTATATTATCTTATATTATTTTATATTATATTATAAATCACAATAATCTACTGAAGTGTTTTTGCTTGTTTGGAAACTCACTTTTCCTCTCAACCTGGAGCCACTGAATCTCTGATTGATTTCTCACAGATTGATTTTTCTGTCCAAGTCTGTTTCTATTCATTTTATTTTGCCTTTATTCATCTCCATGCAGAGCTGCAGCAGTAAACACCTCTCTCTCTCTCTCTCTCTCTCTCTCTCTCTCTGCACACACCCTGTCTCCACCCGCCGGGCTGTCAATGTGCATTACCTCCGGCCCAACAAACAGATACTCCTGCACTTCCTGATATAAAGGTAAAACACACTCCCTCTCAGGAAAAGGGCAACAATAAATAATGAACATGAACTTTATTTGTGGTAGCACTTTACAATAACTGTTTTACAGACAATAAAACATGAATAAATAAAGTCGAAACAAGGAAATCAAACAGAAAAAACAATCTGCTGCTCACCTTCGGTCCACACCCAAAGATAAACCTGATTTTCTTTCATTTATCTTCGTCGAGTGACACAGAAACGTCCAGATGGCCGAGCAGAGCGCAGTGTAAGCTGTCATAAAGGTTTAAACAGAGAGCTAATGGCCGGTGTTAACAGGCAGGAAGGCTTTTAGGCCCCTCACCACAACCTCCACCTCCACCTCCCGTCACTGTAACCCAGATCTGAGCTCTGACTCCCTGCAGGCTGCTCAAACACACACACTGCTTTGATTAAACACACATACACATAGTTATATTTTAACTCCCCTTATTTAGCATTAAAAGCAGTATGTCAATTTAACAAATGGTTTATAACACACTATAATGTAATCATACGTAGAAAATAAGTGTTTAATAATGTACGGTATTATTAACATCTCCGATGAAGATGTATTTTATATTATTACAACTGTGTTTTACTATATTGTCATTCATTATCTGTTTAAACAGCAGCCTCCACTGATATCAGTGTAAATTCACTTCTGGGTGTAGAAAAGTAATTTATTCTTGCATCCTACCTGAGCCAAAATTGTTTAAACTCAATCCCTAAAAACTGCAAAATAGGTACAAGGATTAAAACTGTAAGAGTAATTTGTGAATAAATAAAAGCAGGAAAGTTTCAGTTGATTTCTGCCTGCAGGTCACTGTGAGGCGAATCATTGTGTTTATGAAGTAAAGGTCTTTTCCCAGCAGGCACATGCAGCAGGGAAGTTTAGAGGTCAGCAGCAGGTTGATGGACTTTATTGGCTATTAAAAAACTTATTTTAAGAGTCAGACAGGTCTGACAGGATTAATACCTCACATGTAATAAGGCCACGTCATACAGATACTTCTTCACATATGTAGAACTGTAAAGGATCATTGTCCATGGGTCTTTAGTTTCTATCAAACTGCATCACATGAGCTCAGACTGAGGTTAACAGCAGGACAATATTGGCCCAGATGTTCCGTCAGTTTCCTGAAAACCTTGTTCAGTAATTGCAGGTGGTCAAAGTGGACGTGTAGCGAGCTGAAAGGTCAGGTGTGTGTCTGCAGGATGCTTCAGTTGAATGTCTCGACCTTTACCGAGTGTCGCTGTCCAGCCTGCAGGCTTCGACCTCAGCGTGACGCTCAGGTCAAACGTTTGATTGACAGCTCTCTTCGACCCCCACCACGCTTAATTAGAAGTCGTTTAAGGACTCTAAATACATGATAGCTCTTAGAAAAAGTTTTGGACTCTTGCTGTCAGACGTTTAGATATTACCACACCTAGTTCAAGGTAATAAGCATAAAAATAATCCAGCTTTTTGCCAACAGTATGCAGAGAGAGTCCAGACAAAAAAACATTAGCCAAGAGGTTCAGATAAAATAATTTAATCTATAATGATTGATTCTGATGACAGTTTTTATCATGACCAGCAAATTCAACAATTGCATGTCTAAAACTGTTTTAAAAACACAGTAAAATATATATTTGTACATAGTTTTCCATCAGATATATATACAATAGGACTAATGTTAAATAATATTATAAAAGACTAATTAACCTAATGATATTGATATGTAAATTTGTCACCATGGAAACAGCTGCAGACTGAAGGGACTCTGTTATTTCTCTTGTGATTGTGTTTGACAGAAAAACGTTTTTCTCTGTTTTCTCTCCGTGTGACGCTTCACTGAGCACCTTCGCCACACGGTTTGACCTTTAACCCCTGGGCCTTCAAACATCAACCACCGGTTTGTGTGTTGTTGGTGACATGGCTGCCGTTACCGCGTCTTCCATGTCAATATGCCAAAACAGGTTGGATCAGCGCGTTTGCTTTGTCGACCCTAGCAGATGAGGCGGGTGGAGAGGTCATCAAATATTGATGCCGGAAGCTGAAACACACAACTGCTCCCCTCTGAAGGAACAGAAAACTTTTAGTCTCACTTTATATGTTTTTACAAAAGATGGCCGTTGTTTTCTGTAAACTGCAGCAAACAGTTTTTACTTACAATATCTATACAATATCCAGGTTAAAATCACTTCAAATTGATCTGCTACTTTTAAAAAATCTGGGAACTTTTGGGTGGAAATTGGTCAAAATGAAAGCAGTGATCCTCAAAAATGTGCCATTAGTGGCAGAATTCTATTTCTATATACATATATTCTATATAAGTGTATTTTACTGAATCCGAACTAACCCTTTAAAAGACCAAAGTCACACAATAACACAAACAAGCTAACTGATCAAGGCAGCGGTAGACCAGCAACTCCCATGTTCTGCAAGGTAAAATTACTGTTTTTTTCAATGGAGTCTGGTGGCTTTGATAAGAGCAAAGATAACTGCTTCAGTTTCCCCGGAAACATAGACTGTGTAGCTGTCTCACGGTCAGGTAAACCAACGAAAATATTCAAAATATAGCGTACACTTTGATTTTTTTAGGTGTCTAAAATACATTTTGCTGCTGCCCCCGTCCACATAAAATTTTTTTGCCATTTTATTGGAGTAAGAAAATCAGGTGTTTGGTTAAACCCTTCAACAGGTTGATGAAACATAATCCTTTAATGCAGTTTGTGTTCATTCGACAGAATTTGTGAGGCTCTCGTTGTTTGTTGTGTTGACTTTGATATGATGCTGTTGAATAATTCAGAGTATTTTCGGCGTCCTGCTGCTGTTTTTTTCCAGGAAGCTGCTGAAGCTCACAGATCTGCCTGACCTAAAAGCTCTGACATCTCAAGGGGCGATCACACACTGAGCTGCCAAAAATACTGTGTGTGTGTATGTGTGTGTACTCACCAGTCGTCCACACTAGAGAGCAAAAACACAACCTCGACCTAGATACTGAAGGAACAACCAGAGGAGGGTTCAAGGAGACGCAGAGGAGGAGAAGGAAAACAGAAGAGGAGGAACAGCGATGAAGAGAGAGGGACAAATGAGGATGAGAGAAGAGGAGAAAAGGAGAGAGGTAGAGGGGAGATGAAGAGAGGAGGAGGGAGAAAGGAATAGAAAGAGAGGAGCTGGGTGATGAAGAGGAAGAGAGGAAGAAAAGATGAGTAGAGTTGGTTTGGAGGTCACGGCCTCCCTCCTGTTGGTCTGATGGATCCACACTGACAACCAGAGACCACTGGAGACTGTGTGGGTGTGTGTGTGTGTTCAAGCTCAATCTCACACACACACACACACACACTTCCCAGTTTCCCTGGAGGTGTTTTCTTTATCGACTGTGGCTTTGTCTGGAAACTCACACACACACACACACAAAGGTCAGAGGTCAAACTGGAAGTAGTTTGCTCGTACAGATGGCAGGTTTCATGTCCATCAGAGTGTGAAAGGTCACAGGACAGTAGTACTGTAGTAGCACTGGTAAGAGAAGTATTCATACAGTCAGCTACAGTAGCTGTTGAATTAGCAGCCTTTGCAGTAGTATTAGTATTATTAGTAGTAGTTATAGTATTCGTAGCTGTACTAGTTGAGGTAGTAGTTGTAGGAGAAGTAGCGGCAGGAGTTTGTTGTAGTTTCAGTAGTAGTAGTAGTAGTAGTTTTACTAGTTGAGGTAGTAGTTGTAGGAGAAGTAGAGGCAGGGGTTTGTTGTAGTTTCAGTAGTAGTAGTAGTTGTAGTTTTAATAGTTGAGGTAGTAGTTGTAGGAGAAGTAGAGGCAGGAGTATGTTGTAGTTTCAGTAGTATTAGTAGTAGTAGTTTTACTAGTTGAGGTAGTAGTTGTAGGAGAAGTAGAGGCAGGAGTTTGTTGTAGTTTCAGTAGTAGTAGTATTAGTAGTAGTTTTATTAGTTGTAGTAGTTGAGCTCAACATTGATTAAAACAAGATGAAGTGATGTTGACGGTGATGATGGAGATGAAGACACTCAGGATGACAGCGCTGACACTCACAGTGATGATGAGGATGATGATGATGACAGCAGTGATGATGCTTATTCAGAGGAATTGGTTCACACTCAGTGAGGAGTCTTTATCACAGAGTTTAATGTCATAAAACTCTGTCATCTCAGCTTGTAACGGAGGCTTTCTTCTTAAACACACAAACTTTTCCCAGTTTGATATTCATGATCAACATATTTATAAATGCATTAATCTCACATTATGTCACCTGTTAGTTATTTTTTTAAGTTATTGAGATTTGTAAACATAAATACAGAATATAAATGCATTTAAAGATAAATGTTTGAGCAGCTGAGGTTGAGCTCTAACAGCAGCAGTAATTAAATATCGAACCCGTCCAGGTCTGTCACATCTGAGGACCTGATTGAGGACTTGACAGCGGCAGGGACAATCTGTTCCAGCCAACCGGCTCCTTGTTGCTGTGACCTCACGTGACCTCTCCGAGGCTCTTCCTGTCACAGAGTCAGAGCTGCCATGTTGGATCTGAGGAGGGGCGTGAACGAGCCGTCACGCTGTCGCAACACCTCCACCCGTCACACACATACTGTAAGTTTATACACACACCTTCACTGCTCTGCTCTGAAGCAGCTTCATGTCAAAAGTGCTTTTGTGAATACATTTGAATTTTCTTTATTGATCAGAGGTGTGAGTGACACCTGAGTAGAATGATTGACAGTTGAAGGGCGGGAGTGTGTGTCTAAAACTGTGACACTCGTACATTTAACACTTCATTTATTTTTTTCACCCTTCATTTTGGTCTAAATGTTGTTTCTATATGTACTTCTGTTGGAGAATACTAAATTCTTTTATTTTGATTTATTTGGTTATTTTACCTGCAGTAAGATGTCAGAATCTGGAAAAAACCCACAAGTGTAATATTTCTGAAATCGTAAACCTCCTAAAATCCCAGAAATATTACATGACATGATGTCCCAGAGTATTACTAAAGTACTGCTACTACTGCGACCACCACTGTTCGTACTACTGCTACTGCTGTACTAGTACTCATACTGCCATTGCTGTTATACTGTAACTACTCCCACACCTTCACTACTACTACTACCACCTATACAACCACTCCCAACTGGTGCCGCTGTGGAGAGAGAGATCACTAACATCTGTTGTAAAGCCTCTTCTTGTTTCACACGGAGCTGTTTCGCCCCCTGCTGGCTGGTTTGAATAACTGAAACTAATATATGTGGCATTTATTGATCTTTGATTGAACAGGAAAGTGGATCGATCAAAAGTACACTGGCTGGTTTTAGGAAAAATCCAGTTAATCTTTTGATCAGATTTCATATGCAGATTAGATTTAATGGATTCAAATTTGACCGTATATATTAAAACTGAAAGTATAGATTGACAGAAAACATCAAATTAATATCTCTGGGTTTTGGGGAGTTTGGACAAAACATGACATTTAAAGACATTATTTGGGGATTTGTTTTTTGCTAGTTTCTGACATTTTAGGGTCTTAAAACGACAAAGAAAAAGCTAAAAAGAAAAGCAATGAAAGTGAGGTGAAGACTTTAATGTTCCAAGCAGCAGAACGTGGAGGTAATCCCTGTAGTCCACAGGGATTAACGATTAGCGTCTTCATTTCATGTGCTTCACTGACTCAATGTAATCCTGCTGCTACAGCCGGGGTCAGAAAACTATCACAGACTGTATCTGTGTACACTGTGTACACTGTGTACACTGTGTACACTGTGTACACATATATAGTTCACAAACAGAAACTCACCAGCACAGGTAGTCATAGAAATACTAGTGGTAGTTGAAAAGTATTAGCAACAGGAGAAGTACAGATGGTAGCAGAAGTAATGGTAGTAGTAGTAGAGGCAGTAGTAACAGTAGTAGCAATAGTAGTTCTGGCAACAACAGTAGCAGCATTAGAAGTAGTGATAGCAGTTCTACTGCTATCACTACTGTTTCTTTAGAGAAACTGAATATAATAAACTGAAGATAAAATGTGTCATTTATATATTTGATATTCAAGACCTCAATAAAACACATGTGTCTTTGTATTTCTAGGAGATTTTCTCCCATAAACAGGGTCCTGTTGATGGCAGGATGAAGTATACAGTAGGAGGTAACTGAAGTAGTTTCCGGCTGCTGCACAATTATCCAGGTCGACTCAAAGGCTGCGCTGAAACTGGATCCCTGCAGAAACCCAATATCTGTGTGAGGAAACACTGCTGTACTGTACCACCATCACTGACACTGTCTGAAGAGTCTGCACCTCCAAACACTCACAAAAAAACAGCATTATTATTACTGATAATCATTCGCTCTACTAAAATGTCTTTATGTTTCTTTTTTGGAAAAGGAGTGAGATGAAGCTTTGGGAGATGTCTCAATAAAGGCATTTAGTCATATATATTGTTTAGAAATAATACAATGGTGTTGATATATGTCATGCATCCACCGATATTTAATAAGCTATTTTTCATTTTATTTGTATTGGTTTCAGCACTTTCTTCAGTTTTATAAATGACTAGGAGCATCAGGTTTTCACAGAAAATATGAAATGTATGGTCATGTGTTTTCTTTTATGCACTGACAGGATTGATGTTGATGAAACAGTCCGTGACGTCCATGTGAGAAAGTGTGTCTCCATCCTGTATGAAGAGAGTCTGCAGCTGCTGACACCACAAACCAACTCCCTCACAGAGCTGATGAATCTCACCACTCAGGGGTAAGCACATTATTGATAGTAGTTTTTTTTTGTTGAGGCCAAGATAATAAAACACTGACTTTCATGGGACCAAAAGGTGAAGACGTCCGTGCACATTCAGTAATTATGTGCTTTAAACAAAAAAATCAATATTCCCGTTAAAAGCATTTAAACTTTTATGACATTATTTAAACACGTAAGCCTCCTCCAAGTAATAATTCCTCAGAAAAATTATGTCATGACATGTACTTGAGTACTTCCATTTTATGCTACTTTATACTTTTCACTCAACTACAACTGTGTCATGAGTTACTTTACAAAAGATTTTACAGACAAAACAGATGATGAGCTTACAAACTATGATGCATTTTATAGATTACATTTTACCTTTTCTACTTAAAGTACAGTTTGCTAATGATACTTATATGCAACTACTTTCAATGCAGAGAGAGTTTATCTGGGCCGCGGATTTGGACGGTATTAGTGTAATCTTTCTCTCTGTGACCAACAGGTCCGCTTATCATCATCTATCCAACACATCTCCGCTTCATCCTACAGATGAGAATAAATAATGTCACATCTGGGCTGCGGCTCGCTTCTCGTATCTGTCAGTGAAGAGCTTCAGCATCGGAGAATTACATGTTTGACTTCCTGACATTTTAATTCTAATCCTTCTCTCTTATTCATACATGTGATACCTTTATATTTCTTTCTTTAGCTGTTGATTTGTTGTCCTCAATCCAACATAATCACTAGAAAAATCACAAGGCACCCAAAAGAACATGCTCTGACCTTTGACCTCTGTCACTGGTTGCCTGTCATGTTGTCAGATGGAGGAACTGAAGTTTAAATCATCCCACTGTGTTACAGGTGTCAGCCAGGCGACTACAATTCAAAATGTAGCTTCAATTTTTTAAACACATTTCTCAAGTTTTTTTTTTTTTTAAGTAGAAACCAAAATCTTCCTATGTGACATTTTGCATCAAAGAAAACATAGAAAAGATGGAAAAATTCCCAACAAATACATTAAAACAGTATGTGAGTCTTTTTGTGTCTCCAAATCCAATATGAAACAGAAAGTGTATCACAACTGTTTCTAATTAAATATTTAAATGTATGTAAAAGCACATTCATATTTCATACATGATTAGAGGTAGTAAACACAATGCACAGTGTATTTACATGGCTGCATCGCTTGATATTGTTCATATATTCTTAAAAAGTTTTTTAAAAGCATCTAAACACATTTTGGTAAACACCTTTTCCTCTATTTCTTGCCACAGACGCCCATCCAATCAATCAATCAATCAATCAATCAATCAATCAATCAAACTTTATTTGTATAACCTTTCATACAGTGCAGTGCAGTTCAAAGTGCTGTAAATAAGACAGAACAAGTGTGGACCGAATAACAGAAAAAACTTCAACAGTTTGAGACCAATGCACATAAAAATGATGAAAATGTAATAAAATAGATTTAAAAGCTGTAATAACAGTAATAGTAAAACAGCATGAAACAAAAACTAGATTAATAACATAACAATTAAATAAATAAAATGTGATTAATGTCTATAAACAATTCCTAATCAAAAAAATACTCGACTAAAAAAACACGTATTGACTCTCAGTTCTTTTGTTGTGAGTAATTATATATGAATCTATAAATAAACCTGGAGATAAACACCCCTCCGCCTGCAATCAATCAGATCTGTCCAGACCTTCTAATTCTCAGCTCTGTGGCCCAGTTTGGCTTCAATCTCTTAAAGCTGCCCTCACAACCCCCTCCCACAAGCCCAGCGCTGCATGGTGAATAATTGACGAGCTCTCCCCTCCTCTCTGTGTCTCTTTCCATCACTGTGTCTCTTTGTGGTGTCGCTCGTCGGGTTCTCCGGGCCGTGACAACCTGCCCTCCCTCGCCTCCATCATGTCCACTTTCCACCTGCCGCTGGCTGCATGTTGACGACTGTCAGCAGGTTAAACAGACGGGGAAACACGGGAGCAGCTGATGGTAAGACAAAGCCTCAAACATTATAACAAGAGAGAGTTATTACATGTTCAATCATTTACAAGTAAATGTAGCTCTACTCTATCTGTTACTCTTCCTTCATTCACTACAATAATATTCTGAGATAAAAGAAAAGGGATCAGTAATATTACAAACTTTCTTCAGGCTCTCATAGCCAGAGCAAGGAGATATTAAACCTTTTATTTAGTTGGGTTTATTAAAGGTTTAAAATGCAGGGCTCACAAGCAATAAACAATATTACCTCCTGTCTGATGAAGAGCCTGTGATGCTGCAACCTGTTTGCATTTAAAACCATTAGTGCGCCCGACTGAGTAAAGACTTTTTCTCCTTGCTCTGAGTGTCTAAAGAAAAACATTGCTTTATCATCTAGTTTTAAATCAGTTTAATCAGCTTTATAATCAGTTTTTGATGCTATAGAAAACACTTATTCCACATTGAACCTTTATGGGACAACACAATTTGTATATAATGTACTTAAACTCTGACATTTTTGTCTTTTAATTCTGCATCTGGAAACTGATGATGTTTTTACTTCATTGTTTTGAGTTTTGTAGGCTTTGTTCATCCACAGTGAAGACTAAGTGGAGAAAACAGCAAATCCAGCTACTTTTAAGTCAGTACTTCTCTTTATTTTGAATAATTTGTATTGATCAACAACCTGATCAACCTTTAGGTCATTTTATCAAGTAGTAAAATAGTTTGGTATGTAACCAGAGAGTAAACTCCACTCTGTGGTTGTTTTCAGAGAGCTCTGGAGCCATGAGGAGTTCCTGTTCCTCCTCCTGGTGGTGACGGAGGCGTCCTCCAGGTCTCACAGCAGTTGGTGCGAGCCGGGCTGTGACTGCCGAGGAGATCTGAGGTTCACCATCTGCTCTCGGGCGCTCTTCACCCAGCTGCCCGGCAGAGTCCCCCCCAACACCGAGCTCCTCGACCTGTCCGACAACAACATCTCCGTCATCCCCGAACACTCCTTCATCAAAAACCGCAAGCTCAGATTCCTGCTGCTGCAGAACAACAACATCAGCGTGGTGGAGAACGGCGGCTTCTCCCAGATGGAGTTCCTGCAGAAACTGGACCTGAGCTGGAACCGGATCTCCACCCTGACTGAAGGTTTCTCCGTCGGCTTGGCCTTCCTGCGGGAGCTGCAGCTCGCCCACAACAGCCTGACGAGCCTGGACAGCCGGAGCTTCCTGCACCTGGACGGCCTCCAGAGGTTAAACCTGACCAGCAACAGCATCCACACCATCCAGATGAGGTCGTTCTCCTCCATGAGCAGCCTGCGGCAGCTCCACCTGGAGGACAACCGGCTGACGTCTCTGAGGAGCGGGATGTTCTCCATGCTGCGCTCCCTGGAGGTCCTCAACCTGGCCGGGAACCAGATCAGAGAGACGGAGATTGGTGTCTTGAAGCCTCTCACCAGCATGACGTTACTCAACCTGGCCAACAACCAGATGTCCACCATCTTCTTCAAGACGTTCCTCAACATCCACACCTACAGCACCCACATCCTGCTGGAGGAGAACCCGTGGAACTGCGACTGCGACCTGCAGAGAGTTTTCCGGAAGCTGCGGAGCATCCAGAGGCTCTTTCTGGACGACTACTACAACCTGACCTGCAAGGAGCCGTCTGTCCTCAAGGACTACAGGCTGATGGACGTGGACACGGAGCTGTGCCTCGCCGAGACGGTCACCGTGCTCATCATCTCCGTTACCGTGGTGATAACCGTTCTGGCCGCAATGCTGATGGGCGAGAGGAAGAGGAAGAAGAAGAAGAAAACGAAGCACTGGACGCAGCAAGGAGAGTGTTCAGATGAGTCGGACCACTGAATCTTTCTTTCTTCTACTTACTTCTGAAAAATATCACAATTAAGTTTCTTTCTGTCTTTTATTTTCTGTCACAGTAAGACAAGATTAAAATACAGCATTTTGACTTTCAGGCAATATTTCCAGGCAACTGTTGCTTCAGCGTCATTGCTTAAATCCCACAGGAACATCTGCACGCCTGGAAAGACATTTCAGATTCTGCGGTTCATTTAGTGGGATTTCCCATCTGCTTCACACCAAAAGATGAAAAAGCTTCATTTAAACCGACACTGTCGAGGGAATTATACTAAAACATCTTATTTACTAACTGGTGTATTAATGAAAAGGGTTTATTTTTCTCATCTTAAATGTTTGAATGGTGAATAATTTATGTGAATGGATGTGGTACAATTACAGTGTGTTTTCAATGTCCCTGATGTGACCAAGTTTGGAAAACATTAAATGGGATGTTGTGACACTTTATTGTCTAAAACTTATTATTTAAGATAAACTTTTGCCCACATTTTTCAACACAGGACATTCACATCAACTGTTTCAATGTTACATGGAAGTCTATGGCGCCCCCTGCAGGTAAAACAGATGTATTGCTTTGCAAATCATTTAATGACATTTGATTAATGATTAAATGTATTAATATCTATCATTATTATTATAATTACTGTAATATCCCTGTAGGGACATCTACCTACCTATCTGTGCAGCTCAGTGGTGAGGTGAATGTTTTATTTTGACACTCTACTGTATTGTTTTACAGTGATATTGTGCAGAGTCATTTTAAGCTGAATTATTGGAATTTTTTTATATATGTTTTGACTGTGATTAATGGAAGTTTCCCCTTTAACAGACACACTGGAGACCTTTAGGCAGAGTCGCTCTGCTGCGTCAAAGTGACAGAATAGCACGGAGGCGACCGGATATCGACAAAATAAAAGCATAACATTTGTTTGGAAAACATATACATATTCAGAATTGAATTGTTGAAATGTTGGCAAAGTAAATTGACACATACAAGGAAGCTGACACAAACAAGGCCCAGACAACAAATATACAATGTACGCACAACCGATTGTTTTTTTATTCGACAATAATAATAATAGTAATAATACATTTTATTTGTAACGCAATTTACATTTGAAACAAATCTCAAAGTGCTACAAGGTAAAAGCAGGTAAAATCAACAATATAAAAACAGATAAAAAGCTAACATCATAAAAATAGGAGTGTAAATAATAATAATAATAACAATAAGTCTATTTTATAAGCAAATCGTACATGCGAGCAACTGGAACCAGCGGAATTTGAGTATTTTTGCTTGAAATATGCATTTTACTCAAAATAGTTGAAAATTGATCTCTCGATCAGCTAATCACTTACTCGACTAACTATTTCTGCTCTAATTATATGTAATTAATTACTCTGTATACAGAAATCTATAGACAGGAAGTACAACTTTTGTAGACTTTCAATTGAGAATTACAAAAGCTAAGCCACTTGACAAATGATCCCATTGCTATTTGTTAAAAATGAATTTACAAAAAAAACATCCTTTCACCTTTTCATTATAATAATATAACAATTACTTTTATTTTGAAAACGCTGGCCGGAAGTTGTAAGATCCATCATGGCGGGCTTGACGGTCGGACAGGTGGGAGCTCCGGTTTGACGAGCTGCTGTTGTTCTCAATACAGAGAGAGAGCAGAGCCGGAGAAACACTTTAAATTAAAACCTACACATATTACGGTAAATTCAAACATTATCCGCTAAATTAAAGTAATATTTATGACGTGTTTTGCGTGAAAAATGAACTACAAAGGAGGTAAATTGAACAGAAAGTGCGCAGTCATAGTTTAATGGGAGCGGTGACCTGAGCAGGTGAGAACATTAATGCTGTTACTGCTTAAATGTGTTGTTTTATGTTACCTTTTCTCTTCTTAAATGACGTTTAAAGAGTTTAATTGAGGTTATAAGCGCCTAAATGACAGAAGGAACCACGTTAGAGCCGTTTCCAGCCGGTTTAACCGGTTTTCTCTGAGTATCGCCATTTTGGCTCATTTATAACAGTTTCTCCATTTAAATGTGTTGGATTTAATGTGTTTTACGGCTAAATTAAGCTAGCTTTGTTCAAGATGCCAACTACTTCCGCATAGGACCCTCATTGACCATCAGTGACGGACAGATGGTTCTCAAACTGAGGTCCGAGGACCTCCAGCGGTCGTTGCACGCTCACCAAACCGGACTCTGTATTAAAGTGGCAACTTTGCTGCTTTTGTTTTCTAAGTGAAAAGGAGGAGATGAATATGTCAGTCAGTCTCTGCAGTCTCCCTATTGATCTAGTATAGTGTTATTGTATGGTGTTAGTTTTTCTGCATAGCAAAAAAGCAGGGACATTTCCCCCTTTTCACAAATAAAATAAAGGTTTCACGAATCTAAAAGTGGGTTTTAAACAGTGCTGAGGCTTTTAAAACAAGATTTAATACTTAATAATGCAGTCAGGTCTCCAAATTAAAACATATAGATCTGATTTAACCCCTGTTGTATCATGTGTGTCTGTTTTATAAATAGCTGTTCTGTCTCGGGTGGGAAACATCTCTGTAACATCCCTTAATCACACTTCTAATTAGTATTGCTACTGTAAAAATCAATTTAATGACTGTGTCTGCAGTATTTAAAGCTCACCAGCTCTATTTATATTAGCATTGGCAGTTTGATTAATGCCTGACTAAGAGAAGTATTGGTGTTGGGGAAAGAATGTGAGTCATTTTAAGGCACTTGTGTTTTCATGGGGAGGATTACCTGTTTTTTAAATACAGATTTACTGCTATATTTACAGTAGAGGACCCCGTCATCATGTTTGGTGTCCTGCCAAACATCATTTTGGTTTTACAGAGCAGACGGAATGAATTCAGCATCATTTGGTTATTGAACGTTGGTGCCGCTCTCGTCTTATCTTCCAGATATGGCAGCTGACGACAAGGTTGCCATCCTGTCAGACGACGAGGAAGAGCAGAAGAGGAAGTATGTGTTGGCCGAGCCGTTCGACACGCTGTCGATGGAGGGGCCGGCGGGTGTTTCTGCGACGACGACGCCGCCCTCGGACACGTCGCCCGAGCAGCCAGTGGCCTCCAAGCTCAACTCAATAGACTGCTGCGAGAGGATGTGCCTCCAAATCAACAGCCAACTCCTCATCTCTAAACTCTTCTACTTCTTCTTCTACGCCGCCTACGGCTCGCTGCACCCTCTGCTGGCCGTGTACTACAAGCAGCTCGGCATGTCGGCCAGCCGCAGCGGGCTGCTCGTCGGCATCCGCTACTTCATCGAGTTCTGCAGCGCCCCCTTCTGGGGAGTGGTGGCTGACCGCTTCAAGAAAGGGAAGCTTGTCCTGCTGTTTTCTGTCCTGTGCTGGTTGGTGTTCAACTGCGGCATCGGCTTTGTCAAACCCGCTGAGATGAAGTGTGAGGAGAAAGGTACTGAACCTCCGACGACGATGGCGCCCGTGATG
Organism: Sebastolobus alascanus; assembly: GCA_916701645.2. NCBI lineage: Eukaryota > Metazoa > Chordata > Actinopteri > Perciformes > Sebastidae > Sebastolobus > Sebastolobus alascanus. Next base: position 5,156,857 of record CAKAOJ020000086.1, on the reverse strand, counting down.
ACGACTCTCCTGCACAGTAACTTCACACAGCTGAGCAACTCCACCAACCACACCAGAACTCGCCGGAGCTTTCTAGACATCCCTTGGCTTCCTGAGATCCTGGACTCCTATTTAAGCGTGTTCCACAGGCACGAGCGAAGCATAGACGCCAACGCCACTTCAGCTCCCTTAAAGCCGGCAAACACCACCCAGCTCACGCCAATCCCCACCCAGCTCACGCCAATCCCCACCCAGCTCACGCTTAACACCACCCTCCACACCCCAAACATCACCCTCCACACCACCACGACCACAACCTCCCCTGCTCCAACCAAAGCCAAGGAGTACCAGATCATCTACAACAGGGACCAGGTGGAGAGCATCTTCCTGCTCATCCTGCTTGTCATCATCGTGGGCGAGTTCTTCAGCGCTCCCGCCATCACCATCGTGGACACCGCCACCCTGCAGTACCTCGGGAAGGCTCGCGACCGTTACGGTCTGCAGAGGATGTGGGGCTCGCTGGGCTGGGGTATGGCCATGTTGCTGGTGGGCATCTGGATCGACCACACACACCTCACCGTGGTGATCGACGGCGTGGGCTGCATCGTGCCCGATTTCCGTCTCCACAACTACCAGATCGCCTTCATTTCCTTCGGTGTGCTGATGGGCCTGGCGCTCATTGTTGCCACTCAGTTTTACTTTGAAAATGGTGACGACTACCGGCTGGAGCTTCCAGAGGCGGTGGTGGAGGATGTGGGCAGCCCGAGAGCATTACCTGAGTTCAACTCCTCGGATCAGACTCCCGTCGGCCCTGATGCTGCTCAGGAGTTCGCCTACAGCGACCTGCTAAAGCTTCTCTGCAGCGTGCGCTACAGCTCCGTCCTGTTCGTCGCCTGGTTCATGGGCTTCGGCTACGGCTTCGTCTTCACCTTCCTGTACTGGCACTTAGAGGACCTGAACGGGACCACCACGCTGTTCGGGGTCTGCTCCGTCCTCAGCCACATCTCCGAGCTCGCTGCCTACTTCACCAGCCACAAGTTCATCGAGCTGGTCGGACACGTCAGGTAAGACACTCACCTCGGAGGTTACATTATCTTTTGCTGAATTTTAAGAGAATAAAATGTAGACTATTATTATTATGGATTGATTTGTCAGTTAATTTTACCATTATATGTTTAGTCTATAAAATGTGGAAAAAAAAACAAGTTCGCAGATCCCAAAGTCATGTCTTTAAATGTCCAAAAATATTCAGTTTACAATGAAATAAAACGGAGGAAAGCAGCATCACATTTGAGAAGCTGGAATCATAGAGTGTTTGACATTTATGTTTTATAAATGACATAATTGATATGAAATGCAGCATACAGACTGGTTTTTCAGCAAACAGTGACATTTTACACTGAAAAGCGCTTGGAGCGTATACATGTACCTCCACCAAGGCTGCACAGTCATCTAAATGTGTTATTTTAAATGTACACAACATGAATCTGCATGTCATTACACATATAGCAGATTCTTTTTGTCGAAATAATGTTCAGAATATGCACAAATGTTGCAAAACTCCCTTAAGAAAGTCCTGTATTTAGATCCTGATGAGCAAATAAATTATAAACAAACTAGTATTGTCCTCGACCAAAGATATTCTTAGTCGACTAACACTTTTTTGTCGACTAATCGATTAGTTGATTTAATCGACAGATCTGTGCTCATAAGTTTCTTGGAAATAAATCATTCAGCATGAAAAAAGCATAAAAAAAAATGACTAAACCACTAAAGAAATTTTAGTTGATGAAGACCAAAATGATCAATTAGTTGACAAATTGGGGACAGCCCTAAAACAAACAGAACCAAAAACCTCATAGGTGAGATGTTTTTGGCTATTCCTTATCCTGTTTTAAGCAGCCAACATGCTAAAGAAATACCAAAAACTCCTTTAAACCAGTAGGTGTTAGATTTTGTTATAAGTCCAATTAATTGTCCAGGTGACCTTGTAAATCATTACTGACTTCCTCATCTTTTGCAACCTTATTTACTTCCAGTACAGCCTGATAATTAACTATCTAAATCATACATTGGACAGTGAATGAGGTCATATTTTTGTGCTTCGAACTGAGCAGTCAGATCCGTCCTCCCCCCTGCAGCAGCAGTGAAGAGTGAATGTATGAGACAAAGCTGTCATTGATGCTCGGGGGTTTCTGTCGGAGTGAATTGGAAGTCGGCCCTCGCGGGCAGCAGGGACATTTGAGAGTGTGGTGTTATATATCGCCTGCAGCTCTGTACCTGCAACGTCTCTGCTGTTGACTCAGGAGTTGTTTCAGAGTCAACAGCAGGTACAGAGCTGGAGGGGAAGTTAAAGGGAAGGGAGTGTTTTTGAAAGAATTATAATTAATTACTAACTAAATAGACCCGCCTTGCTGCCTTATATTAATCATAAAGGACTTTGTTTTATTAGATAGAGGAAAGTCGGGGGAAAAAAAACAATTTGTGTTTTCGTTTCTGGTGTCTATCCTGGTAATTATCTCACGACCCCCCAGATTTATCCTGAGGCCACTTGTGGGGGTCTCGAGTTCATCGTTTTTAAGTATTTTCTCACACACTCCTGATTTAAATATAACTGAGACATTAACTTCAATCTATGTTTTACTGTTGTGTCAGTATTCAGCAGGTTCATCTCACACTTTGTATTTTCTTCATGTTGTTCAGTCTTCAGAGGATGTGACACTGCTGCAAACACACTTCCTGCTTCGCTGGAAAGTCTGAGCCAGAGTAGAAACAAACATCTCACTCTGGTGGTCGTCCATCTGTTCATAGATGGGAGGATGTTAATAAGTCACCACAAGCTGCAGGTGTTCTGAGTCAACCCTGTCGTAAAAGCTCACATTGATAAAAAAGACAATAACATCTTCATGTTTTTAGTGAGAGATCCTCAGCTATCATTCAACCATGCATCACCTGACTTATCTGTTTGAGTGCTCAGCAAACCTTCTTTGGATGAACAAACATTGAAGTGATCCTGTGACAGTCTGGTGATGAACAAGTGAGCGTTTTGAGGGTGTGTCATTTTTCAGATCCGTTTGACTTGTTTGTTTGTCCTGGTGAGAGCAAAGACATTCAACAAATAAGAAAATGTCATGAGACATAATCAACCAAACAACACTCTGGATGGTTTTACTTTGGGGGAAGCAAAATCAGAAATTTTAAGACATTTTCCACACTAAAGGATAGTGAATCAATTTCAAAAACGGTTACTAAAAAGCCCACAAAAAAACTTGGTTACTTTAGTTAATAACCAATTTAACCAATCTAAAGTTTTGAGAATTTTTCGAGCATAATACCAATCACTCTCTGGATTCAGCCTCTAAAATGTAAAGATTTTCTTTGTCATATATGTCAGTAAATTGAGTATGTTTGGGTTTTGGATTGTTTCCACATGTCACTTTGTGCTCTGGCAAATTCTAACGGTAATTTTTCACTATTTTATGCTGTCGGCTCATGAATAATCATTGGTTGCAGCCCTAAAACAAACTGCAATTAACAAACTATACTTCTGCACTCTGCTTTAAAGGCTGTATGATTCCAAATAAGGTCCACATGAAGTCCAAAAAGTTATATATTTACACCCTGTCCTCTTCCATCTTCTCTCTCTTAGGGTACTGTACATCGGCCTGGCCTGCAACACAGCTCGCTACCTGTACATCTCCTACCTGACGAACGCCTGGATCGTCCTGCCCATGGAGGTTCTTCAAGGTAACATTTCTCCGTCTGCAGGGAGTGTGTGGAAGCTAGGACCCTGGGGACAGGACAGGAAGCGGCTGCGTTTGTCTAACAGGACGCTTATCAGACGGCCTTTTTCCTCCGACAGTTCAGCCTATTTTATTATCAACAGTCATTTACAATAATGGGTTTCTCCCAGCCCTCCACCTCACCTGAAATGACCTCTAACGCCTTTGCAATTTGCATCAAACATTGTACTCCTTTTCATAACTCACGACAGACACAATACATATGGTGCTGGATTTAGTGTGACTCACATTTTCCAAGGAAATCATTATCTCCATCGTGAATAAATAATCCACTTAGAAATCATAGAAAAAAGACACTCCTTATAACTGCAGAACTTGCCTAAGAATCATCACGTTTTTAAGCTTTCCCACAAAGCATTGTTGGCGCGCTCTCTCGTACTTTCTCTACCACAAATATAAATATAAGCATCGCTGTATACACTGTATATACTGTATAAACTGTCATATCCACCTACCTCATGTATATTAAGCAGCCTGTTGCATTAAGCATATTCCAGCACCCTTTGCACTCTGCACCACTGCACTACTGTATTACTGTACTACAAAAACAATTGTGTTGTTGTTTTTATATATATATATATACTAAAGTATACAGATGGTAAACTATAGTTAAGAGATCAGTGAGAGTCTGGGTGGTTTGTTTTAAATGTACACCCTGAGGAAACACTGACGCCTCACAGAATAAACAAGTGAAAACTAGTTCAATACTTTAACTTTAAAGTTTTTCGCTGCCTATTTTGAGTCTTGAGCAGTAAAACAATTATAAAGTTTAAAACTGTTCATATAACTTTAACAACTTCCAGTCAGAGGTGATCATCATCAGAACACACCATTACATTTTTACTGTTGTTTACCTTGAGCACACAGCGCCTGATTAGCTGCGACCAGCCCTTTGTAAGGTGTGGTGGTCATGTGACTTCAGACAGGAAGTTGGTAAAATAATGCAGAGATGTTTCACCATAACAGAAGGGATATATTCATTACATTTTACATTTTACAGTCGAAAAATAAACCGTGCCGTTGCTCTCTGGTGGACAAACTATGTAATTATGACACAGTTTCTAAATGATCTATTATAAATATCTTTGGCATTTTCTCTAATGCAATTTCTTGCCAATTATCACCCATTAATATGCTGATAGTGATGTATCTGTAATTAATGCAGCCCTTATAAAGACATAAAAAAATAACAGTCAAACAGAAGCAAAATACTGTAATAACAAGAGCTCAGAGGGCTATAGAAAATGAATATTAAAGACGAAGTAATGTGCTTTAACAAAGCAGTGCTTAGGCTGTGTTAACAATGACACCACTGTTGAATCATATTTCACTTTGCGATATGTTGTGATCACAGTTTCAGTAACCCCGATAAATAAAGTGTGATTTTTACCACTGAAATTTGAGCCAAAACACTTGAAGACAAATGTGGAGACTCAGACTCTCAGCTGTTCCCTCAAAGACGTGAAATCTTACTCGAGGCTGTCCAGAACTGAAAAAGTGCCAAAAAAAATAAACAATACAGTGACATTTTACTTTATAGAGGTCGGCCATTTCTCTTGATTTTCAAACATTACAGCTGCAGCTTTCCCACGTACAGTTTACCACATTTGTATATAACAAGTTTACAGAGACACAAGCAGCTCAGTTAAACGAACAATAAATGCCTCTGCTGTATCTCTTTGTTCTTCATTTCCACAAGGCTGCGTTTATTTGTGTATAAATTATCTTCTCAAAGTGTAGAAATATCAGGACTTTTTAAGTTAAAGATAAAGGCTATTTTTGTTAACTTGTAGAGACTAAAACCAACAATAAATGTATCTTACTAACACGCACACAGAAAAATGTTTTCCATTTGCATCATTGTAGGTCCAGTTTATTTTGAAACAACGCTGTAACTGCAGTTTAAATATAAGTTTCAGACGTGGTCCTCCTCCAGCTGTGACCCATATCTGTCCCTGTGTGTCCTCCAGGTGTGACCCACGCCTCAGTTTGGGCAGCGTGTATCTCCTTCCTGAGTGCGGCGGTCCCTCCGGCCCTGAGGACGTCGGCGCAGGGAATCCTGCAGGGCCTTCACCTCGGCCTGGGCCGCGGCTGTGGAGCCATGGTGGGAGGAGTGTTTGTCAACTACTTTGGTACGACACAACGGGGGCATATAGTGAATATATAGTATAATGTACCGGCTAATGCAGTTAAATAGCAGTTTAAATAACATTTTTAAAAAGCAATAACCAGGATATATTGGTGGCTGCGTATCTGTCAGCTGTTTAAATGGAGTATTCCAGCTCTAATTAAAGTTAATACTGAATGAAAGTCTTCTAATAAATAAAGCTGAGATACTTCAAGATGTGAGTTTTTCATACACCACTTACAGTTTTCCTCCTGTTTGCTTTGCAGGTGCTGCATTAACGTTCAGAGGAATCGGCATGGCCTCCCTCGTCATCCTCCTGATCTTCGCCTTCATCCAGTGTCTGACTGGAGACTCTGAGGGGAAAGGTGAGAAAACGTTTATGGGATGTGGACAGGAAGGCACGATTTTTTAAATCCACGTCAGCAGGTTTTAGTGCAGAACTGCAGCTCGACTAAAGTCCACCTCCTCCAGGAGTTTACAGTACATGTCCTAATCTCGCCACCCAAAGTTCATTTTTTTTCTTCCATTTCTATTCCTTTTCATGCAGATTGCAGAATAATTAATTAACAGAATAATCTTAGTTCTCATAGGTTTTCAGCAGTTGGATTTTGTAGGATTTCAGAGACACAACTATAATCCCTCTGTATTTATTTGGCGTTCAGTATGTTCGCCTTTCTGACTGGCAAGACTAAAAATGATGTATGAATGTTGGTGGAAACAATCGTTCTATGATCACATTTGTTTTTTACTTTCTTCTGTAATTATTTTCAGCTAATTGAGATTATGTTTGCTGTCGTATGCCGTTGTTCTCTTTATTTTTAATGCTTTTGCTGCAGTTATAGTGATTTTTTTGGTTCCTTTATGAGTCGAGACTTTTTGAAATCTAAAATACATTTAAGGTAAGTTTTATTCTAAAAGAAAGCTTGTTTTCCCTTCACCTCATCTTTTCTCAGAGGACAAGATGCTGGCTGAGAACATCCCGGTTCCCTCCAGCCCGGTTCCCATCGCCACCATCGACCTGGTGCAGAGCCGGAACGCCGCCGGTAGCCCCGCCCCTTCTCATCAGGCCGCCGCGTTGCCCGCCAAGAAGACCAAACACCAGGAGGAGCAGGAGGACGTGGCCAAGCCGGCCTGGGTGCTCTCTGGAGCCCCCTGGGTCACCATCGCCTTCGCCATCGTCCAGATCAAGGAGATGATGAACATGGCGAAGAACGGCGGACCGCCTTCAGAGAGTCGACCACTACAGGTGAACAAAATCACAATTTAAAATATGCTCAGCACAGTAATTAAAAGAGAAAAAGGATAGATAGATAGATAGATAGATAGATAGATAGACGGACAGACAGACAGATAGATAGGTAGATAGATAGTTAGATACAGTACATAGATAGATAGATAGATAGATAGATAGATAGATAGATAGATAGATAGATAGATAGATAGATAGATAGATAACAAAATATGAATAACTAAAATCTAAACTAGAGTAGTACCAGTAGTAGCTGTATGTATGTGTATATATATATATATATATATATAATACTACTAATAATACTACCCTTTTCCATCTGTTGTGTCTGATACTTTAATGACTGTGTAGCTTTAACTTTCACTAACCAGAACTTTCTGACACTTCCTCCTCTAACTGGCTGCCACACACACACACGCACACACTCTGAAGACAGGTGAGACGTTTTTGCGTGCAAGAGTCAATGGAAAACTACTGTGTGTACAGTATGTGTGCGTCTTTGTGTGGGGGGGGTGTCCAGGGTTTCCTCTGGTGTGTGTGTGTGTTGATGCATGTGGTGATTACAGTGACTCATCTAAACCTCTGTGGTATGTGGGCGTGTACATGCATGCATACGTTTTTGCGAACCTCCCACGCCCCGTGTCGTGGCGATACGCGAGCTGCACGCATGTCTTTATCACTCGCTCGGTGATGTCACCCTCCCACCCCACCCCACCCTCTGGCGGCCATTTTGAAGGAGCTGCGGTCTCACTGAGGCTGAAGACGATCCTGACAGAGTAGTGCAGCAGATGAAGTTAGACCTGAAGGGAAGTTTGGCTGTTTTTTAAATCTATGTCATAGTGAGTTTGTGTAGTTAGATAACAGAACTAACAGAGGCTAACATGTAAGCATTAACATCATTGCATTAATGTTGTGTTGACTTTCAGCTAGCTCTTTCCTGTTTGTAGATAATTCATTAAGTAAAAGATAGTTGTTCCACCATGTTGCTGCCAAAACTGTTTGTCTGTGGACCTCCATCACTGTTTGTTCCTCTTGTTGCCAGGTACCTAATGAGCGGGCGTCGGCCGAGAACCAGGCGTCACACAGAAACCCGACTGATGACGGCACAGAAACACCCACACAACCAAACCCCACCCACCCAGCACCCACAGACTCTAACAAGGACAAAGACCAAACGCACCAATCCTCAGACAGAGGAGTAGAAAACCCAGCCAGACTGTTAACTTAGAAACTATTTCATTTACACACACTGAGCTTTAATCTATGTGTTTTATTACTACAAAAATATTCATCTTAACAAGTCGGTTTGTCTCCAGTTCAGTCTTAAAATAAGACTAATAGTCTGCTGTTGTTTCGCTTGTGTCAGTATCTTGACAAAAACACTGTATTTATATAGAATTATTCTAAAAAAAAATAGCTTGAAATAAGGCCAGGAAATATAAATAATTCTGGAAACAAGTTGGTTTAAAGACTCAGACCTGACTTGTTTTAATGGGTTGTTTTTGCAAAGGGGAGTTTGGGTTGAATGTTTGGATGAACCTGGCGGTGCACTTGATGGCATTTGCCCCTCAGAGGTGGTCAAATCCAACACACCTCACGGCGCTGTGCTCTATATTTACTGCCCTTTACCGGTGGAGCGTGAAGGAAAATCCTTCAAAATTATTTAATAAGTTAATTTAGCTAAAAAAAGTGAAAATCTGACAACATGTAGCAGTTTGATTCCACAATAACATAAATAGCATTTAAAAGAAGTGACAATTTAAGTGCCAGCACACCAAATTAAAGAGCATTTTTAAGAATTTATTAGTAACTGAGGTTATTCTCCGACACAAATGATACCATTTTAGAGATTTTTAAATTGCAGCAGTGATATTTCATGCACGGTAATACAGGAGTTCCCAATCATTTTTGCACCAAAGACAGTTTTTATATTGACGAGGGGTCAGAATTGTTAAATAGTTCTTTACACCATCAGTTTGCACACTGCAGTGTGTGCAAATACATTCACAATATAAGTGCTGTTTTTTAAGTACATGAATATTTATCCTCCCAACATTCACTTAGTTAGAAAATGAGTGAGGGGGCTGACGATGATTAACATTTGGCTAAACAGAAACCAAAATGTAATTTTACTGGCTAGAATTATTGTTATATACTGCGGGGAGTTACTTTGGCCAGTATGGTCGTGAAACAGATATTAAAGTTGTGTTCTCGGAAGTATTAAAAAGTCTTAAATCTAGCTCGTTAAATGCTGCAGAACCCCTGCTATGAGATCCTAATAAATTTAATTATTGTTGAGCTTCTTTTGCGTAATTTCCTCGCAGCTCTGCAGCAAATCTTCTGTGGCCTTGGATGTTGGGAGTTAGTGTAAACTTTAATTAATCAATGTTGATTTCTTTGCATCGCAGGGTCAGAGGACTGAAAAAAGGATTTGTGAAACAAGTTGACCTCAGCTTTTGTTTTGGATGTCATCACTTCTTTCAAAACAAAAATCCACTTTTATTTCTCGGCACAGGATGAATTGCTGGTTGAGATATATTTATGTAATTTACTGAAGGAGCGATGATGAAGTGCCTCTTTTAAACACACTGTAAGCCTCTTAATCATCATTATTGTTCTAACTTATTATGAGATGTCAAGCAAGCATCCCTTTACTGAGCTACTCTCCTACAGAAAGATCTGTCATACTGAGGGTCTTTTTAAAGCCTCATTCCAATATTTTTGTATTGAAGCTGCCACTAGCCGACATATTTACTGTCTTTCCATTTTCATGCCAAACAATTCGCAGTATTCTGTGGTTTTAGTGTCGTCTTGATGGAAAAGCCCTCAGAAACACAGCTAGGTGAAGAAATTCTGTTTTGTTTCTATAAATGAAATGATTAAAGGATGTTTTGCCCATTAATACAGCATCAGTATGTCTTAATCATCTTGTTAAAAACATTATTAAATGTTTATCTCACCAGTAAAAACCCACATTGAGTTTACTGACTGTGTGCGTGTTTGTTTTACTCGCCCTGTGAGGACCAGTTCGACATGTATAGGATTAAAGGAGATTCTTCGGGATTGTAAATGTACAAATTTCCATTTTTTTGAGAACTTTAAGGACTTCTCATCTATATTGGCTTATTATTATATTGGTGTTAACAATCAAATATTTCTAATATAATAATATAACAGAAATTTTACTTATAATAATTCTATTTCGTAGTAATTAAAGAATATAATTTATACTATTTGAACACTGATGGAGGGCTTTATGCTGTATAATGAGTACTTTTAATACTTTTAAGTGCATTTATTTAAGATAACTAGAGCTGTCAGATGAATGTAGTGAAGTAAAAAGTACAATATTGCTTGAAATGTAGTTAAGTAGAAGTATAAAAACTGGAAAAGTGCTTGACATTGTACATACAGTAGTACGTTGATGCTGCAGGATGCTTTCGTGGTATCAGCCACTTGATGGCAGTATTGTCCTGAGTGTATTAGTGGAGTCTGAAATGGACTGAACCAGTCTCTATATGTGTGTGTGGAGGGTTATTGAGGTCGTGGTGCGCCTGCTACTGATGGGTGTGTGTGGGAGGACAGTAATAGGCTTCCTCAAAAACTAGACTATGTGCTGTCGTAAAAAAAAAATATATAAAAATGATAAAATCAAAACCGTCTTGGCACACTCAGCCTGTCTGATATCCGTGGAGAAATATCACCAGCCCCTCTGCTGTTGATGCTGTTGTTGTTTTGTCTTGCCTAATAATGAACAGTATAATAGCGTTGTTTTATCCGAGGGTGCCATGACCACGAGCTGCTACACATTTTAAATTTAAATGACATCGAGGGTTGAGGCGAGACGGGCTTTTTGTTCTCTGACACGTCTCTGAAAATTACAGCGCTGACCTACAGATGTTTCCAATTACTGGAACAAATAATGTTGTGCATGTTAATCATTTCAATGTCTTGCTTGTGGGCACTTTGGCAGGACATAGAGACACATCAGCTGGGACTTTTTTCCAATTGAAAGTCTGTTAATGATCTAATCAATTGGAAAAATGTCAATAGTACTAATAATCTTTTATTTTATATTGTTTATAAACAATATCAGAAATGTATCACGCTTTAAAATCACTGTTTGCACTTAATTTTTAGAAGCAACAAAGGACATTAATGTAATTTTCAACCAACTCTTGTTTTTTTCTCTTAATGTGCTTCTTTTCTCTCTCGTGGTTTCATTTCCTTTGACCCAGTGCACCAAAATTTGTTGTTTTTATCCACAACCTCCACATATTCCCGGAGCATTAAAAGGATTCAAATCTAATGCTAATATCTCATAAATGGCATGATCACAATACAGAGCCCATTTTGTTAACTCTATCTAATTACCATCATATTTAAAAGCTTGACTATTATTCTAATCAGTCGCTCTCAGCCAACCACTGCCCAGATACAACCTGAAGCAATTTTTAGCTTCCTTTTCCTCACTGTGCCGTGATGGAGAGGCGAGCCAGACGCCCTGAGGAGGCGACTTGGCAGGATCTGTTGAATCAAGGTGATGACGGCTCCTCCCTGGACTCTCTGGAGAGATCAGGGACACAGTCTGAGCCAAAACTAGATGTTCAAATCACCCGAAAGCACTTTGACGGCACAGTATGGTGAAGTGGACTCATTGGTCAAGCAACCAAAGGGTCAAAATCCTCTTATGAGCTTCTTTTCCATCACAGGAAGAAAATGTTTTCAACAATAACAAGCTCAAAAAGATAATACTATTGTGTGTCGTTGAACATCACTAATAGGTCACATGCAAGCTTGAAAATATGAAATGTCCTCCTGGCTTGTAACTCACATTTCTAGAGCTGCAGTTGGAAAGAAAAACCAACCTTTACAACCCAATTTCGTGATACAGGAATATTTTCTTTCTTTCTTTATCCCGTTAATCATCTTGTGACCCCTCGGCTTTATCTTGGGAACCCTTGAAGGGGTCCTGACCCCTATGTTGGGAACCACTGCCTTAAGCAATGGTGTAAAACAGTCAAATATAAAAGATATTAAGTCTAAAAAATATCTATCAGTCTCACATATTTATAATTTGTGTGCATTTGTAGACTATAAATTCAGGTCATTAAGACAGTACATGTAGTACTATATAGATAGAATGGCTGAAAACTGGTAAAATAGTGCTTAAACTCTTAATAAATAAGAGCAACCATCGTCCAGCATGTTGAGTTAAAGCCCCAGACTACCATTAGGTTTTGTTTTGACTGTTTGGGGCTCTGTGTTTACAAGGTAGTGAAACTAGCTGAACAGAAACCTGCAAGGCGAACTGCAGGAGACCACCGAGCTAAATGACTAAACTGTGAGGTGTAACTGAGCAGACAACAGAGCGGGTCACGAGTTAAAGATGAGCACGGCGCTGACGCTGTTACAGAAAACCCCCCAGACGACCCCGGTTAGACCTCCTGCAGCGCTGCGATCGGGACCACCTGAGTCAAGTCTGAGTCAGACTAAAGACCACAGCGAGTCATGTTATTGGCAGGATGCTACAGACTAAATATCACATGGCTGCATGCCTCTTACTCTCTCTTTGGATTGAGAAATTTGTGCCTATTTTAAAATCACATATTTAATTATAAAACATCCTGCAGGGGCTGCATGTTACCACGACACATCTCCCACGTGGTGCTTATATTTCTGTACAGTTTGTACCACAGTGTTTTACAGTATCATTACAGCATTATTAACCAAGAAACTACAAATACTGGTTGTGTTTGTGCGATACTCCCACAGAAAATCATCCTAAATGCATCACTTTCAGGGTTTTCCCAAGGAGCTTGTTTAGTCGAGGCGGTAAGCCACCTGCTTCTCGTGATCAATTTAGTTTGTCAAAGGAGGCCTAAACAATATCCTCACTTATAAATGAATGACAGAGTGCAAACCATTTGCCTTCATACATTTTTTTCATTCATTATTTTTTATCAGTCAGTTTTATATTGTTGTAAGCTGAATATATTTGTTTCTTGGTTGAGCAAAACAAGCATTTAAAGACGTCAACATGGACATTTTTGTCATGTATTAATCAAATATTAGTTTAAAGAGCTGCTAACTTAATTGATAATTGGCCATAATGAAACCACAAAGCTGCTACTGATGTGAGATTTAGCGGTTAGGTTTTACAGTACCGTTAACAGTATCTGTGTGCAGAGCAGGATGAGCGCTGCAGTGTGAACCGGGTGCAGCAGACTAAGATATATAAGAGCAGACAGCTGTCATGGTCGCTCTGGCATCACCCCGCTTGCTGTGTTCATACAGCCTCGCCTCTGTTTACACAGTAAAGTGAGAACACTGCAGTGTTACCTGTCCACGTGCAGCACAACAGTGTTTTATTGGACATTGACCTGATTTAAATTGCTTATTTGATTAACTGATGTTTATTTCATTGCAGGGAGGTGTCGGGACGACGGCCATGCTTCACATTCAAGAAGTTCATCGTACTCATGACCACAGTTGTTCCACTGGACCAAATGGAGGGGAAGTCAGAGGTTGTTGTTGAGGTAATCAAAGGTTTTTATTAGTCTGTCTACCATTCAAAATTTACCAGGTAATCCAGGGAGTCAGTCTTCTGATCAGTTAGTTGCTCTCAAACACAAAAAGTCAACTTTTGTTGGCTCCTTGACAACACATTTTGATAATAAAACAAAACCACTCATGACAAGGTGGCATTTATTATTGCAAAACATAAGAGCCACTAATGGATTTATATGAGATTGGCACTCATTCGTAAAAATCAGTCTTAAAAAATGTTAAAGTTAAGATAAAAATGAAATAAAAAGAGAAACAGCGATGAAATAGGATGTTTCACATTATTGAATTTATCACTTCAGATGTTTATTTTCTCTTCTACCTTGGAAGTAGGTGAAGTAGTGTCTGCACCCTTTACCACTTAGTTTTTTGATTTTTTTTACAAATGATAGGAAACCATTAACAGCATACTATGTAGGGACAGTTTTATTGATTATCAGTAAAAATATTGAAGTACTGAAATTGTTAGACTCTCGTGTTTAAATGTAGTTTTGTAAACATTAAGATTGGTGCTGTCTCTCCTTCCTCACCAGGAAACAAATCCCACAAGAACCCTTAAATGTCACAAATTAGCTTTATTTGACTGTAAATCCTTAATCCCGGGGTTCCTCAGGGAACCGTCCCGGGTCCCCCTGTGTTTTTAATCTGAAAAACCCTTAAAGGTTTCCTTCAGGGTCTTTTACATTTCGCAGTGTGCAGCCATGGTAATGTATTTTAAAACATCTTAAGCACATTACAAGCGTGTTACACACCATTCTGTTTGTATAATCACATTTGGAAACGACATGCATCATTATCAAGGGAGGAAATTAACATTTTCATCCACCGGTCACAATGGTTGGTGCTTTCCAAATTTTTGCCAGAGCCTTTCACCGTCTCACCAGCCAAATATGATTTTTGGACAAAGCAAGAAGAGTCTCAGCAGGATGGGAGGTTCCCAGTGTTTCGCTGCAGGCTGCTGGTGTCTTCCTGCACCACAGATTAGTGTAGCTGCTTTTCATTTTATATTGATTACCGTCAACTGATCAGGAAAAGAGAGGAGCTGAAATATGATGGCTGAGAATATAAGCAATAAACAAAACATTAATCATTTCTAAATGCATTGCTTGTATCATTTACCTCACAATGTAGATTAGAGAACACAGACAGTGTGCTTATAATGGACAAGCATTATTAACCATTAAAAATCAATAAGAGGCTGCAGTAGTGTAGGTCTACGATGTGGTTAATGATGGATTATGATGATAATTACCATGAGATGAGAAAGCCGTGGATACAGCACCGCAGAGTCAAGTGTCACTAACCGGACTAATTACTGCAAAATCTCATTTTCCCAGATGCATCAACATCTGCGTCCTCCAGCAGACGGAGAGGACAGACTGCATCTGTGAAAGAGTAAGATCATCATTTTATCCATATGTAAATATTAGGTATATTATATTGATGTCTTTTATGTTCCATGAACCTCGTTGTAAAACCTTTTATCCTGCTACAGTATCAATGAAACACTTCACTAAACAGTTATAGGATTATTCTGGTTTATTACAACTTGCATCTTACATTTGTAGTTTTGGCTATCATAATAATATTACTTGTGTTTGTTGCTCAGTCCGACTTCTATTTTGTGATTTAAATTTTATATTTTGGTCATCATAACTGATAGAAATGATGGCCAAAAACAGACCTAAGAAAATGGTCCCTGATCCGGATCCCTCGGCGCTCAAAAAGAAGCAGCTTTCTGAGAAGACTTTCCTGTGTTTTGTGGGGAAAATCATTAATTTTGTAGCAGCTAGTTTCATGGAGGAGCCTGACAGAACTAAAAAAAACATGCACAGATTTTTGAGCTTTGTTTCATTTTGTTAAGTCATCGGCATTACAAATATCATGTCATATGATCACTTATGTATAGTTTGGTCTTACTTTGATTTGAACTTGTTTAGAGTCTTTTAACACAATTTTGTAACAATATTTGTGCTTTTCTACCTCAGTCTACCAGCCTACTAATAGATTAAGACTGTCTTCCGGTAACTAATGGTAATTCGGTGAATTATTTATTGAATTAATCAGCCATACGAGGCTGAATCTTAGGATGCTAGCGGTAAAAACTTCTTCAGATCCAGAAAAAAGAGAGTAAACAAATTAACACTTTATATATATTAACTCGTGAAAATATTGTTTCTGATTTCTGGTGTACATGCAAAAAAAAACATGCATCTTTGCAGTAAATCTACTTTGTTTCATAAGTTTCAGGCCCAAAAGTCGGCATCAAACTTATACCACCAAAAACCGCAGGTACTTTTTTTCCTCCCCTCAGCAGCTGATAAACAGCTCAACCTCGCCGCCGCTCAGCTGTGATGATAAGATCCGTGCTCTGTAGCCGTGACCTTTCCCCCTCTCCAGGCAAACACCTCCACACTGAACCCACAGCAGCGTCCGCCCCCCCAGCACGCCTGCCTGGACTTCAAAGGAGAAAGACTGGAGAAAGTCATACAGTACTACAACACTCTACACAAAGTTTTCACTTCACATTTTCCACACTTGTCTCACACAACGGCACTAATTAATGGAAACTTCTTGGAAACTGATAATTTTAGTAGATAAATTTATGTACGCATCATTTTCTGTTCCATGATCACAGGGAGACTGTGACCTCTGACCTTTGACCACCTTAATAGGTTCATGTCTTGTGCTCTTCACATAGACAAAACCAAATTAAATTAGGAGCTAAAAGAGTTCTGTGTATGCTTTAAATAGCATAACGTTGAGCAAAGTGCATGTCTGCAGCAAGCAGTGGTGAAATGGAACTAAGTAGGTTTAAGCACTGTATTTAAGTATAATTTTAAGGTACTTGTACTTTACTTGACTATTTTCTTTTTATGCTACTTTGTACTTCTACTCTACTATCTCAGTATTCAAATAATTTACTTAAGTAAATGCATAGTGGCTACTGTCAGTGTTATACCTTTATATTATTGTATCATCATTATTGATGTATTAATATGTAAGCAGTAATTTAATGTTGTTGGTAATTTTAACTACTACTATTTTAACTACTAGTAATAGCAGTAGTGGAAGCAGCAGTATGGATAATATCAGTAGTAGTTGCACTAATACCTGTAGCTGTATTAGTGTAGTAAAATAATATTATCAGCAGTTAGTAATACTTTTAGTGACCATATTAGTGGTGTTCTCTTTAATTAATAGTTATATCCATACTTTCAGTAGAAGTAGTAGATTTTAAGATTGTAGCATTTAAGGTATTATCATAGGTAGAAGTACTGTTATAGTAGTCATAGTAGTAGTAGTAACCCAGCTAACTGGTTAAGAGGCAGTAGTAGTAGCAGCAGTAATGTTGAGTATTTTAAATAGTGTAGTAGTAGTAGTAGTGTGGTGTAGTACAACAGTATAGGTTGATGCATTGACTCTGAGCATTTTTTGACTGCTGTTGCCGGTCGAGCAGGACAACAGGGAGACTTTTTGTCCTGGCTGGGATCAATCGCTCCATAGATGACGCCCACCCAGCCAGGCCTCTCCGTGGGCGGCTGGTAGCCCAGCAGCCCAGCGGGCCGGCCCCGTCCGGCCCCGCCTGGGCCCTCCTCCGGCCCCCGCAGCCTGCTGGGCCAACACAACAGGAGAGCTGCACTTTACATCTGAAAGCTTTCAGCTGACACTCCAGTGAACTTTAAAGTCACTGTAGGAGAGTGCAGAGCTTTGTTATTGTGATGTACTTCCTGCTGAAGGCGGGACCACTCACAACCAATGGGATGTCAGTGAGAGAAAGACAGGCAATTTGATTGGATGAGTTTTACTGGTATGGTGCGGCGGCTCCGGGAGACGGACCTTCAGTTAGCAGTTAGCTGTAGCAACTTAAATTCAGCCAGCAGTGCAAACCTCAGCGCCGGGGGTCTGATCCCGGGGAACCGCCCCGACTCCCCACCAGATCACCAAACTTTGTTGCCGTTACACGGGTTAGACCCAGCGCTCCACCAGCTCGCTGTGACTCCCGGTGCTGGGGTTTGCTGGCTGAATTCAAGTTACTACAGTTAACTGGGAGACTACTTCACCAATAACAAAGAGATTTACACCTTGAATTTAATCAAGGAGCTTCAAACTGAAAACAAGTGTGTCACAAGGCAGCACACAAGGTTAAATAAAGTCAAGAGATAAACAGAAATAGCAGTAATGAATGAAGCCGCGCGTGTTTAAGGACCCTTTAAAGTGGCATTTTCCTGCAGCTGATGCTCTTATTCAGAGTAAACATCAGTAAAGATATTTTAGATTGACTGCAGGTGATCTGATTTATTATCCTTAGATTTGACTGTCCACTCTGTTATTTATCTGCGAGGCCGGGTTGGATTCAGACTGTCTGTTAACCTGTCTGCATCTGTTGCTGTGGTAACAATACAGTTGAGAGCACGTACAGTAGATCTCGTTACACCAGACAACAGTGAAAGAGGAGGTTTATGTACATATGCAGCAGTGACTGCGCTCTGAATATGACTGGATCAGTATTATACTGTATGTTGCATTATGAGCAGGACTGTTTGAAACCCGATTACAGCAGCCAGTTTAGGAGTTTACATACTATTGATTTTCATCAGCAAATACATTTTGAAAGGAGCATAATGTCTTCCAGATTGTGTTTTTTTATCAACTTAATGAGGAAAGATTTTTAATGAACGTATCTGCAATACAACCTCTTTCATTTGTTTTCCTACAACATCTGCACCTGGCAGCTAAAGCATGATTTTAATGGTTAAGATTTACAAAACGTGTTTGTTAAAGTTAGCTAAAGGTGGTGGTTAAATATTGAAACCAGTCAACGTTGGCCTGAAGCACGAGATAGGATTTTTTTCAGTCTTTTGCCAAAACATAATCTTTCCCAAACCTTAATTAACACATTTTGTAATAGTGACTAACTTTGTTTTAATTTCATAATCTCATTATGATATAATTTGTCCGGATAACTACCTTATTTGATTGAATTATGGAGGCAGAGGTAGTGTGACGTTGTGGCAACGGATGAGGTCGCGGTGGATCTTTTCCTAACCGTAACTAAGTCGTCTTTGTGCCTAAACCAGACCTTAAACTTAGAGATGGTAAATCAGCAAACAGTCACACGAATCCTTTTTGTAATGATGTCCTGACAACAGTAGTACCCAATTAAAACAGTCTTGTTGTTAAATCGTTTTTTGAGCTTTCTATGTTCAATAAAAGCAGTCTGTTTATGGATATGCCTGCTAAACTCGTAGTGACGTAGCATTTTAGCGTCTTCAGGTCATTGTTTGTTTTTTATGGCCTGCAACTTTACTGTTTTACGTTCTTATTAACGTCATTTACAGCAGAAGCAGGCAGCTGTTTTCACTGTACACTACCTGCTCAGCAGCAGACAGACACAGTTAGAGACTAGTGGAGGACACCAAAGCAGAGCTAAACGGAGAGTGAATGTTGGACACGTGGAAAAAACAGATCAGATTATGCAGATTAGAAAATGCCAGAACAGTATATGTGTCTTTTGAGTCTCATTGCAGACATTCAGCCGAGGCTTTCATGCAAAATGAGCCTCAGGTCTTTTACAATTTAACAGCAAAAAGGACTTTCAAATTTGTACTTTAGGCGTTTGCTTGTAGCTGACTCTGTGATCTAACAAGAACATCACAGAGAGCTCCTGGATCACCCACATCACAACCAGCATTTACATTTTAGTCATTTATCCAACGCTGTTGTCCAGAGCAGAGTGCAGATTAAATTCACTGATCGCCCACCGTCAGGACATTCACATTTGCATTTTACTCACTTAGCTGGAGCTTTTTTACCTGGAGGAACTTCCAGCGAGCAGCTCAGCTTCACTTCCTAGATCGCTGACATGACCAGGAAGCAGTGACCAACAGAATCTGGCAAAGCTGAGAAGTTAATTTCTGTGGAAATTATGACACAAATTAATTCTGCTGTGGTTTGATGCTGTTGAGTGGAAATCGCAGATCTGAGAGGTTGTAGCAGGAAGAGAAGAGGCATTTTTTTTTTTTTACACCTGCGGGGTTGACGGTTCAATTCCTTGCTTTGGTTTACATTTATCAAATACAAAATGTTTTTATTTGATGAAAAGTTGATTTGTATCCTGTCAAATTCCCCCAAAGACTGAAATCATTCGTGCAAAGACAATCAATCGTCACGTTTCTGATCTTCCAGTCAGTTTTTGTGAAGCTCCACACAGGCAGTAACCTCCGTGGATGATATCTGATATTTAATTAAAGGCACATAAATCTTGATTTCCTCCGTGTGTTCGGCCCCGTTGTCTCGGCACTGTCTTATCAGTGTGTATATTAGTTGTCGGCACGTCTCTGCATTAATGTCACCAAGACAAATCCCTGTACATTCATTGTACCCTGCGATTTAAGTGATGCTGGTTGTGATGTGCTGCAGGGACGTGGGCAGGGCGATGTGGGTACTTGTGCGTGAGGAGCCCTAAGTTGCAGAGGTTTTTTTCTAATTGAGTCAGGGACTTATGCTGGCAAGGTAGGCGTGTGAGTGGGGGGGAGACTAATCCCAAGCTGCTGTTGTTTTTCGTGCCTGCTGGCTCGAGATCAAAAACTTAACAGCAATAATCATGCAAAATGTGTGGCTTCACTTCAAAGCCTGCCTCAACTTTGCTCACACCCTTGTAGCTCGCATTGTTTCATCATTTCTACTAGTTTTTCTTCTCTTCTCCTTCCTCTCCTGCAAGGGATTTTTTCCCCCGTTGATGTTCATCTTTTGTCACATCTCAGCACATGTCAGTCGGCGAGGTTTGAAGGCGATCTGATAGACAGTCGTGACCTTTCTGAAGAAATTAATACACATCACAGATCAATCACACCTTCAGATAAGCTCAAAGTCGAGGCGTTTTTTGTCACGCAACACATCGAAGGCCGGCTGGTTTCTCTCTGACTGCAGTGTGTGGTCGTGGCTGAGGGAGCGTCTGCCTCCGCCTGAGATAGCAGACATGTCAGACGTCAGCAGCACTCTCAGGGTGAGGATGCCGTGGGCGGCGAGGGTCGCTGAGGCCCGTACGTGGCCAAAACGGGCAAATCCCCTCCACGTCAGCCCACGGCCTGTCAGCGGGGAGCTACAGGGCTTCCCACTGAAGCCTTAAAGGTGCAACGCGTAGCATCTGAGACCAGTAAAAACTCCATCACATTAAAGACGCCTGGCCCATTTTTCTCGGAACCCACTACACAGCAAATGATGCACATACTTGAAGTGACCTTTTTCTAATTTGTGAACATCTTGAAAGAATACAAATCATTTATGCTCCGTTTTCTCAGCACCTTTTTGAAGTCGCAAATATTTTGAATCTTTGTTAATCATTGCAGATAATCACACACAGAGGCACACAATGTAGGATGAGAATCTATTGTGCTTAATAACAAGTCCAAAGAATTTGTTTTTTATTTTCATGTCAGTAAATCTGTTTATTATTTTTAGTCCAAGAATCCAAGAACTAAGAGTCCAAAACCCAAATAATCTCCAATCAGAGAAATCAGAGAAAAGCATCAAACTTTCACATTTGAGAAGCTGTAACCAGAGAATATTTCTCTTATATTTTTGCTTTATAATTGACTTAAAGGATGAACAGATCAACTAATTGTCAATTACTCAATTAAGTAAAGTAATACAAATGAGCTCCACCTTTACCAGCTGCAACGTTAAAGTGATGAACACATGCATCAATACTTATAATCCAGTAATATAATATATTATTCTGCATAATGAGTACTTTTACTTTGGTGATGCTGATACTTTTGTGCTTTTACTTGAGTAAGATTTTGAATGCAGGTGTTTTCACACCAGCACTGCTAATGGTTAAGCTGTCAGGATGAGAGAACAACTTTCCTGTGATCCCTGATGTGTCCACGATCTCAGACTGTATCTTCATGGAGGTGATTTAGAGTTTAACTTAGTAGTAGATGTGTGTGAAGGCAGCAGATTTCCACGCTGGCACATTAGCAGGCAGCAGGGCCCCTATAGCTGTTTCTGCAGTAAAGTTTCACACACACAACCACACTGCAGGAACACTGCAGTCTCTATCTGTATGTCACATAACCTCCGCCTACGCTCACTACGCCCACACACATCCTTGCCCAAAACGCCCACACGAGTGTAATCTGTGTGCAAAGACACACACACACACATCGCCCCTATACACACTCCCCACCCACGCAGGCACACACGTGTTCAGTCAGACATAAGCCGCTCATACCATCCCACACTTTCTCAACAGACACAAAGTAAGACTCTGCTAACCAGGGAGCTTGTGCAAACACACCGGCTTCAGCATATTCACACACACACAAATTCTCAATACACATGAGCCGTGGCCTCGTACGGCATCGTAAACTAACAGAGAAAAAAACCTGCTCGGCTGCTTTAACTACTTTCTGACCAGATTTTTCTGAAGATTTTTTCTTCCTCAAATCCACGCCTGTCTAAAATGAGTCTGCCACCCAAAAGCCGGGTGGAGACGACAATAGGAGGCACCGAACTCCAGAGAGTTTTTTTTCAATTTTTTTATCTCCTGCTTTTTGGCATCACAGTCATCCTGTAACCCATATTCCCTCCAAATGAAAAGGGACACTCCATGACAAGCACTACCACCGCCTGGAGACTGAAGCTGTTGTTCCTCCTCTTTCTTTTTTTTTGCCTCCAAAAGAGGAACTTGGATGAAAAGAGCTGCTTTTTTAGAGCGCAAAGTGTTGAGGATGTGGGTTGGTGGGAAGGAGAGGAGAGGGGAGGAGAGGGGAGGGAGGAGACAGAGGGGAGAGAAGGGGAGCAGAGCAGCGTGGGCGCTCTGACAGGGCGAGGGGCTGACAGGCCCAGGCGTGGGCGTGTCATTGAAATGTGTTTCTACTCCGGAGGGGGAGAAGAAGAAGGGAGAAAAAAAAGTTGCAGGAGGAAGAAAAGGAGAAGTAGAAATAAAAGAGAGAGCTGCAGAAATTAAACGAACAGGCGTCTCCTGAAAAGTGAAATATGAAGAGGCTCCTTGCCAAATGAGATACATCCACTGTTTGGAGGTTTCAGTGGGGAGGGGAGGACACAGAAAAAAAAAAGTGACGCCTACTCTTTGGGAGTGATTGACAGGACGACATGAAAGCAGATTGCTGCTGTCGTGTGAAAACCTTGTACCTCTCGCTCTCGGCATTTTTTTATGTATTTAGGACTAAATTGAAGGATGTTGGTTTTGTTGAAACATTTTAAATGCTACGCAGAGAAGGGTGTTATGGGTAACACCCCCCAAAAATCTCAACAACGCGTAATGCAGACCTGTGAGTCAAGAACGAGTTTCAGAAAGTTCAGTTTGGCCGTTTATTTCAGCATAGTTCTGCCACAATTTATCTTCTAGCACTGCCAAAAATTCTTGTCGTGGTCCGGTCCAGTTAGGTCAATAAATCGAAATTCTTTATGTTTGTTTCACGAATGCAGTGGTTTGTTTACGCTACCAAGATTACTATCCATACTTAGTGCACATTTTAACCAAATCTGCTGAAGAAAATGTGAATTAATGCACATTTCCATCCACTACTGTTCATCAAGACAAACAGGTGGTGGTGCTAATTCAGTCGGGTGTCATTAAACCATTGTAGAAGAGGAAGGAGCAACGAGATGACGTCATTAAAAGAGCAGCAGTCAAATCTATAGTCTGTATATAAGAAGTGGACGTAGTTTTCTCATAGACTTCTATAAAACCAAAGGAGTCGCTGGCTGTTAGAAAGAATGCAGGTTTATGGCACTTCAGCGTTGGCTTCACTTTTCAGACCCGAAGGTTGCCCACTGGTCAAATCTCAAAAAGTGGAAAACAATACTGCATTTATTAGTGCAACGTTACAGCTTCATTGTGCATGCTAACATGTGCTAGCACCTAACACAAAGTACAGCTGAGGCTGATGGGAATGTCATTAGTTCTGCAGGTATTTGGTCATAAACCAAAGTATTATAGGTTAAAAGTTTGACCTGATGATGGTGCTCGATGAAAAGTCAGAGGATCACCAAAGTTGTTGCAGTTCAGTCCTTTAAGGCAGAGAAGGGAGTCCATTTTAGGGACTTTTTTTTTGCAACGTTGGCTGACAAACTGGCGGTGACTTTTGTCCTCTGTGAAAACAATCATGTAAATAAACTCCATGAAGAGAAGAAGCTTTAAGAAACAGGGCAGTGGTGGGCAAACTGGGAAACTGGGACTTGTGGGAACAGGCAGCCTGGGTGTCGACCTACCTCACAGTGTGGGTGGACATCCTATTTCCTGCCAGCGCTCTCGTTTTAATTTGTTCTTGTTTGGTTCTTGTTGTTAGATATTGAGTGCAGTGTGTGTATGTGTGTGTGTGTGTGTGTGTGTGTGTGTGTGTGTGTGAAGGTTAGGGAGGGAGGGAGGAGTGAAGTGGTTGAGGAGGGAGGTCAAAAGAGAGAGATATGGAGCTGATATTCCTGTTCCTCTCCATTTCTTTCAGAGTTTGATTTGATCCCCGTCTGCTCGGAGGCTGATCCATGGGAGCGCCGTTAGAAGGTCATATCTGCATAATAACACACACACACACACACACACACACACACACACACACACAGAGAGAGAGAGAGAGCAGCCAGACGTGGATTTAGAGGCTGAAGGTGGGCGGTCTGGAATCCTACCTGCCTACCTGCATTTGGAAAACACATCATAAATATTTGCATGAAACTTCATTCTTGACTAAAGAAGAACGTAGTGTGACAAAACAATCTCAACTCAAGCTTGCCTTATTAACTTTTTCCTGAGCTTTCAACCATATTACATGGTCCGTTGTATTGTAGAAACTGGATTTTCATACACACATATCCACATGAACACTACAGTGACATCTGGACTCATTTTTGTTAGAAACCACCTCCTTAACCTCCTTAAAACGCCTCCTTTTCTTTGAATTTTCCCTATCATAGCTTTTAAGCATATAAAATCATATACTAGCTTATAAAAATAATTCCATTAAACCTAAATTCAGTAAGAAATTCAATGTACAAGTTGCTCTTTAAGTAAAAAAGTTTATTCTTTACCTTAGATCGATACCACTCTCACGTCTCTAGAAAAAAAAAAAAACTGAAGTATAAAAATAACAAGTTGGGGTTATGTCAGGCAATGCTAGCTGTTTCCCCCTGTTTCCAGTCTTTGTGCTAAGCTAAGCTAACCTGTTGCTGTGTTTAGTATCATAAAGTGATTTATGTGACTTTATATGCAACCTTAATAGCACGTTTTTGGTATCTTTACATCCTATTCTATATTAACCCTTAGGGATGTTGTCGATACTTACATTCCTGTTAACCCTGTAAGTGAGTGTTCTGCTCCATAAGTTTATATGTACCAAAAAAAAATCGGGTTATTTGCGAGTTTTTGTGGTTATTCAACATTTTGGTATCAGCATAATATTCCTGTAGGATTTTATATTCCAGCATAATCTGCAGTTTTGCTTTGATATTTGTTTAGTTTCCTTCTGAAATTAATTAGAGGATCTAAAATGCAAGCAGTCCCACCCCGTCCACCCCCGCACAGAGAAACACACACACACACACACACACACACACACACACACACACACACAGTACAAATACTAGTTTTCTCATCATTTGGGCTTTTGAAGACACATAAAAGGAGCTGCAGCGTTGAGTGTAAATTGTTATATTTTATTTTTTGGCTGCTGTGTTCGGGGTGTAATGGTGGTGGAGGTGGGAGGGCAGGGTTTTGGGAGGTGGTGGGGGGGGGTTTGATAAAAGCCGTTCTGGTTTCGTCCCCAGGGTGTTACACTGGTGGCGGCTGGCCTAATTCCCCAAAATAGCTCATTGATGGGGAATCAGGCAGAGTCAAAGTGATCGTGTTAAGATTTGATTTGAGCACTGAGGGCGTCAAGAGAGCAACGCTTACAAGCTCTCTGCTCGCTTTTCTGGGCTTCTTCTTACATGCAAATATTAAAGTTTCACACACTGCTATGCAGTATTTTTCCCTCCAGTTATTCATTTAGTTGTATCATGGACGCCGTGTCCTCCGACCTTTCACCTTCTTCTTGGTGGTTACTTGTTAAGTTGATGATTCAGGAAATGAAACTTTCTCTGCTGTTTTCATGTAAAATCTACACAGAAATCAGCCGTCATAGTACTTTGTAGTAATTACAGAAATATACTAGTATTGGTATTAGTGATTTCACTGCTTCTTATATGTAGTAGTAGAGGAGGTAGTAGTAGTAATACATGTACAGTGTGTATGTCTTGTTACTTTTATTAGACTGAACTGTGCTGGTGCTACGAGCAGTAGTAGTGGAAGAAGTTGTTGTAGAATGAGTAGCAGTAAGTGATAGTGATAGCAGTAAGTAATAGTGATAGTAGTAATAGTAGCATCAGTAGTAGAAGTAGTCGTAGTAGGGTCAGGTCAGTAGCATTAGTATTTGGACAAATAACAGTAGTAATTGTAGTCTCAGTAGTAGTAGTAGGGTTAGTACAAGTAGTAACCATAGTATTCGGACAAGTAACAGTAGTAGCAGTAATAATAGTATCAGTAGCAGCAGATCAGCCAAACACAAACCAGTAACATTCACACACACACACACACACACACACACACACACACACACACACACACACACAGAGGGCTTCCTGCCTCCAACCTCCCTGTGTTGGAAAACATTTGCATGCTCCGTCACATCACTGAAATCTGAACTGACCATTTGCATATAGGTCTGTTTCATTGACGCACTAAACTTCACTCACACGTGACTAAAAACTACTCATATAGAAATGAGTCAGTGGTCACTATGACATACTGCTTCATCATATTCATTATCAAACCATTTACTGAAGAAGACTATGAGAAGCAGTCCAAAGGCCTGAAAAGGTCAATAATTAACATATTTTATTTAGAAAAATTCACACAAAAGATTACACATGATAATATATACATAGTGCAGTATATATGTAAAAATATATACTGCCCAACACATTTTACATGAAGAAAGTGCACATCTGAATACATTGTACATATACAAGCTATACTTATATGCTGTATACATATAAACACAAGTTAGAGATATACTAATACAGTATATATGTAAGAATATATACCACCCAACACATTTTACATGAAGACAATGTACATGCAGCCACATTGTACATATACAAGATATACTGTACTTATATGCTGTATACATATAGACACAAGTTATAGATATACTAATACAGTATATATGTACAAATATATACTGCCCAACACATTTTACATGAAGACAATGTCCATGCAAACACATTGTACTTAAGATATATACATATAAACTCAATTATATCGTCATTTTACATACACGCAGCGTTTACTATTACTACTATACTATTACTATTACAGTACAGTAGGCTATATATGTAAAAACTTGCCAATGCACACATTTTACGCAATAAACTGTTCATATAGAATATACATACTAACTACATACTATACATATAAACAATTTATAGATATACTAATATTGACACTTTACAGGTGTGCAGTATATATGTAAAAATATATACGCATGCACACATCTTACATGAAGACAATGTACATATGAACACGTACATATATAAGATATATACATATAAACTATATTGTTATATTGTCATTTTACAGGTATGCAGTGTATATGTAAAAATATATACATCTGTACAAGATTTATATAAATCTACTACTGCAGTAGGCTATATGTAAAAACTTCCCCATGTACACATTTTACACAAAGAAAATGTACAAGTGGACACATTGTACATATTATAGAATATACATATTATAAAGCATTTATACATATAAACAATTTATAGAGAAATGTTTTATATGTAAAACTGCATATGTAAACGTTTATACCCATTCTGTCATTATACATGAAGAACATATAGGCATGTACACACTGTATAGAATATATACTTATGAAGACAATATATACATATACTGTACTTTATAGCACTTTATCATAAAGAACAACAGTTTTTCAAACCGGATTCAGCATGTTAAACTGCACAGTGATCAATTCTAATATCTACTGATTATTGCTTTGACAATATTTACAGTTGAGGATGAAATAATGAAATAATCTCCAGCATATTAATTTAGTTTGAGAACATGAAGTGTGCAAACTGCTGTGTCTCTCTGTGTCTCTGTGGGTGTTGAACCTGCCTGTGTTTGGTATTCCGTGCAGAAAGCCTCCCACGCCCCGTGTGTCCGCCCACGCGCGGATTTGCGTCACGCAGGGAGCAGCGTGGGCGAGAGAGAGAGAGAGAGAGAGAGAGAGAGGCTCTGAGGCAACCGCGCGGAATATCCCACTTTATTCTATTCTGCTGCCCGAGTGAAGCTGCGCGTGGTTAGAACGAGACAAAGACAGGAAGCACTGACAAAATAAAAGCATCTGAAATAATAATATGGTTTATAGACAACAGTGGTGGAAGAAGTACTTTTACTTAAGTCAAAGTAGCAATACTGCTCTATAAAAACTCTTACAATGGTAAATGGACTTGCATTTATATAGCGATTTTCTAGTCTTCCGACCACTCAAAGCGCTTTACACTACATGTCAGCATTCACCCATTCACACACACATTCACACACTGATGGCAGAGGCTGCTAAGGTGCAAACTTTGCCCATCAGGATGTAATCTAAATACTCATTCACACACCGATGGCTATGCCTTCGGGAGCAATTTGGGGTTAAGTGTCTTGCTCAAGGACACATCGATCGAACCACCGACCTTGTGATTGGTGGACGACCTGCTCTACCCTCTGAGCCACAGCCGCCCCAAAGCAAGCGTTTATCTGTCATTATTATTGTTATTTATTCTCTTATTACTCTTACAAGTAAAAGTCCTTCAAGTAAAACATTAACAGCGCTTAAAGTATTAAAGTAAAAGTACTTGTTGGGCAGTCACAGAGTTATATTATTATATAATAGCATATTATTGCTAGGGGTGAAAGAAATTATCCACAAAATTGAATGTTTTGTGATACTGTATAGATTCTCAAAAACCCTGTATCGATTTTTAATTAATAGTTTACATGCAAAGATTACCTCAGTCAAAACTTTATTTCATTTGCAAAGAGATGTGCCCTCTCAAAGTAGTGCTATGATGTTGGATGTTACAGGGACTGTGATAAATGCAAATGCAGATCCCATTGTTGTGATTTCATAAAAAAGTAAACTTTTTTTTACTCAGATTTTATGCATATGGTGGTGTGTTCTTTATACTATGACAGTTTTCCCGTAATTAGATTAAAAAAGACAGACAGCTGCAGCATTAAATGCTTCCAGAAATAATGTAACACTCTGAAAGTGTACTTTTACTTTGAACTAGTATTGTTGCACCGTGGTAGTTCTACTTTTACTTACGTTGAGCATCTGAATACTTCTTCCTCCACTGATTTTGTGGTGACACACTCTACTGTACTGTACTGTACCTAAGTATAATTTTGAGGTACTTTGCTAGAGTATTTCCATTTTCTCATACTTCTACTCCACTTCTTTACAGAGGGAAATATTGTATCTTTTAACTGCACTACTTTTATCTGACAGCTTTATTTACTAATTACTTTGCAGTTCGAAATTTTATATACAAAATATATGCTCAGTTTATAAAATATGATGGATTATAGATTAATTGTTATAGATGAAACTACCCAACAGTATAAAAAGTGGTAAAGATTAATCTCAATTTTAACCAGCTACAACGTAAAATGAGGCTTACATAGTAATGCATACGTAATGATTACTTACTGAGTACTCCTTATATACTTTAAATACTTTGTTTACTTCTACTTAAGTACGATTGTGTTTGTATGTAAGACTTTTACTTGTAGTGGAGTAATTTTACCCTGAAGTATTGATACTTTTACTTAAGTAAAAGATGTGAATACTTCTTCCACCGCTGGTTCTACGTCATAGAGTCTGTCAAATAAAATATGTAAATTCAGTGAAAACAAATGTAGTTTACGTGGAATCTGGAAAAAAAGATGGGATTATATCATTTCTATTTATGTATATTTGGCATTACTATACGCTTTTTCATTTTGAGGATATAATCACACGCATATACACTTTATTCCAACTTCTATTTTCATGCTCATCAGCAGTGCTTTTATTTTGTTACAGCAGCCGGAAGTGTGTGTGTGACTGTGTGTGGCTTGACAGTAGTGAACAGTGCAGGGGAGTGGAGACGCTGGGAGAGGACTCAAACACTCACACACACTCACACACATACACTCACACACACACACTCACACACACACACACACACACTCAACACACACTTGGAGGAAAAAGACGCACGAAGGTCAGCAGCTTTTTTTACTGATATTCTCTCTCTCTCTGTCTCTCTCTCTCTTTCTCTCTCTCTCAACAGCAGGAGAAAGAAAAAGTTTCCAGAAAGAGAGGAAGAGGAGAGGAGTGTTACTCGGTTTGAGCACGCAAAGACAAGCACGCGCTCTTTGGCTCCTTTTTTTGTCCTGGAAATAATTTTTAAATTTCTTCCTTTGATTTTAGATTCTCTTTAATTTGTACGCGCCTTGTTGTCCCTGGGGATCCCTTCTGTGCGGGCTTCCTTTTTATGCACAAATTCACACCCCGGGCTCTGTGTTGATAAACAGTGAAGAAGGAGAAAGAGAAGAAGAAGAACCGGACCAGGGCGGACCAAAAGGGGGCCAAAAACTCACCAGGTAGGCACAATTACACATGGCTTTAATCCTGCATGTTACCTGCTGATGCTGATGCTTTTATCCCTTTATACTGTCATGTGTTGCAAAGATTGCACCACATAACTGCCAGCTGTTATAGGAATATTGTAGGAATTGCTTTAAAGTAACATAGCATGTCCATAAGACTGTGTGTAAGAATAATATAGCGAGAGAAAACAGCACCATACACATGCTATAAGTCTCTATTGGAAAACTAAGAAAAATCCTTAAAGGAATATTATAGTGAGTTAGTGTGATTATAAACTCATTACACAGACTATATGAATATTATAGAAATACCATAAGAGATGAAAAATACCTTAAAGTACAATTGTAGCCACTCTTGTGCATGATAAATACATATTATGTGGATATTATAGTATAAAAAGTGCCATCGAAGGTGGCTGTGTCATTGTCGACTCACTACTGAGCACCACAAGTTACTATAAGAATATTATCGGCATTATCATGTGATTTTTCATTTAAATAGCTTGTGTGTCATTGTCAACCGTGCTGCTTGGGTCATTTATGTTATTTTTTAGCTGCTATAGAGTTTTTAACACTCATTAATTGTACTAAATATGATGTTAAGTTGCTTTCGAGGAGCATGTATGAGCACACCAGGTCCTAGTGGTGATTACAACATTATTGCTCCACATTGAGGAAATTGTGAAATTCTTCCTGAATCATAGTGAAATCTAAGTATTCCTCACTTTTGATAAGCCTGGTCTGCCGCGTGGCAATTCACCTGGAAAACTACACATCAGCCTGTGTGTGTGTGTGTGTGTGTGTGTAATCTAAATGTGTGTAATCTAAGTGTGTGTGTGTGCCATTGTGCCGGCGCACGCCTCGCTTCTCCAGGTGAAAAGCCGAACTTGCTAAACTCGCTTTTGTGAAGCAGGACTTCAATTAGAGCCTGCCATTCACAGCCTCCTATTACTCCCAGAACACACACACACACACACACACACACACACACACACACACACACACACACGCACACATACGTCTGCTGTGATAAAACCGGAGTAAGATGGCAGGCTGGTAGATATCAGTGTTGAGAGTGTTCGTGCAGACGGCTGTTGAACTAAAACACTGACAATAAGCATTACTGAAGCTATTTTCTCAGTGAACTCAATGAATCCAGTTCCTATTTTTGAGAAACACAGTGTGCTTCTTTTTTTAAAGCTGCAGGATTATTTTATTCTGCAGACAGACGTTTGTCTTGGTCAATTTACCTGCCACACACTCACACTGCAGCTAAATATAGTTATCCAATTCACACATTTGCTCTTTATTGTGAAAAACCAGCAAGTGGAAACCTCTGTTCGCTGCATTATTGTATTTAGGGCTACAGCTAAGAAACGCTTTCATTGTTTTGTCTGTGATTTGTCAGAAAATAATGAATATATTCTCAAAGAGCTCAAGGTGGCAAATCTTATTTAATCCGAACAACACTCGAAAACACAAATATATTAAATTTACTATAATATATGTCAAAGAAAAGCATCATTTTTAAGAAGTCAGAACCAGAGAATATTCAGCATTTTGCTTGAAAAATGACTAAAATGATAATTATCAAAATAGTTGCTGATTAATCGACTAATCGTTTTTTATTTAACACCGTAATGGCTCTAATAAAATCTGCGTTAAACTGTACGATATCAAGTTTAAGGCGTGATAGGTTGTACGATAAATGCCTGCTAAACCTCCTCCTCTAACCTTTTCTGAATTGAGGGGGCAATCACGGCTTCTTTGCGCAGCGATTGGCCGGTACAGTATGTGGAGGAGTGAAAGTACTTCAACTACTTCAGTAACTTTTCATGGGTACAAACGAGGAGGGACTCTCTGAAATTGTCGGAATCGGACGACAGTTCATACGAATGTTTTCAAGCTTTCCTTTTGAGTGAGGACTTTTACTTCAATAGAGTATTTCCACAGCGTGGTATTGAATCTGAATACCTCTTCCACCACTGTTTATACCATCCATGATACGTGTAAGATGTAAGTTCCCAAGATAAATTATCAGAAAGTTAACTATATGTTTGCAATATTGGTATTGTTTTTAACTAGAATCAGGAAATTTTGAGTCATAATTAACCCAAATTGGGAGATCAATGCTAATATCCAGCCCTACATGTGCATTCAGATGGGGTCATATTAACTTATATCATTTAGTTTTTACCAAATCTGATTCAGCTTATTGATTCTTTTTCATATCCAGTCCTTGAGCTTTAATAAATGACCTTTTCGTCATAAATCTTGAGATAAGTTGAATCACGTTTTCCATTGATGCATCATTGATGTTCACGCTGCACCCGATGAACTTCCTCCCTCTTTGCATGACATTATTTTCCAACAGTGATTTCACCACTTTCTTTTACAGAACTCACTCTGGTAGTAGACGCCACACTTGTTTGTGTTGACGCAGGTGATATAGATGGAAATTCAGCAGGTATTTCTAGATCTGATTCCACTTGTGTCCCCAATTTCTCATCGTGATTATTTTTGAGATTATTATGAATGTTGAAATTTGAATGAGAACAAGGATTTGATGTTGCATCATCCATGTTTTGTTGTTAGATGTCTTGTTTAATGACCTTGAGCACCACGCATATATCCTCCCAATGTGGAAATCTCCATACATACATAACGTTGGTTTCTATTTTCAGAAAACAGCTGTTGCATTAATTCTCTGTTTTGGAAAGCAGATTTGGTTAATTGTTGACTCTAAAAAAAGAGGATAAATTTAGCAAGTTGCCATCTTTGCTGTATTCCAGATGTGTTTACAGGTTTGATAAGTGATACTGTTATTATTTCCTCTGCTCACCGATATGTTGTGTATGTTGTGAGGCGGCGTTTTAACAAACACCTTTTCTCACAAGCTCAGCACCTTTGCGGGTTAAAGGTCAGCAGCAGGAGACTTTTTTCTTATACGGCAGAGATTAAAAGTTGGAAAGATGACATTTGAAAAGAGCGTTGGTTGATATTACCAATACGGACGAAAGAACCAGAAGTTACAAAGACGTACGATAGGCTCATGGGAGCTGTTGTTTTGTGCTATGAGTCGTTGTTTGAACTTGTTTGAACTCTAAGTGATACTCATTTAGCTGAGGATATGGATCCTAAAACGAGTACACATTTCACTTTTTGGAAAGACAGGTGAGAGATCAGATAACAGGTCGGTGAATTAGCAATAGCAGCAGTAGTAGTAGCAGTAATATTTAGTTTTAGTCCCCGTCTTCTCTCAGGCAGCAGTTGTCATTTTCCCGACTCAGTCCGGCTGAGTCGAGGCCGGCCTGGCTCGCTGGGCTGAGGCTCTCTGGGCCTATTCTGGGCGAGGCGAGCCCTCCACCTACACATCCTGCAGGGGTGGAGAGAGGCATGTGGTCCTCCCAGCAGCCCGGGCCTGCTGACTGCCACTCCTCTGTTAGCCGGGCCTCCGCAGGGCCTCACATGCACATAGGAAGAGTCCAGAACAAGCCTCCACTTTTGCTTTTTCTCAAATTTAAGGTGGCAAGCGACAAGTATTTGGCACAGATCTGAGTGTTTCTTTGCTTTGTAAGGGTGGAGGCAGAGAGAATGACAGCGAAGATAATCTGACAGCCAAACATATCATCCAGAAAAAGTTGATCCTGCCCTGACGCGTGTAGAGACACACTTAGAGCTAAAACAGTAGATTCAAAACACCATGTTTTCAGCATTTTATGTGTATTCAAGCAGAATATGGCATTAAACTACTGCACATTAGTAGATCACTGCTCTACAAGTATAAGAAATACAAAATGATTCCTGTAAAAGACACCTACAGAGTGTCATTTTGTGTCTTTATCCCACACATGAAACATGAATATTTTCAAGTTAAAACACCTGAAAAAATGTAGATTACTAAACAGAGTTGAAGCAGGAATATGAAATTCCTACCTGGACCATTCATTCTAAAAATGTAAGGCACACTCGTGGCACATTTAACCTTTTCACACACCTGCTGAGACCTGATAAACTGCAGTCATGCATCTGCCAAGAATAATATGCGCAGTCCAAATATAAGTCATGTACATGTTTCATAGAAATGTCAGTTTACACTGGTAATGTTGGTGCACAATCAGCTGTGATTTTGGATTTAAAATACATCTAAATGAGCCGTATGAGTACCACATGTTCTGTAGAGTGGCGGTCTTATTAACCTGCTGTGCGTCCTCCCTCAGGTATGGCGGCGGTGTTGCCGAGAACCCTGGGTGAGCTGCAGCTCTACCGGATCCTGCAGCGGGCCAACCTGCTGTACTACTACGAGGCCTTCATCCAGCAGGGCGGCGACGACGTGCAGCAGCTGTGCGAGGCCGGGGAGGAGGAGTTCCTGGAGATCATGGCCCTCGTCGGCATGGCCAGCAAGCCGCTCCACGTGCGCCGCCTGCAGAAGGCGCTACGGGACTGGGTCACCAACCCGGCCATCTTCAACCAGCCGCTCACATCGCTGCCCGTCTGCAGCATCCCCGTCTACAAGCTGCCCGAGGGCTCGCCCACGCTGCTCAGCGCGCAGGACCGAGCCAACACCGCCAGCGTCAAGATGCCCAAAGCCGTCGCCGCCGCCTGCTCCGACCCGGGGAAGCTGGACGTGGCGCGGGACAAAGTGTCGGCGGGGTCGCCTCTGCAGGGCGGCAGCGAGGCTCGCTTCTGGTCGGGCCACAGCAACGACAGCGAGCACAGCCTGTCGCCGTCGGACCTCGGCTCCCCGTCCTCGCCGAGAGATACGTTAGAGGCTCTGGACGCCGCGGCCGTCCAGTCGGTCCTGGAGTGCGTGGACAGGATGGCGCCGGGACTTCCTAAGACAGACTTAGCAGAGGTCAAAGAGCAGCTGAAGAACAACAAGAAACTGGCAAAGATGATCGGACACATCTTTGAAATGAGCGACGATGAGCCGCGGAGAGAAGAGGAGATTCGTAAATACAGCGCCATCTATGGACGCTTTGACTCCAAGAGGAGGGACGGAAAACACCTGACGCTGCACGAGGTTGTCCAAACAAAACAATCCCTTCACTGCTTGAAAAGACTTGCTTGATGAATCAATATGTTCTCAGGAATCCTTGAAGTTTATTTGTCTTTCTAATTGTGTGTGTGATGTGTAGCTGACGGTGAACGAGGCGGCGGCCCAGCTCTGTATGAGGGACATGGCTCTGCTGACACGTCGAGACGAGCTGTTCGCACTCGCCCGACAGATTTCTAGAGAAGTCACCTACAAATACACCTACCGCACCAGCAAGTGAGTAACACTGCTTTCATCTTCATTTCATTTCACTGTGCATTCTCAGCAACTTTAAAACAACAGTTTCCTTCTGGATGAAAAGAATTTCTAAATAAATAAAATAAAATATGGCTTCCTGACAATCAGCACTTATTTTGGAGTAACATTTTGGTCTCTGCCTATTGAAGAATCTATTCGTTCATTAGTTAGCTGCTTATGTATGAAGTCCTGAAGTGTATTTCCTGATGTTTCTGTGCAGGTCTCGCTGTGGAGACAGAGACGAGCCGTCCCCTAAAAGGATTAAAACAGAGGTAAGGTCAGCACTGCTGAGGAATTTTCTCTGTGTTCACCTTAAATGTCAGATCAATCAACATTATGGGGGCATTTGGGACTTTTTTTTAGACCGAGCAAAAGTCAAAATCATCTGATTAATTGATAATGAAAACAGTTGCTGGTTGCGTCCCTACACCTGTGAATGTTTTAATGAGTGGCTATCCCTACGTACAAACGCTTCACTTCCTGTGTGAAAGAGCTTCCAGACAATGTTCTCTGTATATGATGGAGGATCTCTTGCAGACATTTGACCTCTTTGCTTTGATAAATAATGTTGAACAAAGAGCTGCTGCTCACTCATTGGTTGATTTTCAATATTTAAAATGTAAAGACAGGACGCTGGCAGCTGGAGCTCGTCATGTGTGCAGCTATGAGAAACAGAACGGACACAGCAGTAACAGCCTTGAACAGAGTACAAAGACACACTTTCTTTGAGCTCTGAATGGCTCCTCTCACTTTGTAAAGCGATGATCGAAAACATGTGGTTGCTGTGAACTCTGCAGGGATTTTAAGCAAGACGAAGACGAACCGACACCTGCTCGCAAAAACTACTCTGAGCTCCCAAAAGGGGGGAATTCCTGCCAAATTCACTTTCAGGCCGCCGTTCTGCAGAATCAGAAAAACTCCCAAAAATTCCACTTTGTCAAAGGAAATGCAAATATTGTAGATGTTTGGAAGTAATGATAATATGTTCCAGATCTCACATTAGTCTTACAATGATAATAAAAAGTTTTATTTATCAGAAGAAGTGTGATACTAGTGGTCATAGTTGATATTACTTGTTCATTTAGTACTTTTTCAAAATTGTAGTTATAAGAGCTTTTCAAACAGATACTAATGGTTAAAATGATGTATATTATGTTATTAGTACATCAATATATGCATGAATTAATACAGTAAACAATAGAGTTAAATAAATTAAAACAAGGCATCTCAAGATTAAAATAAAAATTATGAAAAAGAAAAGCAAAAGCAAATGATTTTAACTAAGAACAAGCTTTAAAAAAACATCATGTGTAATTTGTGTGTAATTGTAGAAAGAAAACTCCTCCTCAGGTCATTTAACCGCCCAAAACTTCCAGAAACAGTGCAGAGGACAGTCTTGACCTATGACCTATAATCTGCTACTCTACCGTTTCCCTTATTAAGTGTTAAATATGTCTTTTCGACACCTTCAGGAGAACTTCTTCGACATCCAGGAGGCGCTGCAGGCTATCCACATGAGGCAGGAGATGCTGAGGGAGCAGCTGGCCTGCGCCAAGTCGAAAGGAGAAGAAACCGTCGGACGAAATCTGCAGGTAGGCAGACGGATAAAACAAAATGCATCGTTGAAACGCAAAATCCCAAACCCACAGTTAGGAGGACATTCAGGGATTGCAGGGGCACAGTAACAAAATGAGGGAGTGAATTTCTTATTCTTGTAAACGTCTTTGAAGGCCAATCCGAGATGGTAATGTTAGGACAGATGTTATCTTTAACAAGCTGATCAATAAAATCTCAAATAAACTACACTAAACTAAACTATATATGTTTGAGGTGCTTTTAAAGATTTATGTCTTAAGTAGGTCAGTCAGAAACATTTCACATAAATTCTCTTTTGTGTGATGTAGTTCATGAGAAAATATTGAATATCAAAAATGATATATGTTGCGGTGTTAAGACCTCCTCTAAAACAAAACTAAAAAAGTCCATATCAGTTTTTACTTATTGCCAAACTTTCCACCAAATTCCCTTTCAATTGGTCATGTTTTTAAGATATCCTGCTAACTGAAAAGATAACCTTCTTGGTGGTGGTAGATAAAAAGATTATTTTATTTGGTTTGGGAAATTAAAAGGCGACTTACTAGCTTTTTCCAGAGCTAAAAGCTACCTTTTTTCCCTTTTGTCAAACTACTTTATTCAAGGTCAAGAATGAAATTTCACACTTTTGGTTTCCCACCAGCAAAACATAGCAACAAATACCATGACTTTAATTCTGTTTTAGTGTAAATAACTCTTATTACAAGCCCTCGTAGATCACCTCGTTAATATGAACACACAGCGTCTCTCTAATGCTGAAACAGTTGTCAACGCCGGGTTGAAAGGATTCTTACCAACAGACATGGACAGACACATTTCCATGTCAGCAGATGTTTGTGGCAGCAGGATCCAGTTTGATCCTAGTAATGTTCTTTATTGGTTTCCAGTGCTGCTCTGCCTTGTTCCTAATTAGAGCCAGAGTGTAGGAGGAGAGCTTTATGATAACTCATTACCAAGAAAACATGTTCATGTGAACTGGAAGACTCATGTGTGAGCATCTGTCTCGTGTGTGCATGTGCTGGTTTATCAGTCCGTGTTTGTGCAGCTGCAGTTACACTTGTCATTTTGATGTGATTTCTTAGAAATGGCTTTCAGAAGAAGAAGAGATTTCATGGCTGCATTCATACTGCAGGCCGTCTGAACCGCTGCTCACATCAGACTGTGTGAGGGATGTGGAGCACATCCCGTAATAATCTGAGCTGACAGTGATGAGCAGACTGACAATGAGATGTTTTTATTCCTGCACATTTCTATGAAACTGAGGTGTCAACTGTTTGTCAGTCTTTACTTCATCCGTCCTCCGTGTTAATGCTCGATGACTGCTGGAGTTACGCTTCAGGCTGCATGTCAGAGAACGTACACGCTTTCTTTAATACCTCTAAAGACTGGAGGAGTAATGTACACTATCGCTGAAAAGTCATGAATCTCCTGCAACAGAAGCTTGATTACATCCAGTCAGATGTCCGAGAGGAGAAGAAATGTTATTTAGTTTAGTACATGGAGAACAAAACGCTGTACAGTGGTTCAACCAGACAACTGAAAGAGCAGACAGAGGCGTACATTTGTGAGTTTTTTCTTGCAAATTTACCACCTTAATCTCAGAAGATATCCAAGTTTTTTCTCGTCAATTTATGACTTTAATCTTGTTTTTTTTCCTCTGAATATTAACCCCAATCCCTCCCCCGGCGTCGTGATATTAGTTTTTACTTACAATGGCCCTAATACGCAGTCGCACACATCTGAAGTCAAATCATCTTAATTTGGTCTCCTGTAATTCTTATTCTAAATTGTTTGTGTCCATCAGATGCAGCTGGAGCGTCTGCTGGCCAGGCAGATGGAGATCCTGCAGGACGCCGCCGTGCAGGAGCGACTCCAGGCTCTGGACTGGAGGATCCCCCCCGCTGCCTTAAAGTACCTCAACGACGCCCAGAACACCAACGGAGCCGCCAACGACGCCAGCAGAGACAACCAAGGTAGGAAGTGAGCAGACAGTGGAGAGGAGTTTAAATGCTGCTTAGAAAACAAACATTTCACAATCAAAAATACAGTTTCAAGTTAGTGAATGTGAAGTTAAAAATTACAATATTTTAGTCTGGATTTCCAAAGATTTCTTTTTTAAAACAGCATAGCAGCTTCTCCAGGTTAAACAATGATCAATTATACTTCAATATATTACAGTATATTATACTCCAGTCTCTGGTCACAGCTTCTTAAATTTGAGGCTATTTATATCATTGTAAAATTAATTAAATTTTGCACTGTTTGCTGCTCTTCGATCTATTTTCACAATTTCTGTCTGAGTACAAATATTTGACGTAACTCCGGAAGCAACACAATAATCCGATGCCTGAAAACGCTTCCGATAAATCATAAATCTCACGTTTGTTTGGGCGTATTTTTTTGCCATGTTACTGCCCCTATACTGTCCAATCGAGAAAAACCATCCAGCTGTGTTTGAAAATGAATGATCTTTTTTGGAGTGCAGCAGGCTAATCTGAAGAGTATTTCGTGTCATAAAAGCCACGGGATGTGTACGTGGCTGTGTGGATGGAAACAACACCTATGGGTGCTGATTTTGACAGCTGTCACTTTTTTTTATCTCAAACACAGAAGAAGAGAGAAAAAAAGACGCATCATTATTTAGGATCTTACTTCTCCTCTGGGCCTCATCTCATTTTCATCCC
This sequence comes from Sebastolobus alascanus, assembly GCA_916701645.2. Taxonomy (NCBI): domain Eukaryota; kingdom Metazoa; phylum Chordata; class Actinopteri; order Perciformes; family Sebastidae; genus Sebastolobus; species Sebastolobus alascanus. The sequence continues at coordinate 5,116,847 of CAKAOJ020000086.1, read as the reverse complement.
TTTCCTCCCTCACCCACTCCCGACAGCTCATTATATCACTGTTCCCACAAATCCCACAATGCACCTGTAATTATCACGCCCACGCTTGTTTACCTCCAGCCAGTTGCCTGGAGGGGGGCGTCTGTCTCTCTCTCTCTCTCTCTGTCTACCTCTCTCTCTCCTCCCCCTCTTTTTCTCTGCTTTCCTTCCTCTTTTTCTTCTTCTTGTCCCTTTTCTTTTTTTTCCCTCCCTGTCATTTGTCCTTTTCTTGTCCTCTGCCTGTCTTAACCTCCTTCTTTTCCCACAGTTTTTTACTTTATCCTGTCGTTTCCTGTATATTTGTCTCTCTAACTCGTCATTTTCCCTTTTTCTTCTCTTTTTCATATTCCCTCCACCTTATGCACATTATGTTATATCTACGACGACGTGTTAGGGCCATTGTAGGTTAAAAAAAAAATTCCGGAGCCAGATGAGGGGGATAAATAATTAATATCCATTGATTGGTAAATACTTCACTATAGACGAGCTGAACCTGAGGTGAGCAAAATGAGAATAACTCTGTTTGTCTTTTACGTTTGTCTACGTCCGTCCTCTCAGATGAACGACCAATCAACTTGCGCGTGGTTAGTCAGAACATGCAGGAAGGCGACCTCCCATTGGGCAAGCAGCTAGCCAATGAACTGAAGCGCCATCACAACCACAACCACAACAACAACAACAACAGCAACACAGACGAGACCAAAACACCAGCAACAGGTTAGTTATCTGAAAATGTACCACATTAAATTTGTTCTACAGTTGCTACTCTGTGAAGCTTTATGCTGCATTATAGAGCTCTTTGCTGATGATACTGTCCTGTATCTTTGTCTTCATCTTCAGAAAACGGGACGTCGCAGCGAGCGTCCAGCAACGCAGAGAAGAGGACCATCAAGTCAGAGCCGGAAGACTCCACATAGTGCCTCCCGCCTCGCCCTACCACCATCCCTCAATTCATTCTACTCACACTTGACAGTATGCAGTTATTACCCGTCAATAGATACTAAGCAAGCACAGCCACAGTAGAGCCTTAACAACCAATGTTGCCTCATGAATAGCATTTATTTTTCTTTGATTTTGTCTTTTTGTTTTGTTGTTTTAAAGGTAATTGCCAAAGCACCTAGCGAGCATGTGGAGAAGCCCCTCAGTGCTCTACAGGTCTTTGTCTGTTGATTAATTGTACACGTTAGATGTAATTTAAGAGTGATCTGTTTGTGTACTCTTTACCTCTGCCTGGGTGTTATTATATCTGTTGCTTTCTGTGGACAGCCAGGTTGCAGGCTGTGGAGCCGGGGCTGAGTCTTAACTCAAACGGAGATTCAGAGATGAGATAAAAGCAGAAATGTTGACTGTGTTGCTGCAGCATCCTGGTAACACTTTATATGACTACCATGTAGCCAATGTTTTAAGGCCTTCTTCACTCACTTCTACCTTAAAATTGAAGCTGCAGATGCTGCCAATAGTCAATCTAAAAGTTTCAATTCCAAAATATTTCAAGTGATTTTTAGCAACATTAGCAGTGGTGCTCTAGAGATGACTATACCCCAAAACTTTGGTCCAGACTGAAATAGCTTGATAAATATTGGATGGATTCAGACATTCATAGCTCCCAAATGATGTAACCTTAGATCTTTGGTGATGCCTTTTTGTCCAGCGCCGCCGTGAGGTATTTGGTTTAGAGTGAAATATAATTAACTAAGATGGTGAACATGGCGAGCATTTCTTGCTAAACATTAGCATTTAGATTGAATGCAATGCACATTGCCTCACAGAGCTGCTAGACTTTTAGTCTGATTATTTTGATGATGGAAACAGGTTGTATCACAGTTATTAGGGGGTTTGGCAGCTCTCGTAGGCAAGGTCACCAAATCAATATTAGCCTAATACTAATTAGACATTCATAATGATTTAATTATCAACATCACACACATTATCAACGCAAACTACAAGATGCTTATTGGGAACAGATATCAAAGCCATCAGCACATAATAATAATGGTAGACATACAAAGTGTTACTAATTTTTTAGATTTATGGCTAATTGTCTGTAGGCTGTAATAGCTGGCATCCAGAAATCCACTCCATTTTCATGACTTTACAAGGCAACTAGAATTTCATAAGAAGATCTTAAAACCTACCAGCAATAGCCAAAGATTTAGCAGCAGCTTATTGTCATTTCCCCGGCCGTCACCCTGCGTCCTCTGAGCCTCCGTCATTCTCCCAAATCTAACTTAGGCGTCTGCATTTGTACTGTAACTCAAAGGTGTAAAAGTACTGTAGGGAGATGAGTTAGGATTCAGCCCCCTTTGCAGGTTTTATGTCGTTCACTTCAAATGGGAAAACGGGAGAGGTGGGATTAATCCTTCCTTCCTCGCTCCTGTCTTGTGTATATTTATGGAAGGTAATTTAAGAAGAGGATGTATAGGATCTGTTGTGGAGTAACAGCAGGGGACCGCTGTCATTCGTCTCGGTAGGATGGCAGGCTGGCATGCCGGAGGCCGAGCTAATTGGTTCATTTCACTTTGTAATTTAGCTAAACGCTGCTGTTGACGCGAAACCGCGCATCTGCAAACAGGGAGTATTTCAGGAATAGAGATGCCTGTGCGTTTCTTTAGAAATGATCCAGGCTCGTGAATATGTATGTAACAAATATGTAAACTTTCAACTGAAGGCAGAATCAAATATTAAAGATTGCAGGTATGTGGTTTTTCAACAACAGCAGCAAAAAAAGCAAAATTCCTGTTTCTTGCTGTTCCTCGCGGAGCAGCATCCCAGGGTCTGTAAATATACCGTGATAACAAATAGTGCTAGCCTAATCTCTCAACCAGGGTTTTCCTTCGTCAAGTGTAACTTTGCTGTAGATTTTTGGTGTCAATACAGTGTTTATGTGTGTAGAGCAAAAACTAAAAAAGAAAACTTAAATGTCATTGAGGAAAAAATACAACAGTGTGAAAGTGTCTGGTATATAAAACATGCTTTACATGATGATAATGTTGATTAGCCTTAGCTCTTAACAGTGTTTAATCCACCTGTGATGGCCATCAGTGCATATTTCAAAGATGTGTTTTTGCTGTTTAGAGGTAGATACATAACAAATAAGTGTTCACTGTGTTTTTATGTGTTCGCCACACTGTGTAAATACGTCTGTTTGCTCCGAGATGATAATAACGTCCAGACAATTTGGTCTCACTCTCCTTCCCCCTCACTCCCTGCAGATAGTTTAGTCCCACTCAGCGTAATGGCAGACCAATGCAATATTTATGTAAGTAATAAGTCTATTTGCATACTATATGGATCCATCATTTTGTTATGTGCTCAGTAACTGTATGTCTGTCATGAACTTCAGGGTGGGATTTCACCTACAACTTGTTTGTGTTGTCTCACTTTTAGTGTGCAGAGCACTGTATTTGTATTTAAAGACATTGTGCTCTTTTCATGACGTTGTTTTGTTTCAAGCAGCCACTATGGCGAGGAACTGGCGAGGGTTTGGAGTCGTGATCTAGTTTGCTAAAGCTAAACTAGCTGGTGAATTGTGGGAGATAAAGCCAGCGTGCTTCTGGCCCGGTTGGCTGAAACACTGGCCTAGTGAGCGTGACTGTTGTACGATGTTTCAGAGAATAGAGCATGTCTGACCTGCCGTCTCACTGATCACCGTTCTCCTCACTGTTTATTGTAAAGTGATAGATTAGGCTTCACCTAGTTATGCACCTGTTTTTTAAACACTAATATATTTTATTTGTTATACAGCACATAAACATTAAACTTTATTTTTTTGAACTCTATTGTGAGGTGCGTTCTGTGATCAATGGCTTGACACTCGTCCTCCAGCAACAACTCTGAAGGTGCCTTTGAGCAAGGCAGGGAATCCCCGGCTTTTCCCAGCGTGAATGTGAGTGTGGAGCTAATCCAAGCAAAGACAAGGCAAAACAGAGACAGTTACGGGATGAAAATGGTGACAGTTCAGTTTCCTTTAAAGGAGCTTCTCTGTCTTCTGTTTGTTTTCTTCTTCTTGTCTTTTTTTGTTGTTGTACTGAGATGAATCCCTGCGCAGGCCCATTTGCATCAGCGTCACATCAACACATTGTGAAACTGACTGGTGACTCACTCTGACGCAGGTCCTTTTCACATACTTCCCATCATCCTCTCCCTCTCTCTCCCCCCCCCCTCCCTCTCTCTCCCCCCTCCCTTCACACACACACATGTAGACAGATTTTCTCTGGAGAATAGCTCAGCTCATGAACACCCATGCTGGTTGTCCTGCTTGGCGTTCAAACAGCCCCCCCCCTCCCCTCCCTGTCCTCCTCCTCCTCCTCCTCCTCCAGTGCAAGTCACTGATGATGATGATGTGTTGCCGTGGCAACGGCTGGAGGTGGGCGGCTCCACGGGCGGTGGGCGGAAGCCAGCCGCTAAGCAGCGTGGGAGGGATCTGCCGAGCGCACCCATCACCCTCATTTTGAAAGGAGCAGGAAGCTGACTGCTTTTGAGAAGGTGTGGGTGTTGGTGAATTATCGCCTCTCCTCCCTGCAGCTTCGTTAGGGATCGCCTTGTTTGTCTCCCTTCCTTCCTTCCTTTGTTTTCTGCTTTACTGCTGCATGCGGTGAATATGCAGCTGCTCAGGGGGGATTTCTGCGCAAAATTAAACTTTGAGAGCTACAGTTAGATTGGAAAAAGTAGCAGTTTTCACACCTTTCTTTTCATTACACCAAAGGTCTCTCAAGACAGACTCTGGAGAAATAAAAAGCATGGCAAATTAACCCTTACAGACCCACATAGACCCGTTTTAGTCTTTGTTAGGGGAGTACAGATTGTCAATCTAGCTAGGAAAGCCATCCATCCTCTGAATGCTCTAGGTCTCTAGTTTGATCCATCCATCCTCTGAATGCTCCACGTCTCTAGTTTGTGGCTGTAAAGTTTCATGAGGCTTTGATTATCCTAGAGGTCACCAAAGGTCATTTTATACAGGGAGGTCAATGAAATGTCTCCTATGGGGACTAACATCATCACACATGAATACAGTTGGGCTCATTGGATCCACCAGAGTCTCAGCTTTACAGTGATACCCAATTTATGTAGTTCAACACTGTTTATGGACCCCAGTATGCAGAAATATTCAACCAAGATGATAATCTATATCTGAAGCTAATTCAGCAACTGCAAAAAAGGGATTTTTAAAAAAAAAAAATGAAAACGTGGATTCCTGTAAAATAACCTACAAGAAAATTTTGTTGGAATTCCCCTCTAGTGCTTGACCTGGTTACATGGAAATTTGAGCCACAGAGTTTGAGTTTCTGCAGATGCATTTAGTCCAAATTCATGAATGTTTTATGTTCCAAGAAAGGCATTATTAGTCAGCACGGATTTCTCTTATCCTTCATGGAGCTCCAGGTGGGTGGAGTTTACCGAGATTCAGATAAAGTCAGATAAAAGTTGGGAGCCACAGAAAAGTAAACTGAAGCAAATACTTTCCAGTGAGTAATATCTGTTGTAGGTCATTATTTTATACGTGGTGTCAAACTCCACCCACCTAGGCTGCTAAAGAGGTCAAAACAAACATTAAATGCTGTCTGACTCAGGTCTTATACAGAAGAATAACATCTGTTTCACTGCTCTATAAAAGGAATTTGACCTGATAATATACGTAGATTGTTTAAGAAATGTTTCTTATTGGAAATTAGTACATAATTCTTCAATTTAAAAGTAGCATAAACGTAATACAAATGTCTGCACAGTGATTCACAGAAATATATTCAGAGAGAAAAGCAAAGCTGCATGCATGTAATAAAATAAATAGACTGGCTGTTATTTTAGGAGCTGAGATTCTTTTTGTAATCTATTATTGGTTTGTCAATCTGTTCCTGTTGCCTGTGGAATAGTCTAAAATCCAACCAGGAGATGGTGCTGTAACTATTTTATTAAGGACAGAGACCGCCATCTGCTGAGGAAAGTCTGAATATGTGCAGTACCAAAATTACTCACATGGTGTCAGACCAAGACAAGACATTAAAATATGCTGCTCAGTAGTGATGTATACTGACTTTAAGACACTTTATTTCACTCAGATATTATAAGGACGTACATTGAAACATGCACTGACATGATCTGTGACAGCAGCATCATGTTGAAATCATCATCATGAAGTTGCTGCCATAATTGGCTATAATTGCTATTTAGGAACTTACAGTATAGTGTGCATGAGATATTCAGTGAAAACTTTATATTAATAGCTTACTATTAAACTTTTAGGGAATTTTAATGTAATAGCACATAAATATTAGTGCATTTCAGGTACTCTCCTGCATTTTCTATCCACTATAATATTATTGTAGTACTTTATTGGATCTGTCATATACTTTGCTATGTTGTTTTCTCTCTGAACTCTAAAATAAGATTGCTTTGTTTTTTGAATATCTTATGTAAACTGATATACAGAGGGGAAACTGTACTTAAAAACATTATATATATATTCATAATCCCTATAAAATGTTTATTAACTGTGGAAACTGATGATCAAAATACAGTCGAAACCATAAGCAGACTACCTGCACCTGATTGGTCAAGAGGGCTGTCAATCATCAGATCTGATGATTGACAGCCCTCTTGACCAATCAGGTGCCAGGTACGCGTTATCATGCACCAATCAAAACTCCTGATGATTGACAGCCCTCTTTACCAATCAGGTGCCAGGTACGCGTTATCATGCACCAATCAAAACTCCTGATGATTGACAGCCCTCTTGACCAATCAGGTGCCAGGTACGCGTTTATCCAATCAAAACGCCTGATGTGTGAACGGTAGGTTGCATTCCGCTGAGGAGCGTTTTTCTGCTGTCGAGTCACCGGGAAAAAACCGTTACTCGTTATTAACGGCGCCTCTAGTTCTCCGGTTTTCTTCTCTTATTGTTACACAGTAGTTACATCATCTCGACGGGATTGAGATGTTACATTTCCGGTCAACGGGAGCGCTGAAGGAGTTATTTCAAACGCAGCTGAAGCGTCCGTTGACGGGTAGAGGCGGTAAAGCATCGCCTGCCGCCTGCTTCTTCGGCGACATTAGTTCGCCTGCCGCCTGCTTCTTCGGCGTTAGTTCGGCTGCGCGGTCACCGGGCAGCGGGGGGGCGTTTTCCCCGCGGCAGCTCACCGGGAGACCCGGCGTGAGAAGCTTCTGCTCCAAGGGAGACGGCCACAATGAAGCCAACAAGGACGCCTCGGCTGAGAAGTGAGTAACAACCGGCAGAAGTTCGCCGCCGAACTTAGCGGAAAAAACGGCCAATTTAGTGCCGCGTTGTTCGCCAATAGACGCCTGTAAAAACACCTGAGAACCTTTTTATAAAAGTCTTTTTCTTATTGAAATAATCTATATTTACACACATAATACATGCCGAATTAACAAAAGGGTTCTAATAGTACTTTATGATTACAATATTTTAATTTGTATGGTATGTTTTTTACGTTTAAAAGCAAGGCCTAGTTTAAAAAGTCGATATTTACATGGTAGTTCGGCGAGCGCGTCACACAGCTGTTCGCTAGCTAGCTCTGATGCTGCTGGAATGACGTACGAGAGCAAGATCCATTATCGGACACGTGATGAAATCTAGTAATTCAAATATTATTCCCAACCATGTTTCAATGTTATTGATTGCTTTTAAGAGAAGGGCATTTAATCAGACTTTTCTGCAGGAAAAAGATAAAATAGAAGCATGTGATGTTGCAGTCAGACAGATGTCGTGACCAGAAGCTGCAGCTTTCAGCATGTTAAACTCACTGAGGCATTTATCAACCTGCCACCAGCTTCTTTGGCCTTTTTGAAAATGACAATATATCTACAACAAATACAATATGTGTCTGTTTAACTCAATGCACCATGCAGACAGACCAAGCCTCAACTCAATGTCTTATGAAGGTCAGTCATCTTTGAATCTAGTAAGGCAACTAACATTTATTTATTTATTATTATTATTATTTTATTATGGATTTTATGTAACACAAATGGCACATGTGTCAGAAATGTACATAATAATAAATGTATATCAGCTGATGAATTAGACACCATAATTGTCCATTGACAGAGAATCTAATTGTCTGTATCAGTGATTACTTGCAGTGTTGTTAGTTGAGCAGATGAGGCTGTAATTGAGTGACAGAGGTGATTGTTCAACAGGGGAAATTAGTGAGTTCTGATGGAGAAGTGAGGATGAGAGTCCTCCTGGTGATAGATTGGATGCAGGTTAAAAGCATTTAATGACCGAAAACACCATAACATCACCAACACAGGTTGATAAAGCCTCCCTAATTCCACTTCAAACCCACTGACAGCAATTAAGACAATGATCCACTTTGTTAGATTTGTTTGGGTTCTGGGAATGTTTGCTGAGCATGCTGCCTTTAACAGCTTTAAGTGCTGCCTCCGCAACAAGCAAATATAGTATTTTTATGACTGATTGTGACTAAAATAAGCAGTCAATTAACAAAATTGGACAACAATTCTGCAATAACAAACAAATAACTTGATCCTGTCCTAGTCATTGTACCATTAGTGGACACATAATGATGTTTAAGTACTTTTATAGCATGCAGAGCTGCTACTTTATTATTTTCATTATCAATTAATGCTGATTATTTTATTAGTTTTTCAGAGCCCAAGATGGCATCTTCAGGATGCTCATTTTATTTGACCAATAATACCTCAAAATATCCAGTTTAATATCATTTAAGACAAAGAAAAGCAGCAAATCCTCACATTTGAGACCTCAAACCAAAGAATATTTGGCATTTTTGCCTGACAAAATGACCTAAATGATGACTCCATTATCAAAATAGTTGCCAATTAATATTCTGTTGATTGACTAATCATTTCAGCATTGATAGCTTGCTTTCTATCATCAACAGGCCATTTACTTACTTAAAATCCTACTTGACAGCTCAACGTTTGGCTGTAAGAATCTCAATATTTTTGGCAGCATGAAATGGATTTTCAAACCTGGTTTTTGGTGGTATGTTAGCGTTAACTTTAGCTGTTAAAGCACATAGAATCAGAGTAAGAAAACCCTGGTTGGTAGACGGTTCGTGACAGTATATCTGAGATATTAGTGTCTCCCAGATACGTCACTTTTCCCCCATGTTACACTTCTAATGAGGGTAGTTTTTCTTGCTTTTAACATCCAAAGCAGCTGTGCTACCAGCCACCTCACCAGCCTGGATCTTCCCTTCAGAGACTTCCCATGGTAATAAAATGCCTCATTGCCCGCGCAGGCCGATGTCCCGTTTGTTTCCATTCACAGACAGTTTGCTTAAGCTGTAGGCCGTGTTTAGGCAGTCACTTTGCTCAGCTGACTCGTTGTCAGCAACATCGCGTTTCCCTTCAGGGTAATTTCCGTTTCAGTGAAGCTTTGGCTTATTCTGTTAAATATCCAAAGCGCAGATTAGTGTTTGAGAAATCATCAACAGGCAGCATTTATATTAAGTGAGTAAGCAGAAGAGCACTTTGACTGCTGCTGAGGAACACTTTGGCTATTCATTATCAGCCTTTAAAGCAGTTCAAAAGTTATCAGATCATGTGGATTTTAGTTGGTGATCAAGGGAACAACAGACACTCGACCTCCATGCTAAAAACGCTAGAATAGCTAACTAGCTTCTTTGCAGCCATATAACATGGCCGGAGGGACATTCTCCACCATTATTACATATTTATATGGATCGGTACGTGGATCAATAACCTCAGTCCAATATCCGATACGTGAATTATGTCAGTATCGGAATCTGATACGAATATTGGATTGGATCGGTCCCCTCTCTACTAACTATAAAGTGTATTGAGACAAAAATAGTCACAAATAAAGAAGTTTCAGTTCAAATTTTAATTCAAAAATTGCATTTTTTGTGGGCATTTTTCACTATATTGTGACGTATTATAGACTAAACTACTAATCAAAATAGTAATCACCAGATTAACCGTCGTCCATATTCACCCACCAGGCTATGGTGCCAGACATAAAGAGTAACCCGGGTTAGTAAAGCGGGTCAATACAACATGAATGAATCAGTTGAATATAATATCCAGGCGGGTTGTTTTTCGTCCCCGGGGCTCCGACAGCATTCAGCCTCCACTCCAGTCTGGTTAGGAAGGTCCTGAGGCTGTGCTCCAGCTAATAAGGGGTTAAAAATGTTTGTAATGCAGGGGAGCTTATCCCGCCCACATCATTTTTCCACGGTTTTTGCACCAAAGCCTGGATGCTGGCGCGCTGCCCGGCCGCTGTCAGGGCCTCCAGGAGCAGATGAGTCACTCGCACAGATTGATTTGTGCAGCGCCGCCTCTCAACACTCTCGCTTTAATGTCGGCCTCCGCCCAACGCACCACTTTGTCAAGACATCTGGGAGGCAGTGAAACCAGCACCATCGACCGGGTCAAATAAACACAGCAGATACTGCAGCAAATATTATCGTTATCTGCCAATTATTTTTTTCTATTAAGTGTCTTTAAAATTTGAGAAAATAATTGAGAGAACGCCCATAACAACTTCCCAGAGTTTTCGATTTACAATGACATAAAAAAGGAAACACAGCAAATCATCACGCAGAAGAAGCTGACAGCTTCAAAATATCATCAAAACTATTGATCTGTTCAGTGGATAACAAGAGAAGTATACAAGAAGTTATTGATTCCCACCCTGCAGCTCCACATACAGTGAAATAAGTTAAACACATATAAATAAATCTAATTTTTCATGTAGTTGAGACTGGAGTTAATAAAACAAACCTGGGGACAAATTTACTTCATATGACTATTTACTTTGACTGAGAACAATTGATCTACAGACAGCTCGATCTCTGTTTGTTTGCAGATTATTAGCCTAATATTGGAAACTATTTGGTTTCTCTGTAATGGAGTCACAAAAAAAGCCAAAAGGGATCTAGAGTTCGGCGTTTCAGAGCAGCAGCAGCGAGTTGATGTCACATTTCTTGGCAAACTGTGTGTTTTTAAACGTCAGCTGTGATTCAGCACACAGAGAGGGAAGCTAGAGCGCTAATGAGAGCAGCTGAGGTAGATTAATGAGCCCGTCCAGCCTGATCCAGATGTTTCACCGGCCACCTCTAACCCTGCCGTGATGAAGCTCCCTCACAGGACTCATTAACTAAACAAGAACGCTACTTATAGCCTCTTACTTCAATACCGGCTCATGTTTGTCTAATATTTACTTTTAGATCCTTCATGAACTCTGAATAATAACTCTAACTGTGGTTTAGCTTTAGATACAAGCCTACTTAAAGGACGTCCTGGAGGGGCAGCGAGCCGAGCCACCGCTAACGTTTGCTCAGCTTGATTCTCTGATAACTTCAGATCCAGACGTCTGATGACTAAAATCCTTCGTGCAGTTAAAATATAGTTAAAAAGTCAATTTATGACAGCTTCTGGCAGACAACCACAATGCTGACTCATGCACAAAGAGGATATGACGCCATTGACAGACGACCAAATGAAACACACCGTTACCTTGATTAATTACCTTGATTAATTACAGATTTCTCAGGTTTGAAAGTTGTTGGAAACATTTGAGATAAAGTACAGAAGTTCAACAAAATATATAAATAGGTCTAGTCGTTTTTAGACATATTATACCTTTAACATGCCACTGTTTCGTCTTTTGATAATCCTCCATTACTGCTGATTCAATGTGAAAAGTAATTATGATTTATGTGATTTTTTTATGGCATATTCAAAACTCCAATGCTTTCCTTTCTTGTTAACTTGACAGCAGCTATGATCAGTTATTATGTCAGTATTCATACTTGTGTGTATATTTAAACAATTCCAGTGTATAATCTGATTGTCTGTGTAATTGTTTTTCTTACATTAATGCTGCTGGTCTGCAGATGTGTTCATACTGTGCTGTAAATGTCATTTTCACTGTTACTAATTCAGTATTATTCCCTCTGCACACTCTCTCCCTGTTGTTGATCTGCTTGCTTTGCATTTGTAAGTATGTTTCTATTTTTTATTTTAGTTTTAGTTTTTTTTTTTGTCTGTTTTCCAGTAGATGTAGAGGTTTTCTGCGGAAAGCCGACAACCGCTTTTACCTTGAAATGACCTCACTTCCTCCCAGCGGCTGCGCTTGAATCCCCTCTACCTCACCTCCCTCCCTCCCTCCCTCCCTCCCTCCCCCCCCCCCCACACACACACACACACTCTCTGATGTGTATTCCTTCCTCACCAGCAGACATCCACCTCCATTAATGAGGTCAGACTACGCCAACAAGTTATGAAAAAGTTGCAGGTTCAACAACATGCTTATCCGGAGTGCATGAGAATTATTTCGGTATTAATGCTGCGTTCCACAAACGTGTTAGAAAGTTGGAAATTTCCTACTTGGAGGAAGCTTTTGGATGTAGCAGACTCAAAACACGCCAGTTTTTATTTTCAGCATTCGATAACACCAAAACACCATTCAGTAGTAGAGTAATAGGAATTTATTTTCTCTGCATCCACATTTGTTTCCTAGCTGGAAAACTGGAAAGCACCTTGGCTGTAATTACAATTTTCCCTCTGAGAATTTCTGACTTTCTGACTCTTAAGTGGAACGTTCAGTACAACGACTTGGTCCCAGTGTTTCCTCTGTATTATTCTGCAGCAGCATGATCCGGGAAAAAGGTTTGATTCTTCAGGTTTTGTTAAGTGCAGGTTTAAAACACAATAATTTAAATTAAGGATAAGGCTGGTGATCAAATCCTATGGAAAGACCAAAACCAACACTGGACTGATCCTGCTAACAAGTTATGTGTTGGTTCTGCTTGTGGTTATTCAGATAAATATTTTAAGATTGGATTAAACCCCAGCATCCATTAATTTGATTTCACAGTTGTCATGCAGTTTTTTTTTTAGTTGTCCGTTTTCTCTAGCAGGGATTATTATGTTGTGAATAAATCCAGAGGAAACCCTGTTAATGCTGAGTCTGAAAGTCCAAACTCTCAAGAGGATCCAAACTCAGCTTTAGCTGCGAGGAGCCACCTGTCAACTAAAGCTTTACCTTCAAACATCCTCTCCTAGCACACAGGCCAGTGTCCCATGATGCATTGCAGGACAGAGTGCGTCAGGGCAACCAGAGCTTTGCACAAATCCAATTTGGTGTTGATATGAATCATAGCAGAGTCTGCCTCCTGACACGCTACTAACTTTCCTCCCAGAGACGACTTGGTGTGGAAGTGCTGCTTAGAATACCAGCCAGGCCATAATACTAATATAATATAATATATAATATAATATATAATAATAATTCTACACTGACACTGGACACTGAAACCCTCACACACACAGCGTAGACAGAGATGCTTGTGAAGCAGCGTCTCTCTCAGACTGTCTTATTCTGGTCTTTATGTGCTGCTGCTGTCCCCACGATTTACCCAAACTAAAACAGGATAAATAAATGTCACAGTAAATTCACAATTATATATTCCTCATAAGGAGTTTCATTCTGGGTCAAAGGGTTGGGGGATTAAAGTCCTGTTGTAAAAATGTTTGGATAGTTTATGTGTTAATCTTTTTAAACACATTCCTGGCTGGTATTCTAGCAAATACACAATTAACAGTTTACATTACAGTGACTTTATGGCAGCATATTATTAACCTATGGAAAAGTACAGTTCAAATCTTTTCCACAGGTTATAATACTGAACTCAGGTCAGTGTAAGGTAATGTTTTCCAGTGCAGTATTACAGTTATTACTCACTGCTTCTCCTTGCAGTCAAAAAGCTTTTTCTCCTCCCTCTGCTGCAGTTCCCCTCCATGTTTCCACCACGCAGGGCCTCACTGTGGAGTTATTTTTCTCACTTTTCTGTCTGTGTGTGTTTATTTGTCTTTCCTGCAGGAGAAGGAAGGCAGGCGTCCTGCCCAGCCTGGAGGATCTGCTCTTCTACACCATCGCAGAGGGACAGGAAAAAATCCCTGCACACAAATTCACCACAGTGAGTCTCAGAGCGGGAAAGATCACCTAGGATTTATGTTTGAAAATGTCTGTTTCTGCAAGATTTACAAATTTGAAAGAAAAAAGGGGCAAATGTTGTAGATGATTTAACAGCAGTGAATCAGCACTGCTCCTTATCGATCTCCTCTTGTCGGGCTCTTCAGGAGCCTCAGCTCACGGCTCGTAGATCTATTGATTTGTTGTCAGGCTGTCTTAATCATGATGTTCCCCCTCCTCTCTGTGCAGGCTCTTAAAGCCACGGGGCTTCGTACAGGAGACCCCCGGCTGAAAGAATGTATGGAGATGCTGAAGGTGACCGTGAAGACGACCTCTGACGGAGCACTGGACCGACACCTCTTCAAAAAGTAGGTTTTGTAAACCCTTTTTTATATTTCTTTTGCTATATTGCCATGGAAATGGCAGGACATTTTAAGTTGTTTCTGCAAAGGTATAAAGGCTCACAAATTGATTTTATTATGACTTAAACATATTTAGTCTATTATAGCAATTATTTATTAGTTAAAGCCGTTGGTCTCTCTAATATACTGCTTGCTGTTCCACCTTTATTATCAGCATTAATCTTTCATCAGTCTATCATAAGAATTGTTAATGCTGGTCAGAGACCTCTGCTCTTCCTTGCAGCAGAAAACGGTCACTGCACCTCATTGATTATTCATCCTCAGCTTGCACGTCGTCGGCATCTTGTTGAGGTTTTCATCCAGCTGGATTTATTCATTATTCGAGAGCAGGACACTTGAATAATGTAAAAATTAATCAGTTTATCTTTAATAAATCTCCAAGAAGCATTCGGATATGAAAATACAACATCTTCAGATCACAACACAAAAACAGTTAATTCAAGATGACAAGGCAGTTTAGGACATGCATCAGAAACTATAACGTAATATGACATATTTGTTGTTATCAGAAAGTATGTGGATTTATAAAGGATGCATGAATCATCTTAATATCTGGTAATGATTTTAAACATTGTGTAAAGATATTATTTTAAGATGATCTGATAAAAGAGAGTTTAAGGCTTCGTCATACAGTTGTGGGTGAGTGACACTGGAGATGAAACAAGTGATAATTACAGCTCTCAGAATGACCTTTCACTAACCCACATCAAAGGTCAAATCAATTATATTGTGAGCGTGTGGTAAAATAATAAGTTGTTATAAAACAACAGCCTGACTCCTGTCTTAATGTCTGTATTTAAAGGGCAACTTTTACACATCCAAGTGTACATTTTTATACAACAAGTAGCGCCAGTATTCAAAGAACATTTGTGCTGAACTGGAAACAAAACAAGGATGGGTGTGGACTAAAATAACCTTACCCCCCCCCCCCGCCCCGCCCCGCCCCGCCCAGTAGCATCGCTGCTGTTTGCCCCCCCCAGAAGAAACGATGCTGAGACTAACTGGGTGACAGCTTGGGTGAGAGTTGGGCATATGAGAGCCCACCAGGGATCTGAATCCTCTCGAAACAGACCCCAGCACCGCCGCTCTGGCTGGGATCCATCACATCCGCTCCTCTCCGGGCTTATTTATAGAGCTCGGCCTCACAGAGGGAAGCACGTGACGGGCGGTGGGAGTGTAGCGTGTGTGTTTTCTCTGCAGGATCCCATGCTACAGGGATTACACAGGGTTTGATGCAGTGAGATAGCTGAGCCACAAATCTCTCTGCTACTGTACCAGAGAGGCACAGCTTCCACCACACCGCCTTATTATGTGTTTTTACTATCTGTGCTCCTTAATCGCCCAAATAAAAAGGATCTAGAAGCTCTGACAACATTTGTGAGACAGATTGGTGGAGTAAGGACTGTGCTGTACAAATGTGTGTATGTTTTCTGCTATTTTATATAGTTTATTCTCACCCCATGTCATTGGGAAACAATGTTTTAACTAAACAGTTTGGTTAAACAAAGGTGCAGAAATCCTCCCAACATGAACCAGGAGAATTTATCCTGGAAATAAAGGCACTGAAGCAGAAAAGCAAACAGGGTCCCAAAAGACAACACTACTAATTACATGATATTTGAACCCACTAGCAGATGTCTCACAGTGGCAGCTGGTGTGTGAAGAACTGGAGCAGTTCAGCTAGCAAGTTTTATCACACTGAAGAGTCTAAAGCCAATGTGATGATTAGTTTTATTCAACTGTAAAGCATCAAACAAGTGAGCCACAGTGTTAACTGTTTAGAGAAATAAGCACCTGTCAGAACACCCAAATGATGAACACAAACACCAGGAAACTTCACCAGGAAAGACGTCTCCCCTGAGGCTAACTGTCCTCTTGTCTCCGGTCTCAGGTGTGTCCAGAGCAACATCGTGCTGCTCACCCAGGCATTCAGGAAGAAGTTTGTCATCCCAGACTTCCGGTCCTTCTGCGCCCACATGGACGAGCTCTATGTCAAGGCCAAAAACATGTCAGGAGGGCAGGTGAGTGAAGGCTACAGACAGTCATACAATCACATCACTGTTCATATTTAGAAGGACTTTAGCCATATAAACAAGCGCTAAACCTGACTGTAAAAACTGTCATGCTGTAGGTGGCGGACTACATCCCCCAGCTGGCCCGCTTCAGCCCCGACCTGTGGGCCGTCTCCCTGTGCACCGTCGATGGACAGAGGTACAGTATTATTGAAATGCTTATTCACACTATATGGCTGTTATTTTCACCTGTATGTAATGTACAATGGTTAGATTAACTGACAGCTAAAGTTTCATACACTTAAAAAGTTTTCTGGTCTTCTAAAGTGGATGTAAGACATGTACATGAAACTTGGAAGCTTTTCTTTCGTTCGTATGCTCTGCGTTTAGGTACTTTGCATTCATAAGCATGTTGACACACGTGTCTCTTTCTCAGGCACACGGTCGGAGACACCAAGGTTCCTTTCTGTCTGCAGTCATGCGTGAAGCCGCTGAAATACGCCATCGCCGTTCACGACCACGGCACCGAGTACGTGCACCGCTTCATCGGCAAAGAGCCCAGCGGTCTGCGATTCAACAAGCTCTTCCTGAACGAGGAAGGTGAGGATCACACACATTCACCCACTTCTCCGTGTTGTGCGTCGTGACTTCCCTCCAGGCTCACGTACTCACCGTAAGAGGATCCGTCTCGAGGCCTGGTTGCCATGGAACTGTAGTAAATTGTTAATGAGAGGTTGCAGCACCACAGCAGAATAAAACAGAGAGGCCAGTGTGTAACAGAGACTAAATAACCTGGAAAACGACAAGCTGCTGGCACGTGGCTCTGGAAAAAACCAGCCAGACAATGAGTCTCTGTCTTAAAATGTCTCGTCGTGTTTGGGATAACATGCATATTTTAGCCAAAGACATCCAGTTTCCCACAAGTCTGACATGTACTGAGGATAGGAGCCTAGAGCATGCAAGCATTACAAATTGCACAATTGTGTTTAAATATGTGCAGCCGCTGTCAGCAGACGTTACGTCTACTCCAGACATCAGGTTCTGTAAAAACAGTCTGTTTTTTAATAGAAACTGGTGTGAGAACGTTTCTGGGTTTCCTCTCTTTGCTGTTATCTAACAGAACAGATTATATTCCAGCTGTTTTTTTTTAGATGATTTTTTTTTAACATTGTCCTGGCCTGTTGCATAAGAAGATTAAAACACAGAGGGGAGCATCTCTGCACACTGTGTTTTTGTGATATTGTGTAGTTACCAACCTCGTTACGTTGATGTTCTCTCAGTGGATTATTCTGCAGTGATTTGACCTCCAGCATAAAAATAATCCTTTTTTTAAATTCATTTGTACTCCAAGTTCTCCACTTTCACATGCCAGTAAAAATCAAAACCTATCTTTAATATTTATGTCTTTGTCTGATGTAAACCTTTATTTTCTCTCCTGCAGATAAACCACACAACCCCATGGTTAATGCTGGCGCTATTGTCTGTACCTCCCTCATTAAGGTAAGCTACATTTACATACCCCATCATTGATTATTAATAAAGTACATTTATTTTGGAAACTGAGCTCAGATACTGTAGGTGATTTAATAGTTATTTTCAGAAAAGCTAAAATCCTGAAATATCTTTAAAATGTTTCCAGATAGTGATGGGCTTTATTTTCTGAATTTCTAACTGCAGCTAAAAAGTCACGTCCAAAGAGAAATTGTATGAAATAGAATTATAATCGTTGGGAGAACGTGTTTCCGCCAGATTACCGTACACGGGGAGATTAAAGATAATCACGCTGAAAGGGGATTTGGTTGAAAGCAGCATCAGTCTGATATCCTGCACACACACACAGAGATAGAGATAGAGACCAGCGTCAGGTCAGCTCAGCTTTAATAAGAGAAACTTCTCTTCCACCTGTTGGATTAAATATCCTCCTCAGACACACAGGAAGCTGGTTTCACCTCTCTGTTAGACACACCAGAGCACCACCTACTGATTTCATTAAAACATTAAAACTCTGAGTGACTCTGACCTGAGGATCATGACGGTTTCCCAGTAGAATGACAAGCACTTTAATTATTATTAATATAGTCAGCAGCTGCAAATGGGATGTTGGAATATCAGATACTACCTACCTACTACCGCAGAACATTTTAGATTCTTTTAAGCACTTTTCAGTATTGATCATAGTGCAAAAGCTTGTCTATCTCTACACGCTGCTTTGTTATCAGTCATCTGAATTTATGTTCAATTTATATATGATAAAAGACAAACTGTAGTGAGGTGGTAAGTTTTAAATGGCAGGAAATTCTGTTATTATTCTACTGTTGACAACCAATGACTTTGAGGGAAAAAACAAAAGTAACCTCAAAAAAATGATCCTGACCAAAAAAAGACCAAAAAAAATATTATTTTCACCTGTCAAAAAAAATGTTTACACCTGTTTTAACAGATGTAGAAAATGCAAAAGAAAAATATAAAAATAACATTTTTTTCACCTGTTCTTAAGTCCTAACTGCAGACTTTTTAAAAAAAAAAAGTTTTATCAGCAACAAGAAAAAGTCAAATGACTGATTCTTCTTGGTTTTTGTCGTCATTCTGTCAATCATTCCTGTATGATATGAAAGCAGTTTTCCTGTCAACCAATCACTGTTGAGATTTCTGTAGATGCAGGTTGATCGTATCCGTTGATCCAGATAATAAAATTAGGTTCTGTGCATGCGCCCCCTCATTTTCTCTGAATCTAGTTCTACACTTCAAATACACTCATTTGCAATGTACCTTTTCAAGGCTCGTTGTGTGGTTTTATGTGTTGTTGCATATTTTACAGCATTAGGATCTGTGGGAAATTATGACCACTGCAACAGGTCAATGACGTTGGTAATTTTTCCTTTTTAATTATTTTTCCCCCTCTTTGGTCTGGATTTGTGACAAGCTTTTAGCCTTCACATGGCTGTTGTTTATGAATGTTTAAATGTGGCTTTTATACTTATACATTCTCCAGAACTGTTTATACATCTAGATTATAAACAGAATTCAAACACTGGTTCTATATCATACTCCATTTCTTTCTGTAGAGGAGGACCTCTTTGTTTTTTGTTTTTATGTTTTTAATTTATATCCTTAGATTACATTTTGTCAGTACAGATACATCTATTTAACTTTCGGCCAAAAAATCAGTTTTTGTCTGTCGGCCACAGTAGTTGATAAAACCCAAAATGTGTACTCACACTGCAAGCTACATGGCAAACTACTATGGCAAGCTCAAAAAAGCTCTAATAACACTGGATCATACGTTTCCCATAATGCAACAAATGGCACCTTTTTGTTAAACTGTCTCTGTCGCATCTTTTCAACTCTAAACCCCAGAAACTTGTGACGTGTTGTTCAAGTGGCTCGCAGTGTGAATGCACCTTAAAGTAAACTAACTCACCTTCCACGTCTTCCTACAATAAACACACCTGTACACTCGCACTATTCTGATCAGTAGTTACACATCTAACGTATATTTTCACTCTGTAATTAGTTTACCTTGATAAAACAAATTTAATAGAAAATACTTCTTTGATACTTTCCATGATATATTTTTTTCTGAGTGGATTAACAGTTTTATTTCACCTCCTCCATCTCCAGCTAGTCTCCCACCTTTAATCTTAATTCATCTGATACCATGACTGGTTTGATTAGTCACATAACTGATGAGCTCAACTTTTAATTTAAAAACAGTAGTGATGTAAACTTACACTGTTTACCTGTCATAGTTTAATGTGGATCATACATAATAGTGCTAATGTCATGACATGGGTAACTTTTGCAATCTAAAATTGTAAAATACCATTTTTTAATACTGTGATTCTGTTTGTGTTTCAGCAAGGGGCAAGCAACGCTGAGAAATTTGATTATGTGAGTATTACTGTGTTGTTGTGAGTGACTTTTTTGAGTTGTGAGTATTTGTATGTGATAAATCCACAGATGTATATCACCACATCTGCAGTTATAGTGAGCTTCAGATCATTGTTTTGATTTTCTGGCCCGCTACTTTAATATTTTGATTCACAATCAGTACTCTCATTACTGCTGTTTTTTTTTATTATTATTTAACTAAAAATACTCCAAAAAAAAAGAGTAAATATTGGACTTACATTTACATTTTGATACTTAAAAGGTCCATACTTAAGATTTTTAGAAATAAGCTTTTTAATTTGGATTATTTGTGGATCACTGAACTCAACTTTATTTATTTATATAGCACCTTTCATACAAACATGCAGATGTTTAAAACTTAAAAACTAAGGCTATAACATGAAAATAATGTGAAAACCAATGTTTAAAGCTTAAAGATAAAATACTGTAAAAACTAGCTAACTCACTAATACTGTAAAAACTAATGATGAAAGGCTATAACATTACTCCAAATTAAAATAAAAAGCCAGATTAAAAAGATAAAAATGCAGAGAGAGCTTTTATGGGACACATAAGGAACATTTTAAAGGAAAGCGGTGGAGGACCTCAGTGATCTGGCTGGAACGTAAAATGAAAAAACATCTCTGACTGTAAATCTGCTGCTCTGCAGGTCATGAACTTCATGAACAAACTGGCAGGAAACGAGTACGTGGGTTTCAGCAACGCCACGTGAGTACAACAATACATCACTACAGAAAACACCCTTTATGTTTTATTGATTTATCATGTATATTGAGGAGGTCCTTGACATGTGAAGGACCGTATCAGTGAGGAGAGATGAGTTTTATATAACATGAGCTGAGTCATGCTGTTTAAAGAACAAACTTCCTCCCTCTCTTTGTCCCAGTTTCCAGTCAGAGAGAGAGTCTGGAGACAGAAACTTTGCCATCGGCTACTACCTGAAGGAGAAGAAGGTAAGGTCAAAGGTCATCTACAGCTGAGAGCTAGAAAGCTGCAAGATACTATTATTATCTAATTTTGTCCTTAAAAGCTGTGCTGGTTATTCTTTATTCCTCAACTAGCTTCAGATGCAGATGTGTTGTAGACATGTTAAAATGTTAAAATGTTGTTTTCAGTGTTTTCCAGAAGGGACAGACATGACCTCCATCCTCGACTTCTATTTCCAGGTAAATGAAGCTTAGAAAAAAAAAACAAGACAGTAAAAATGTATACTATAAAAGCCTGGAATGACTTGGAGGTACTTGGATAGAAGCTATCACACCCTACATGGGTGCCTTTGATTTGTTTTATTATTTGGGATTCATAAAAAGAAATCTTGGGAAGATCACAATCGCCTGGTCAGTTAGTTTGTTTATTGTGTGACTTTTAAATGGTTAGTTTGGATTCACCAAAGTAACACAATAACACAAACTAACTAACCGATCGAGGCAGCGGTAGACGAGCAACTCCTGTGTTCTGAGACGTAAAATGACTGTTTTTGGTGAATGGAGTCTGGTGGCTTTGAAGAGAGCAAAGATAACAGCTTCAGAGATCGGAAATTGCTATTATAGTTTCATAAAATAAAACATAAAGTCAAAGTAACATTATAAACCTTTTTATAATCTTCCCCGTCAGTTGTGCTCCATCGAGGTGACCTGCGAGAGCGCCAGCGTCATGGCGGCGACTCTGGCCAACGGCGGCTTCTGTCCAATCACAGGAGAGCGAGTGCTGAGCCCCGAGTCGGTGCGAGACACTCTGAGTCTGATGCATTCCTGCGGCATGTACGACTTCTCCGGACAATTCGCTTTCCATGTCAGTAACAAACATTTCCTCTGGTCCTCTGGAGTAAAAAGCATTTTTTGACCCATCTAATGTTTTTCAACACATCATCCTCCTTCTTCTTCTTCTGTTTCAGGTCGGTCTGCCGGCTAAATCTGGTGTCGCCGGTGGGATTCTGCTGGTTGTTCCAAACGTGATGGGCATCATGTGTTGGTCTCCTCCACTCGACAAGCTGGGCAACAGTGTCCGAGGCATCCAGTTCTGCACGGTAACTTACACTTTACGTCTTTTTTGTTTTAAGCATTTTGTAACTTAAACAGTGGTAATAAACTGGTTCCCAGAGCCAAGGATGGCGTCCAAAAATTCTCTGTTTATCATAGAAGGTCAGTGAGATTTTATATTTGGGGCCTAGAATCAGAGAACATTTGGTATTTTTGCTTCTGAAAATTAATCAACTATCAAAAATAGATGCAATCAATTTTTAAATGTATTTTATTTTGTTGTTGGAGCTTTGTACAGGGTGTGTTTAAAAGATAATTAAAATAGAAGTACACCTGGTAGTACTTCCACTTGGAGTTGGACGTAGGAAGTGCCTTGAATTAGTTTTGGTCTTGACAGATACTGTATTCTATGTTAAGAAGATTATCTCTGCAATCACGTCCTAAATGATCAGTTTATCAGTTTATTATCTCAACGAGCTGAAAGTGAGGCTTCATGTTTGTTGGTCATGATGTTTAAAACGTATTCATCCATGTGTGTCTTCTTTCAGGACCTGGTTTCCCTCTTTAACTTCCACAACTATGATAACCTGAGACACTTTGCTAAGAAACTGGATCCTCGCAGGGAGGGAGGAGACCAGAGGGTGAGTCCCAGCAACAAGCTTCTCTCAATCCTCCTCTCAAAGTCTTACAACTTCAGCTCAGTACTACTACACTCACTCTTATTTATCTCTTGTTGTGGTTTATTTTCAGTCTAAAACGTCACTTTATAACAGGCAATAAAACAGTCTGTGTTGCATCCTCCCACTCTGTGTGCTCAGGATGCTGCATGACCTTGTGTGTAGTGTTTTAATCCACAGTGCCATCTGGAGGAAACTTATTGTAAACTCACCAACAAAGATGCTTTAAATGTTTGCATGTCATAAACCCTGAACTACAGAGAACAACAATTTCTTATGAATCGTCTAATTCCTGTCTTCTTCTTGCTTGGCTTTTATGTGCTTCTTGTTGTGCTTCAGGTGAAGTCAGTAATCAATCTGCTGTTTGCTGCTTACACCGGAGACGTCTCGGCCCTGAGGAGGTAACCCGACTCTTTACTCTTTGTGCTAAATGTTCAGATTTAAAATCACCAAAACTAAAAAAAGAGACCTATTTCTTTAGTCTGCTGAACTACAAAAAACTATTTTGTTAAGGCAGGTTTTGCTCAAATCCAGAGCTTTGTTTTTTAGCGTTATAAGTGTTTCTTCGATTATCGCACTAATAGAAAGTTTCCTGAGTCAGTGTTTAACATCATTCTTCGGTTACTCGTCCAGGTTTGCGTTGTCCTCCATGGACATGGAGCAGAGGGACTACGACTCCAGGACGGCCCTGCATGTGGCTGCTGCTGAAGGTAAAACACTGAGGAGGATTCTGATAAGTTATTCTGATCAGTGTGTTTGTGGAGCTGATGTGTGTGTGTGTGTGTGTGTGTGTGTGTGTGTGTGTGTGTGTGTGTGTGTGTGTGTGTGTGTGTGTGTGTTTCAGGACATGGTGAGGTGGTTCGCTTCCTGCTCGAGGCCTGTAAAGTCAACTCAGTTCCCAGAGACAGGTAACCATGACTTTTTTATGACTTTTTTTTTATAACATACTATACTATGACTTTTTTATATTTTTATAACATACTATACTGACTTTTTTATATTTTATGACATACTATGACTTTTTAAAATATTTTTATGACATACTATGACTTTTTTTTAAATATTTTTCGACATACTATACTATGTCTTTTTTTAAATATTTTTATGACATACTATGACTTTTTAAAATATTTTTATGACATACTTATACTATGACTTTTAAATATTTTTTATGACATACCATACTACGACTTTTTATGATATTTTTTATGACATACTATACTATGACTTTTTGAAATTTAAATTAAACTGCATCGTTTTTCAGATGTTTTATAGACTAAAAAACTTAATTTCAACAATCAAAAACGCTACTTGACAAATTAATTTAATAATAAAAGTCTAATAATTTAGTTGGAAATGATGGCTTCAAGCCGAATTCAGGGGGATTTTTCAAAGTTATGTTGAACCCAATTAATTCCACATTAAGTGTTTATATGAATAGTTTAATGTTGTAGCAGACCTCCAAAATGGCTCTTCTCCACCTCTGTGTTTTCTGCAGGTGGGGGAACACACCGATGGATGAAGCGGTCCACTTTGGCCACCACGACGTGGTGACCATCCTCCGTGATTACCACACCCAGCACAGTCCGCAGGAAACCACGGACGACAAGCAGAACGCAGAGAAGAACCTGGACGGGATGCTCTGATGGGAAACACCTGAAGAAAAGAAGCTGGATGGTTGACCGTTCTGTAAGATCAATCAACCTGGACGGTGTGAGAACACATCTTAAATTCTATTAAACAACCACACATAGAAAACAGTTAATAACATTAAAACAACCCAGACAATAAACCGTATGGTAGAAAAATTCCTTTAGAAACAACTTGATGAAACTTAACAGTCCCTTTACACACAGGAACGCACACCATCCCGCCAGTGGAAACGCTCCTCATCATGCTATTAGATGTTGTTGGTTTTTGTAATATATTAATTTATTTACTTTGAGTGGGGAAAATATTATTTAATTTCTACTTCTGTATTTTGTCATCAGCTTTGTAGGAAGTAACCAGCTGCCACGTTGAACGCTGGGTAAATTCGGCTGCGGCTGGTACGTCAACGGACTCTGTTATTTACTTTTAAATTGTCGTTTTATTCTGAAAGCAGGAAGTAGCAGGCGTTTCATACCCTGGTTCAAAACCTTTGTCACTTCATCATCACAACCTGGTGGAATGTATCTTCCCCTAAAAACACTTTGGTGTGTGTGATATTTATTTATCTATTTAAGATAAAGTGTACATTCATGTAGTGTGTGTGTATTCCTGAGACGAGGATAAATTAGTGTAAATACATGTAATATGTGTATAGTTGTGTTTCTGTAGTCGAACAGCTGGATTCAGCTTTGATCACAAGGTCACTGGTTCACTGAAACTCTGGAAACTGTCAGTATTTCAATTTTAAATATGACATTTAAATGAATATTTAAATCTAAACTGGTAAATATTTATTATTTAAAGGTGAATATCAGTTAAAAGCTTTTTGTTTTGCCATCTAATGGCTATTTATTGTTTTTACCCCCCCAAAACTGTATTTTTATTTTTCACCGTTACACTGTATTATTTGATATTTATTTTTTTGTAACATAAGAAAATAATGTAAGCAAGTCAGCCAAAGTTCAGGTTGTTTATTGAAAGAGTTTCTAAATATCCTTTATGACACTGCCAGCGCTGACAGCAGCTTGAATTACTGTAAACATCCAACAATAGAAGAAGTTTGTTTTATACTTTTACGTTTGCACTCAACAGTAGAAAAATACCTCTAATCAGCCAACACACACACAACTATTATAAATTCTACTGGACATCACAACGTTTCCTAAATATGTCAGAAAATGTGTTTTAAATTCTATTTGATTGAATGATGCAGCCATAAAAAACATGTCAAAATCAGTCCAATATTAACACATTATGTTACGGTAATGAGAGACAAAACTCTGCACTACAGCTGCTGGATTGGTCCAAAATGAATCCAAAAGTGAATTGAATCAAAATAGTTTTCTTTGTTGAGTGCACCGGTTCCTTTCATTTCATGCTGTAACACTCCTGCTGCGATCCAGTAGTGTTTAAATTTATTTTCATTGCTATCAATCTAAATATGTTTTTCAAAATCAAGGCTTTTAATGCAGGAAATGTGTTGACTGTAATGTATCACATGAATTATGATGGTTTGTATGTAAACACGTGTTCCTGCAGAGGACTCAGGAAGGTCCAGTCTGTATCCACAACAGATCTGAAACACTAAACTGAAGGAGCTTTATATTGCAGACGGATTGTTTTTTTTTATTTGTAATGTGCAGAAGAATCTGTCTTACTTGAACGGTTGTGCAGATGTTTAGTTTTTCCAGAGGTTTTGTGTGTTTGTAGCGTGATGGAAGTTTGGATGTTGTTTCTGTACAGAAACCAGGCAATCAACATGTCTGTGAAATTTACAATCCACAATTCAAATTTAGTGCATTTGTATTCCTCAGGTTGGGATCAGTTCATTCAGTTTGATTGAAATTGTTATTTAAAAGTCTTTAAGTTAAAATGGATTAAAAGAAGCACAAAACTGTCACTAAAAAAATGCAATATTTGAGAAACAATTAGCAATACGTGTGTAATGATTGTACGATCAAATTAGCAATATAGATTTGATCTGATCCCGACCTGCAGCTCCACTCAGCTGTTGTAGAGAAGAAGAGATCTGTTTGCAGCAACTGAAGTATTCTGAATGTAACGTGTTTGGTGTCGTTCTGTTTCTTCTTCATGTATATTTATGCTGCTGAGTGTCGCAGGCAGTTCAGATATTTATTCACAGATCAAACATTTAATAAAAGTCGGATGGATTTATTTTCTTGTGTGTCTTCTCACTATACATAAATATAAATATGTATTAAAATAAAGCACCAACAATGACTAACAACATAAATAAAATGTCTATATACAAGTCAAGGGTTGTAAACAATACAGTGCAAAGAAAAACATTGAATGGGTGGATATGCACTGTGGATATGTAATGTGTTAATATAGATTAAAGTGGCAGTGCATTATGATATGTACATGTTAAAAATATAACCTCTAATGGAAGTAAGTGGATGTTTTAGAGAATGACTGATGTCCTTTAGTTCTCTATTGTGTAAAACCTTTAGAGAACCACTAGGAAACGTTCCCTGAAGGTCACAGTTATATTTGATTTGCAAAAATAGATGAAAGCCATTCTTAAAGTGAATAAACCAACATCAGTCTGATTGATATTCCCTTGAGTGCACAATAAAAAAAACATGACTTATGACAATAAAATTCAAAAAATGGGATCATATTTTGTCATTTGTAAAGCTGAAATGCACTGTGGACAAATTTACAAATATCTGTTCATAGTGGTGGAAAGTAAATAAGTACATTTACTCAAGTATAAATTTGAGGTACTTGAGTATTTCTATTTTATGCTACTTTATTATACGTCTACTCCACTGGTTCTACATCTCAATGGGAAATATTGTACTTTTTACTCCACTACATTTGTCTGACAGCTTTGGTTGATGTACAGAGATGAGTACTTACAACAATCTGAAAAAAAATGAAATATACATGTTTGTTGGATATGTTTTTTGTAATATTCTTTTTTATACTATACTATGACTTTTTTAAAATATTTTTACGACATACCATGACTTTTTTTTTTATATATATTTTTGACATACTACTATGACTTTTTTTTAATATTTTTTCGACATACTATACTATGACTTTTTTTATATATTTTTATGACATACTATGACTTTTTTTTAAATATTTTTCGACATACAATACTATGACTTTTTAAAATACTTTTTTGACATACTATACTATGACTTTTATTTTTTTTATATTTTTGACATACTACTAAAACTTTTTTTTAATATTTTTTTGACATACTATACTATGACTTTTTTTTATATTTTTATGACATACTATGACTTTTTTTTAA
The DNA here is from genome assembly GCA_916701645.2 of Sebastolobus alascanus. Taxonomy (NCBI): domain Eukaryota; kingdom Metazoa; phylum Chordata; class Actinopteri; order Perciformes; family Sebastidae; genus Sebastolobus; species Sebastolobus alascanus. The sequence goes on along the minus strand of CAKAOJ020000086.1, from coordinate 5,088,940 downwards.
ATATTTTTCGACATACTATACTATGAATTTTTTAAAATATTTTTGACATACTACTATGACTTTTTTATATTTTTATGACATACTATGACTTTTTTTTTTAAATATTTTTCGACATACTATACCATGACTTTTCTTTTAATATTTTTTCGAATTACTATACTATGACTTTTTTTTTAAATATTTTTATGATATACTTTGACTTTTTTTTTTTTATATATATATATATATATATATTTTTATGACATACTATACTATGACTTTTTTTTTTTTTATATATTTTTGTCATACTACTATGACTTTTTTTAATATTTTTTCGACATACTATACTATGACTTTTTTTAATATTTTTATGACATACTATGATTTTTTTTAAATATTTTTCGACATACTATACTATGACTTTTTAATATTTTATGACATACTATGACTTTTTAAAATATTTTTATGATATACTATACTATGACTATTTTTTTTTTAATTTTTTCGAATTACTACTATGACTTTTTTTTTTTTATATATATTTTCGACACACTGTTATATACTGTAATATATTTTCATGTGTATTTCTCTCATTTTGTTTGGTCCTCAATAAAACATATTTTCCTTCAGATGACGCAGCTAAACTGCAGGAAACGGGATATTTCGAGCCGCGCCTGAATGCAGCAACGTTCTGCTCCCGCCCTTTCCGCCCCTTTAAGCCCCGCCTCCTCTAAGCCCAGCCTCCTGAATAAATAGCAGCAGCTCTCTCTCCGCTCGTCACTACTGCCTTCATCACCGATACTTCAACGTCGGAGAGAAGGAAGAAAAAAACCGCCAGACAAAATGGTGAGTAGCTATAAAAACCCCCTTATGACGGTATTATCTGCTAAATAAACGTGATTATGCTCTGTTAATGTATCCCGTATATCTGTGTAACCTTTTATGTGACGATTGAGGCCAAACTGACGTTAAATCTCGCAGTTTGGATTAAAATGGCCGACGGTATAGCCGTTAAACTGACACCTTTGTCCGTTTTTAATCCCCTAATTTACTCAAATCGTTATCAGATAACGTGATTTATTGTCGTGTAACGTTAAACAGACTGAGGCTGAACAACATAGCGGCATTTTTTATAGCTAAAGGCGCCATCAGATAACGCCCTGTCCCTGAACGCAACACAAAGACAACTGGCTTTGGAGCAGTCTGTCCGTGAACGCAACACAATGATAACTGGCTTTGTAGCAGTGTGTCCGTGAACGCAACACAAAGATGACTGGCTCTGTAGCAGTGTGTCCCTGAACGCAACACAAAGACAACTGGCTTTGTAGCAGTGTGTCCGTGAACGCAACACAAGGATAACTGGCTTTGTAGCAGTGTGAGGAGAGATTCTTCCTGCCTGTCCCTGAACGCAACACAAAGATAACGGGCTTGGTGGGCAGGAGGAGAGCCTCTCCCTTCCTGTCCGTGAATCAATCAATCAATCAAACTTTATTTTTATAGCACCTTTCAAACAAGCTAAATGCAATTCAAAGTGCTGTACAGACAATTGACAAAAAATGTGAACGCAACACAAAGATGACTGGCTTTGTAGCAGTGTGTCCGTGAACTCAGCACAAAGATAACTGGCTTTGTAGCAGTGTGTCCGTGAACGCAACACAAAGATAACTGGCTTTGTAGCAGTGTGAGGAGAGCCTCTTTCTCCCTGTCCCTGAACGCAACACAACGATGACTGGCTTTGTAGCAGTGTGTTGGGGGGGGGGGGGGAGGCAGGAGCAGAGCCTCTCCCTGCCTGGAGGGATTCTCTTTGTGCTCTCCTCCCTTTTGGGTTGGTGGTTTCTGCTGCTGCGCCTCAGTTTGGGAGGGGCAGGAAAGCAGAATGAAGCCGCCACGGGTCTGCAGTAACCGGCCACGTGACTCCGCAGACATCCAGCCTACAGAAAGTCCTCACCAAATCTTTTGTTTTTTAGAATCCCTGCACTATTATCTGCATAAATCATCCATGTGTAGATTATTAACTGGGTCTATTTTGTCTCTTTTTCTCCGCAGCGTGAGTGTATTTCTATGCATGTCGGCCAGGCCGGAGTCCAGATGGGCAATGCGTGCTGGGAGCTCTACTGCCTGGAGCACGGCATCCAGCCGGACGGTCAGATGCCCAGCGACAAGGCCATCGGCGGAGGAGACGACTCCTTCAACACCTTCTTCAGTGAGACTGGAGCTGGCAAACATGTTCCCAGAGCCGTCTTTGTGGACTTGGAGCCAACAGTCATAGGTAAGATAATCAAAGAGTGAACTACTGCATTCATTAGATGTTTAATACTTATTCAAACTAGGGCTTTAGCTGGCTTAAATGGTGAATATTACAGGCTGTTATATAGGCTTATATATTGTTACTTTTACTTTTAAGAAATTTTATCTTTATTTCAAAGCTTTGCTCCTTCTGCTGGTATGGTGTACTATTTTTTTGCTTATAGGCGAGATCTTTGTTTGCTGAAACCATGCTAAAAATTGTTGGCACTTGGAGTGAAACGGAGCATCACTGTAAGCCAGTATTCTCGTTGCTCCTCAGATGAAGTCCGTACAGGAATCTACCGCCAGCTCTTCCACCCCGAGCAGCTGATCACCGGCAAGGAGGACGCAGCCAACAACTACGCCCGCGGTCACTACACAGTCGGCAAGGAGATCATTGATCTGGTTCTGGACAGGACTCGCAAACTGGTGAGCTTTAATTCTCAAAACATGTTGCAAGTGTATAATTTTTAATTGAGAAACGTTATTGATCCACGATGGCCTTTTAAACACTTCCTCTTGATTTTCAGGCCGACCAGTGCACAGGTCTCCAAGGTTTCCTGATCTTCCACTCCTTCGGAGGAGGAACCGGCTCTGGCTTCACCTCTCTGCTGATGGAGCGTCTCTCCGTCGACTACGGCAAAAAGTCCAAACTGGAGTTTGCGGTTTACCCAGCCCCCCAGGTGTCCACAGCTGTAGTGGAGCCCTACAACTCCATCCTAACCACCCACACCACCCTGGAGCACTCTGACTGCGCCTTCATGGTGGACAACGAGGCCATCTACGACATCTGCCGCAGGAACCTGGACATCGACCGTCCCTCCTACACCAACCTCAACAGGCTGATTGGACAGATCGTCTCCTCCATCACCGCCTCCCTGCGCTTCGACGGAGCCTTGAACGTGGACCTGACGGAGTTCCAGACCAACCTGGTGCCCTACCCTCGTATCCACTTCCCTCTGGCCACCTACGCCCCAGTTATCTCAGCAGAGAAGGCCTATCACGAGCAGCTATCGGTGGCCGACATCACCAACGCCTGCTTCGAGCCAGCCAATCAGATGGTGAAATGCGACCCTCGTCACGGCAAGTACATGGCCTGCTGCCTCCTGTACCGTGGTGATGTGGTGCCCAAAGATGTCAACTCTGCCATCGCCACCATCAAAACCAAGCGCACCATCCAGTTTGTGGACTGGTGTCCCACAGGCTTCAAGGTGGGCATCAACTACCAGCCTCCCACTGTGGTTCCTGGAGGAGACCTGGCCAAGGTGCAGAGGGCCGTGTGCATGCTGAGCAACACCACCGCCATCGCCGAGGCCTGGGCTCGCCTCGACCACAAGTTCGACCTGATGTACGCCAAGAGGGCCTTCGTCCACTGGTACGTTGGAGAGGGGATGGAAGAGGGAGAGTTCTCAGAGGCCAGAGAGGACATGGCGGCCCTGGAGAAGGATTACGAAGAGGTGGGCACTGACAGCGTCGGGGAGGAGGATGAAGAAGGCGAGGAGTACTAGATCACTGGATCATCTGTAGCTTGCTGTGGATCCATTACAGTCCACCAGTCCCAGAAACAAAAGCCAAACACCAAAGTGTTGATTATTGCTAAGCAATATTGGACTCATTCCTTAAATTCTGCACATTCCAGTGAGCTACATGAGTGTCCTGCCTTGTTTCTTTTAAGTCATGGAAATAAATAAACTAACTAACATGAACCGATTCTTTTGTCCTCCATTTACTTCAAAGAGCAGATTTTCATTATGAATGTTTTTGGCTTTTTGAATCTTATTTTTGGATCTAAAATTGTGACCTTTGTTTCCCAGAATCAAAGGTCACATCTTAAAATCTCTTAAACCAGCAAATCTCAATTTGAGCTTGAACCAGAATTCTTTTTACTGACCAATAATACAAAAAATAATATATTTAGTTTACTGTAAGATCAAGAGAACCAGTAAATATCCCAATTAAGAGGTTGGAACAAGTGACCTTTATTTAAAAACATAAGGGCTGAAAGTTTTGAGAAATCTGAACTGGAGAGCTGTAACGTTTGTCTCACATAGCTCAGGCTAAGTCATGCAGAATGTAATTCAAAATGGACTCCTGGTTCTTTGTGTCTGCAGCCTGTGGATTAAATCTTTTGCAGTGTGAGCAGTTGGTAAAACCAGCACAATGAAACAAATGATGCTGAGAGAACTTCAGATGACCTCACTAACTGCTCTGGAAGCAGATTACACCGTTATGTATTGGACATCCACTTTCCCATTGAAGCAGGGCACACCCTTAAAAGGAAAGGAAGAAAAACAGCCTTCAGACAGTGGCATTAATAATTAATATTTTAACTGATGTTGAGAATGCATGTTTTTTGTTTAATAATACTATTGGTCACTGAGTTTAAGTTAAGGTAAGTGTCTGTCTTCTTTTACATCATCATTTCCATTCGGTCACATGTGAGGCTGATAATTCCTGGACGTCGGGTTTGATAGTAGTTAATTTCAAATTTCCCTGAAACATTTAGCCTAATACATAATTTATAGTGTCAGAATATCAATAAATACAGACACTAATAATTAATAAATAATATAAAGGCATTGTGCAAGTAGAAATGGTTCCTGAGCCTCTAAGCAGGACTCAGTAATGTATTGTGTAATATACAGTATGTCCTAGGTTATTAAGTTACATAGATTCACAAATTGGTGTCAACATGCCAGAGAAATATGGGTTGAGTATTATGTAATACATTTCTTAGGTTATTAAGTTACATATATTTGATAACAAAACACTGCCTGTCCTTTGCTTTTAAACTACAGTTCTCAACACAAGTTGCTTGACTTTGTGTCTTTAAATTTGATTCCTTCTTAAGAAAAGAATAATGTACACAAATTTATTATTATTTATTTATTATTTATTATTATTATTATTATACCAATATGACCAACGAAAACTTATTTCAGATGGAATGCTGTTTAAACATCACAGTTGTAAATGTTGAGCCAAATATTTGCTTTGAAATTTATATGAATGTATGCGTGATGGATTAGCTCAGTGAGTTGCAGACATTACTGCATACTCACACTTCCGGTAAATCATTTCAAAATAAAACTTTCAACGGAAACAGAGGTGTATTTTTCTTTTGCCAGCAGAGGGTAGTATGTTGTTACACACCATTCATGAAAAAAGACATGCTATAGTATGACTTTTCATGAAAATTTTCGAAATTTTAAACTGAGTTTTTTTTCCACCAAATTAATCGACAGACTATACTATGCCTTTTTTCATGAAAATTTTCGACATTCTATACTATGACATTTTTTTACGAATATTTTCGAAAATTTTCATGAAAAAAGTCATGTCAAAAATATTCGTAAAAAATTGTCATAGTATTGAATGTCGAAAATTTTCATGAAAAATGGCATAGTATAGTCTGTCGATTCATTTGGTGGAAAAAAAACTCAGTTTAAAATTTCGACATTTTCGAAAAAAAGTCATACTATAGTATGACTTTTCATGAAAATTGACGAAAATTTAAACTGAGTTTTTTTTCCACCAAATGAATCGACAGACTATACTAAGCCTTTTTTCATGAAAATTTTCGACATTCTATAGTATGACATTTTTTTACGAATATTTTCGAAAATTTTCATGAAAAAAGTCATACTATAGCATGTCGAAAATATTCGTAAAAAAATGTCATAGTATAGAATGTCGAAAATGTTCATGAAAAAAGGCATAGTATAGTCTGTCAATTAATTTGGTGGAAAAAAAACTCAGTTTAAAATTTCGTCAATTTTCATGAAAAAAGACATGCTATAGTATGACTTTTCATGAACATTTTCGAAATTTTAAACTGAGTTTTTTTTCCACCAAATTAATCGACATACTATACTATGACTTTTTTTCGACATACTATACTATGACTTTCTTTTCGACATACTATACTATGCCCTTTTTTTTCTACATACTATATTATGACATTTTTTTTCCACATACTATACTATGACATTTTTTTTCCACAAAATATACTATGACATATTTTTATAGCATACTATACTATGACTTTCTTTTCCACGTACTATACTATGACCTTTTTTTTCGACATACTATACTATGACATTTTTTTTTCCACATACTATTCTATGACTTTTTTTTCGACATACTATACTATCACTGTTTTTTTATGGCATAGTATGCGAAAACATATTTTTATAGCATACTATACTATGACTTTTTATCATATACTACACTATAACTGTTTTTTTCCCCACATACTATGCTGTAACATAATTTTATAGCCTACTATACTGTGAATTATTTATTTGTACGACATACTATACTATATCATAACTTTTTAGTTATTTTATTTTTCTCGACATATTCAAGAGCCAAATATGTCCTCCGACAATGGATTGTGTACGAGATGGAATAGCTCAGTGAGTTAAAATGCCGTTTGGAAAGCCTTATAGTCATAAAGTGATGGGTTCGAGACCATGGACTGGCAGTATGTAAAGAAATTATTATTAGCCGCTGCAGTGAATTTGGCGTCAAAGGTGTCAATGTAGAGTCAATATAACCTCCGATGATACGTTGTATAAGAGGAGGAATAGCTCAGTGAGTTAAAACGCCTGATGGGAAGCCATGAAGTCAAAAGGTGAAGGGTTCGAGTACCATCGTTGGCAGGATGTCAAGAAATTATTATTATCCACTGCAGTGGATTTGACGTCACAGTTGTCAATGTAGAGTCAATATAACCTCCGAATGTGAATTGGATGTGAGAAGGTTTAGCTTAGTGTGTTAAAACGCTGAGTTGGGGAGCAGAGAGTCAGGTGTATGATACCCACTCAATGCAAGTTGGTGTAACATTATTAAAACTAATTACCAATCAGTGATTACTAATTAAGTAACTAACAAAACAAATTAAAAATTATTTTCCATTTTGTAAGGGTTAGGGTTAGGGTTTTACTTAGTAAATTTTTTAATTTAAGACAGTTGGTTAAGACAGTTGGTAACCTGTCAAGTTAGCTGAGGCTAGCTCCGCTTCGCTCCGCTAGCCTCAGCTAACTTGACGACCATCTGGAGCCCGCAGTCCGCTCACGCCTCGTGCTCGCTCTACCTCTCTCCGGCTCGTTCTCGTGCTCGCTCTACCTCTCTCCGGCCGGTTCCACCTGCACGCCACTTCGGCTCGTCCTCGCGCCGCTTACGCGGCGCTCGTCCTCGCTCCTGGGGGGGGGGGGGGGGGGGCACGGAGTTCCTTCTCCGGGGACGGGGTTAGCCAAAGCATAAGTCTCGACATGACGAATGTCAATATGTAATGTGTGGGGATCGAACACCCACACTCCTGCTGCCCAACCTGCGTTGTAACTCGCTGTGCTAAGCAGCCTGACATCAGTCAATTTGGAACTTATTCTTGACCCTACATTTACGACTGTGACGTCTAAAACTCACTAACGTCAGATGTGTTAGAATTTATATTTAACTCTATATTTACGACCGTGACGTCTAAACTCATTGTACCGGAGAACAATAAAGGTTCATCCATCTCTGCTGGAACCGGGTTTCGAACTCCTCATCTCATAAATTTCAGGCTCTCCAACCAACGTTCTGATTCACTGAGCTAATCCATCTGATGTATGTGTCTGTATATTCTCCGCATATTCTAGCTCTGTTTGTGGTCAGCTGTTTCCGCTTATATACTAGTCATATAAGTGTTGTGTAACAATATATACACACTTGAAGTAAATCAGCGAAGACCGAATTCATGCTTTGTTAAGTCTGTCCGCATCACAACAAGCAAACAACTTTTAAAATGCTTGTTTTCTGAACGGAGTTCGGATCGATCAGTGCCAGGCTCTGCCAACATTGTAGGAACGCTGATTAACTTTTAGTGTGTATATATTGTTACACAACACTTATATGACTAGTATATAAGTGGAAACAGCTGACCACAAACAGAGCTAGAATATGCGGAGAATATACAGACACATACATCAGATGGATTAGCTCAGTGAATCAGAACGTTGGTTGGAGAGCCTGAAATTCATGAGATGAGGAGTTCGAAACCCGGTTCCAGCAGAGATAGATGAACCTTTATTGTTCTCCGGTACAATGAGTTTAGACGTCACGGTCGTAAATATAGAGTTAAATATAAATTCTAACACATCTGACGTTAGTGAGTTTTAGACGTCACAGTCGTAAATGTAGGGTCAAGAATAAGTTCCAAATTGGCTGATGTCAGGCTGCTTAGCACAGCGAGTTACAACGCAGGTTGGGCAGCAGGAGTGTAGGTGTTCGATCCCCACACATTACATGTTGACATTCGTCATGTCGAGACTTATGCTTTGGCTAACCCCGTCCCCGGAGAAGGAACTCCGCGCCCCCCCCCCCCCCCCCCCCCCCCCCCAGGAGCGAGGACGAGCGCCGCGCAAGCGGCGCGAGGACGAGCCGAAGTGGCGTGCAGGTGGAACCGGCCGGAGAGAGGTAGAGCGAGCACGAGAACGAGCCGGAGAGAGGTAGAGCGAGCACGAGGCGTGAGCGGACTGCGGGCTCCAGATGGTCGTCAAGTTAGCTGAGGCTAGCGGAGCGAAGCGGAGCTAGCCTCAGCTAACTTGACAGGTTACCAACTGTCTTAACCAACTGTCTTAAATTAAAAAATGTACTAAGTAAAACCCTAACCCTAACCCTTACAAAATGGAAAATAATTTTTAATTTGTTTTGTTAATTACTTAATTAGTAATCACTGATTGGTAATTAGTTTTAATAATGTTACACCAACTTGCATTGAGTGGGTATCATACACCTGACTCTCTGCTCCCCAACTCAGCGTTTTAACACACTAAGCTAAACCTTCTCACATCCAATTCACATTCGGAGGTTATATTGACTCTACATTGACAACTGTGACGTCAAATCCACTGCAGTGGATAATAATAATTTCTTGACATCCTGCCAACGATGGTACTCGAACCCTTCACCTTTTGACTTCATGGCTTCCCATCAAGCGTTTTAACTCACTGAGCTATTCCTCCTCTTATACAACGTATCATCAGAGGTTATATTGACTCTACATTGACACCTTTGACGCCAAATTCACTGCAGCGGCTAATAATAATTTCTTTACACACTGCCAGTCCATGGTCTCGAACCCATCACTTTATGACTATAAGGCTTTCCAAACGGCATTTTAACTCACTGAGCTATTCCATCTCATACACAATCCATTGTCGGAGGACATATTTGACTCTTGAATATGTCGAGAAATATAAAATAACTAAAAAGTTATGATATAGTATAGTATGTCGTACAAATAAATAATTCACAGTATAGTAGGCTATAAAAATATGTTATAGCATAGTATGTGGGGAAAAAAACAGTTATAGTGTAGTATATGGAAAAAAGTCATAGTATAGTATGCTATAAAAATATGTTTTCGCATACTATGCCATAAAAAAACAGTGATAGTATAGTATGTCGAAAAAAAAGTCATAGAATAGTATGTGGAAAAAAAAATGTCATAGTATAGTATGTCGAAAAAAAAGGTCATAGTATAGTACGTGGAAAAGAAAGTCATAGTATAGTATGCTATAAAAATATGTCATAGTATATTTTGTGGAAAAACAATGTCATAATATAGTATGTAGAAAAAAAAGGGCATAGTATAGTATGTCGAAAAAAAGTCATAGTATAGTATGTCGACTGTGAAAGATCAGACATCTGGTGTGAAGAACATATTGTGATTAAAGCCCTGCAGAATAAATGAAAAATAAAATTCTTTGTATGAAACTAAGGTGCCTTTACTATTCTGGTAAATTTAAAGCATACCTCTACAATAATAATAAATAAGTGCCACACAAAATGACTCACCCAGGCAGGTTTAATAATGAAATATCAGTCTCAGCTACATAGACATTCAAAAATTCCCAATTATACTAACGCACATCTGGTCATAAAGTAGTTCAATTGCATTAGCATCCATCACTTGTGAAACCCAAAGCTAATGATAGAGTTTCTTAAATAAAAAGCTCCATTTAAGTGCTACAGGAATGAAAATCACGATTTTAGCTCACAGTTTCTGCTACAAAATCATATAGGCATGCACAATAACATTCTTCAATTTCACTGTTTTACTGGGATTACTAGGGAGTTTAAAGTTCACATTTAATAAAAACAAATATATATGTACACAAATAAAGTGACAGATCATGTCTAAACTCTATTTAAGCCCCATTCGGACTGGATTTATTTCTCTAGGGGACGAGGGGTGATTTTAACGTCTGGAAATAAATATTTTTCCATACTCTCTTTTCTTTTATTCCATACTTATCCAGACCTGGAAATGACTTAAATCAGATTCCATACCTTTCCATACTGCGTAGGAACCCTGAAATGGGGCTTTAGGGGACTGGATACTGTACTGACATGTATCCTGATCCCATTATCTGAGAGTTTCAAGGTCCCCTAAGAGCGTATTATATGAAAGAAAGAAGAAAGTACAGTATGCGGACGTGGATGAAGTGAAGAAACTCCCTCAGTTTTGGTCCGAAAACTCTGCACTCATCTGGGAAGAAAAGAAGAAAAAGGACAACAATTTATTCGATTGTTGAACAAATTTATGTCCATTTTTCTTTTCCGAAAGAGGAATAAAAAGGTAAGGAGACACAAAGTGAAGCAACTTGTGCTTAGAGCTGTAGCTTAAAAGCAAAGCACTGTTAGCAGCGGTGTTAAGTGTAGAGCAACAGATTAAAGCTGCATCTACCTGAACGTCAAACTCTTCAAATCCAGAAATCAGATTGTTGGTCTGAAAGCAGAGCAAGACGACAAACAGACAGCAAGATTTACAGCTTGGCAGAGAAACATAAACTCAACTTAAATCTATTTAAAAAAAAAAAAGATCCAATCAGATCACAGGAGAAATAATAGGAGAAAGAAAACTTGCTTAAAATAAAAACTGAATTTTACAGTATTACAAGTGCAAGGTACTCTTTGTGTGTGTTTTAATTTACTTACTGTGATAACTGTGTTGTGTGATAACAACGCAAAATGTTTGTCGTAGGGTAACCCTTTAGTTAAGATCTTACATTAAAGGTTGAGTCAGCAGTGCAGAGCAGCAATGTGTTATCTAATAGGACAAAGCAGTACTCACCACAGCATCAATGTCTCTTGGACTGACATACTGCGACAAAACCTTGTAGTCGTCAGGAGACATCGGCATCATGTTGTCGTGCAGTCTCGACGGATGTCTGGAGAGAAAGCATTGATATTGTCTCTGTTCAAGCTGTTACTAATAAAATATAAATCATGTTAATTATCATTAATACTGCTTACACTTCCGAGACGGATATGAGCTCCGTCTTCATGTAGCCACTCTTCTCTGGACCGTTCTCCACGTCCATCGGCTCTGCAGCTGGAAGTCAGTTCAACACAGATTAAAACGTTAAACAATTGAATGAAGTCTGGTATAAAAATGTGTATATTGTTACTGGGTAAATTAAACATAAGTGGTGAGTATTTGATGGTGTTTATTTATACAATAGACAAAATATAAAATATATTTTTGTTTTTAATTGAAATCAATTAGTTTTCGTTTGCATTAAAAGAAGGTTTGAATAATGTTATTTACCTCAACTAGTAATTTCAGCTGTCAAATACATGTGAAGTGAAGTATATTATATATAAGTACAGTAAATGTACTTTACACCACTGGAGTTTGCTGACTTACTCTCTGAGGGTTTGGGGTAGTACTTCCCAAAGGCCTTATCTTTTGGGATGTTGGGGTAGAGGAAGCGGAGCGGGTTCTCCGGGATGTTCTCGGCGGCCATCACCTTGTAGGTTCGGATGATGTCGGGCAGAGAGACGGCGGACAGCTCCTTCTTTGTGTACGGCTCCACGGAGTGGAAGAGCGGCTTGTCTGGGTTCATAAAGAGAGACGTTTAATCAGTATTGTTGATGTGAAATTTGATTTGAAGCTTCCCTTTTATGCCCCGATCTTTGCCGAATATATTTGTGTTTTGGATTGTTGGTCTGACAAAACAAGACGTTTGAAGACATCACCCTGGGTTGTGGGAAGTTATAATAGGAATTTTCACTATTTTCTGACATTTCATAATTTATTGATTAACTTAGAGTATTGAGAACTGCAATAGAAGGAAGAAAAATTCTTACAAACATCACTGTGACTGGTCAGAATGGTTTTAATTTAATGTACATGTCAAAACATTAAGATATTATTACAGAAATGTTCTCACCTGAAACACTAACTTTATTAAGGAGCGTTCATAACATCAATATCTGTGTGAGGTTAACATAATCAAACACTCCATTACATGAACCCATTTTTGTAACATGCTCATCATCCCATATATATTATATAACTAAACAAAAGGTCATATTTATATATAAGCTTCAAGGCCAAAAAACACTTATTTTTCTGATCTTGCTTTTAAGTACTTTTTTACCATTTTTGACACCAGTGTTTTTATGTATTTTACTGTTTTATTGGTCTTATTTATTGGTACATTTTGCTCCTGATGACCTCTGTCTTTAACACCTGTGTTATTGTTTCTATTTATTTTTGCTGTACAGCACTTTGAGCTTTATGTTTGAAATGTGATGTATAAAATAATAAATAATTTGTAAATAATAAATGTATTATTATTATTTTAAAAAGTGAAGATTTTAAAATCTCCTATTGATGTAAATTTCTTGTAAACTTTACAGTAACGTGTTTGAGTGGAATGGTGTGACCAGCAAATGTATTTAGAAGCCGTTAATTCACTTTCTCAGTTTGATTTTGAATGCTATAAATTGCCAAAAAATCTTTGTGATGTAATGTTAGTAGTATAGTAATAGTTAGTAGCTAACTAACCAAGACTAGTGACTTACTTTAGAGACTGAAAGTTAAAGACAACAATCAAACAGGTGGGTAGCCTTTTCGTGTTGTTTTCTGACTAATTTCTGCGCAACGAATTTGTAAAACTATAAATGAATCGCTGAATATTGGAGGTGTTTTTTATGTGGCTGAGGAGAGACTTTGTGCTCACCGTGGACGTCGTGTTCGATCCAGGTGAAGGTGATCGCTCCCTCCTTGCTGCTCTCGCTGAACCTGAGCAGGAAGGTACCGGGACACTTGTCACTCAGCAGAGCTTTCTCCCGCTCCTTACTGATGAAGCCCATGATGGAGCTGCAAACAGAAGGACAACCGGGCTGGAATGTAACTCAGTACATTGAGTACTCAAGTACACATTTGAGGTCTTTTCTTTTCATGCTTCTACTCCACGACATTTACCTGACATCTGTAGTTACTTTACAAATCAAGATTTTTGCAAACACAAAAAAAAATTCTGCTTTTACAATGTGATGTGTTGTTAGAAAATAAACTAACCCACAGTCTATATATAGCCAAGGTGGAAGTAATTGAAACTCCAGTTTGTGAACTGTTACATTTTGGGAAAGTGTTTGTTCAGTGTAATACAGAAGTGTTTGAAATGTTCCTTATTTTTATAATAAAAACAGCAGGAGGACTTTGTCGGTCTTTGACAATCCTTATGCATTTTGCATTGGTTTTTACACTTTCAATGCAGGACCTTTACGTGTAACAGAGTATTTCTATGATGTGGTATTAGTACTGACTGAATACTTCCTCCACCAGGAAATACCTCACACATTCAGTTTAAAATCTGAATAGCACCCACCCGTCGTTCCAGAGAGAGAGCAGGTGTCTTTTAATCAGATCCAGGATTCCTTCGATCCACAACCAGAAGGGAAAAGCTTTCTCGTTGGCACTCTGCTGCTGAGCAAAAGAAAAGGTGTTTAGTTTAGCAAAGACACGGTACAGTGTGAGAAACAACAATAAGAACAATAAAATAGTAACCTGACAGAATAAAACTAAAAACATTCAGTTTACTATCACAGAAGAGGAAGTAAACCAGAAAATATTCACATTTTGACAAACGATGATCAAAATTATTCATTTTGTGTCTGCATTTTCAAATGCAGCTCTAAAGAAAAGCTAAACTGTTTGATTGATTATTAGGGAGACGGCAGTCAGGAATCGTTTCTTTGTAGTTTTTAAAATGACTGTGGCTCACCTTGCAGAACTTGACCCAGGGGATTTGTCCCTCTGGGTTCCTCTGGGCTTTAGCTCCTGCAGAGAAACATTGAGGTTTTACATTCACGCTTAATTCCTCTGTGCCAAAGGCCTCCATTGAGGTCTATGGAACTGTGTAAAACATCTGCAGGTATCAGAGGCGTTCTTCTTTAAAAAGGTTGTGGTTCCTACCGAGCAGCTTGTCAGCCAGCATGTTGAGCTGCTCCTGGTTCAAGCCTCGCTTGGTGACGGAGGAGAACTGCCAGCTGAGGACCTCGGACAGCTGAGACCACTTCGCCAGCGGAGGGGTGAGGAAGAACTTCAGATTCTGAGGATGACGAGAGAAAAGAAGAAAGACTTTTTCAGACTTTTTTTGGGACATTTTTGGAACGTTGTTTTTTTTCTCAAATTGTTTTCGACATTATTCAAACTTTTTTTTTTTTTTTTTTATTAACACTTTCGGACATTTTTCAGACTTTTTTTGGGCCATTTTTTGACATTTGTCAGACTTTTTTTGGGCCATTTTTGGAACATTATTATTATTATTTTTTTTTTTCAAATTGTTTTTACATTTTTCAGATTTTTTTTAATTTTTCAGATTTTTTTTCACATTTTTTTGACATTTTCCCAACTTTTTTTTTTTTACATTTTATGGACATTTTTCCGACTTTTTTTGGGGAATTTTTTTGACATTTTTCCGACTTTTTTTGGGACATTTTTGGAACGTTGTTTTTTTTTTTTTTTTTTCAAATTGTTTTTACATTTTTCAGATTTTTTTTTCACATTTTTTGGACATTTTTCAGACTTTTTTTGGGCCATTTTTTGACATTTGTCAGACTTTTTTTGGGCCATTTTTGGAACATTATTATTTTATTTATTTTTTTTAAATTGTTTTTACATTTTTCAGATTTTTTTTTATTTTTCTTTCTTTTTTTTCACATTTTTTTGGACATTTTCCCAACTTTTTTTGGGCCATTTTTGGAACATTATTATTATTTTTTTTTTTTTTAAATTGTTTTTACATTTTTCAGATTTTTTTTCAGATTTTTTGGACATTTTTCAGACTTTTTTTTAATTTTTTTTAAATTTTTTGAACATTTTTCGGATTTTTTTTTTTTTTTACATTTTATGGATATTTTTTTAAAAAGTGTGAAGACATTATTCATTATATATTTTTTTTACATTTTTACAATAATGAATATATACATACATTTGCATAAAGCAGCATATTTGTCCACTCCCATGTTGATAAGAGGATTAAATACTTGACAAATCTCAAAAGAATTGCTCTCTTATTTTTGTTTCGATACTTCTAATCTATTACCAAATATTTGCCAATAGTTGAGAAGGACCCTGACCATCTATTGGACGGGCTTTAAATCAATGCATACCTTATCTTCTGTGTGTGTGTGTGCTCACCTTGGGCTCTGTGGTCAGCATGTTGTACCAGAGGATGGAAGCCCAGCCGCTGGGCAGCTGACAGACGTTAGAGATGACCACAACAGGCAGAGACATGGCCTACAACAACACACAACAGGAAGTAATCATGAACAAACACACATACAAATCCAGAGTAAATAACAACTTTCTGTCGTCTGATCTCACCTCCAGTTTGATGTTGAGTCCCGACTGGTTGAGCTGCAGCTCGGACTCAAAGCTGAGCGAGTGAAGCTCCTCTGTGACGATCAGAGGACCCTGAACAAACACGCACACATTCAGCTCACACAAAACTATAACACACACACGATGAAACAACACAAAACCTCCACAACTCTCTGAAGGAAACAAATAAGACTCCTGAAGTAGCCACAAATAATGAATAATGCAACATGTTAGAGTACATTTAACAAAGACATATGTGGATGATTTTATTTGTTTAATATATTTGCCCTTTAACCAGTGGTGGAAAGTAACTAAGTACATTTAAACAAGTAAAGTACTTAAAAATTGTACTTTATATACAGTACTTTATACTGCAATTCAGAGAGATATTCTACTTTTTATGAATACCTTTAAGCTGTTAATTTTAAGCCGTTTTCTTGGTTGTCATGTTTGCAATAATTTCGTTTTATCCCCTTATCATGTAATATTCTTGTTATTTTGGATTAAAACTAGAACAAGTATTTCTCTCAACAATTACCTCGTTCGTTCGGTTGCCGGCGACTTTCTGCTCTTTCAGTTGCTGTGTGAAGAACAAGAAGAAGTTAGAGAAACTTGCTTTACACAAAAGTTTCCATCATCCATTTATTTTTAGGTTTAACCCGCATGCGCCTCCCCTCATCAAAGCACGAACAACTTCACCCTTTATACAATTACCGTTTTAAAATTCTACGTTTCCTGCTTTTAAACAAAACAGCAAACGTCCAATAAAAATATATGGAAGTCTTACCAGATGTCTGAACTCTGCTGCCAGGCTGCCGTTCGACTCCTCCATGTTCATGACTTTGGTGTTTGTTCCCAAAATATTGAACTTCCGAAACCTGAAAATAGACACAACATCAATAAGTCAATTTATTAGGAGTCGTTAACAGTAATTTATTCAACATTAATTTACATTCAAATGAGAGGAGGAGGGAAAATATGAGAGGGAGGAATAGGAAGAATATGAGGAAGAGGAAGAGAAGATGGAGAGAGAGGAGTTGGACAGGGAGGAGGAGCAGGAGGAAGAAGATGGATAGGAGGAGTTGGAAAGAGAGGAGAAGGAGAAAGAGAAGATGGAGAAGATGAGAGAGGAGGAAGAGGAGTTGGAAAGGGAGGAGGAAATGTGAAATGTGTGTAAATGGATTTGAGACGTACCCTTTCTTCTCCGTCACATCTCTGAGGAACAGAAGAAGATTTATTATTAAACAACATGTTCAACCACACGCAGGTTATCAACAGTTTCCAGCAGGTTACGTGAACTCTTGAACGCAGCTTACTTATCAAACAGGGCCTTGACTTTGAGCTGGTAGTTAAACTCCTGCAGCTTCACCAGGAACCTGAAACAGGAGAAGAGGAGAGAAGATGGAGAGGAAGAGGGAGAAGAAAGAAGAGGAGGAGAGAGAGGGAAGGGGAAAGAGGAGGAGGATTTGCTTTGTTATTGTCTTTGCATTGAAGTCCTTTCATCCAGAAACAGGTGTAATTAATAATATTAATAATTAATAATCTATCATTCAGCAGTCAGATATGAAGCTCAGTTTTGCGTGTGTGTTTTTGTGTTTCTTACCGGAGTTTCACTGTGAACTGGACGCCTGTTTTCAGCACCAGCGGTCTCTGTGGGTGGGTGGGCATGCAGGGCTGCCTCTCGACTACCAGAGAGCTACACACACATTATATCTTCAGTTTGAGCCATACAACATTGATAATCAATAATAAGGGTGATCAATAACGTGCGTGTAAGAGGTTCCTTACTTGGAGAGGAGGTTCTTGAGGAGGTCCAGGGCTCGGGCCTCCAGGTGAGCTTTCTTCTGTGTGATGGGGTCGCTGTCGTACGTGAACTTCTGCTCCAACTCCTGCAGCTTCTTCAGGTGCTGACGAACCTGCTGGAGACTCTCCGCTACTGCTGTGAACCTGCAGGAGGAGGAGGAGGAGAGGAGGAGGAGGAGGAGGAGGAGGAGGAGGAGGAGGAGGAGGATGAAGGGGAGGGAGAGGGAGGAGGAGAGAGGAGAAGGGAGGAAGGGATGAAGAGAAGAGGATGTTTAATGCAGACATTGAAGGAAAGATTCTGTTGTTGTTTGTGTTTTTTTCAGGAAGTCTCACCAGTTCTGCAGCTGGTCCACGCAGGCGTTGGGCGGACCGCCGATACAGGCGATCTGCTGCCGCTGCCTCCACTCCGGCAGCTCCTCAGAGATCAGGTCAGAGAGCAACGCCTGAGTGACGCTCAGGAGGTCGGTCAGCTGGTCCACCACGTCCTGAGAAACACGGCAGAGAAAACTCATCACGACGCCTGGAACCAAAACCACCTCTAACTTTATCTCTATCTACATCTAGATCTAAATCTACATCTAGATCTTTATCTATATCTATATCTACAATATATATATCTACATCTACATCTAGATCGATGGAGAGGAGGAGAGATGAGGAAGGAGGAGGAAAACAAAGAGGAGGAGGAGCAGAATGAGGAGGAGGAAGAGAAAGAGAAAGAGGAGGAGCAGAGAAGATGGAGAGGAGGAGAGATGAGCAAGAGGGAGGACAAAGAGGAGAAAGAGAAGGAGGAGGAGCATGGTGAGGAGGAGGAAGAGGAGAAGGAGAGAAGATAGAGAGGTGGAGAGAGGAGGAAGAGCATGGAGAAAGAGTAGGAGGAGAAGGAGAAGGACAGAAGATAGTGAGGAGGAGACATGAGTGAAGATGGAGAATAGGAGTAGTATGAGGAGGAGGAAGGAGGACAGAAGAGGAAGAGGGAGGAGAAAGAAAAAGAGGAGGAGGAGAAGACAAGATGGAGAAGAGGAGAAAGAGGAGAAGGAGAGAAGATGGAGGAGACGAGGAGATAGGGATGAAGGAGAGAGAAGAGAGAAACTGGTAATAATCAAATTAATTTTCCATAATTCTCGCCAATCTTTTCAGGCGTCTCCACAAAGTCGACACGTCTCCGTCTGCTCACCTGTCGTTTGGCTTTCAGCTCGAAGCACATCCTCCCAACCGTCATCTTCTCCTTCTCCAGCTCCTTTGGTGTCATGCCGTTCATTTCATTCTCTGCACAAACATAAATAAATCCAGAGTTTAGCTTCTATAACTAGCCTCATCTACATCCTACACAGAATATAATATGTACAGTGTCCCCGTGACATAAGACCTAATAACACCCTCAACACAAACCTCTGTTCTTCAGCGTGTTGACTTTGAAGTCGTACTCGTCCTGCAGATCTTCCAGGTTCTTAATGTTCTGATCCGCCACCTGAACGAGATTTGAGGAGAAACTGGATCCATTAATGACATCAGTACAAGAAGAAAAAGAAGAGTGTTTACACTTTAACTCTGTGTATACGGTGTCACATCACTTGTTTTTACCTGGACTCTGTCTTTTATCTCCTTCACTTTGTTGTCCAGCTTCTGTTTCTCCACCACCATGGCCGACACCGTCCCTTCACCCTCCTGCTGCAGACATGAGGGCAAAACTTTATTTCAGCTGTGTTGACTTATTGGAAACTTTAATACTTTATATCTGCTGACCTGCTGTGTGCTTATCATTTATAATAATTAATTAGAAGTGCATCAATTGAACACATTTTACCTATATTTAGTGCCAAATAACAAAACCATTCCTGTAACATTTTAGGGAATTATTGGTGATTTAAGCACCTGTAAAATAACTCGGGCTGTTTATAATAAGCGTTTTCAGTCCAAAATGGCGGCAGCGGCTATTGTCAAAAAACACACATGCGTTTCGTCTCTTTGCTTCTATACTCTTTGATGTTAGCACTCATTTGGTGGTTGCCTAGCAACATATAAAATAAAAAACGCTCGCGTTTTCCACTGATCAGGGCCTTACCTCGGCGCTCTTCGCACTGGCCAGGATCTTCTGCTCCTCCTTCAGGTTTCTGGAGATGATCATGGCCATGTGGACCGGATCTTCCTGGAACCGATCCTGCAGAGAGACAGTTAAGAGTTTTAATTACAGCTAAGACACCACACAAAGGTTAAAGTCTTTAAGTCTAAAGTTCGGACCTGCAGGTTCCTCTTGATCTTGCGGATGTTGTGCTGCAGCAGGAAGTTGTTCTCCAGGGCGAAGCGGCTGTGTTGGTCGTCCAGCTGAGCCAGGAGGTCGTGGAACCGAACGGTGGCCAGAGAGTCCTGAATCGCCACCGTGTCCCTGAGGAGGCAGAGAACACACCACACTTTGTGTAAAGTAAAGCTTATTTAAACATTACAAAAAGATATAAAATTCTCTTATACAGAGCAACCCATCACTGAGTGTTTGTCTTCTCACCAGTCGATGCTCTCGATCCACCTGCTCAGGTACTGTCTGATGTCCATGGGGAAGGAGTCGTCGTACAGCTGGTCCACCTGCTCCAGGTACTTGCAGTCCAGCATCTGGAGCTGGCACCACTGCGCCATCTTTTGGTGAACAAGAGACACTTCATGAGGATTCAGGGTTCCAACTTTTAGGTTTGTTCAGGTAAAAACTAGAATCTGACAATCATCAGATATTTGTTTTTCAACCATAAACACATAACATAAATTGACATTTTTATAAGGATCTGTTGAATATGAACTGAGACGTTTTACAGTTGAAAAATAAACCTTTTTAAAGCATAAAAACTCATCGAAAATAATTGTTTATAACTGAATACTATTTCTTATTCAGATTATGAGCAGAACTACTGTTGCTTCTATTAAACATTTGTATTTTTGTTTATGCTACAGTCATCTTAAGACCTTCAGAATATATGAATAATGCAATCAGTGTGGTCAGAGGTCAAAGGTCAAGGAGCTTGAAAGAAATCAATGTTTAGCACAAGGGCACTTCAGCAGAGTGAAAGGTTTGAATCCAGCTCCTCTCTTCACTCACTACACCAAACCAGCTGCTTGTTTACAGACAAAGAAACTCGGAGATCAGAAATGCTGACTCCATAATTAATCACAGGATGTGTCCCTTCTTCTTTTGGTTTCAAGATGCATTCACTGTTAACAGGAAAGAGCAACATCTGAGACTTTAGAGTGCAAAAAAAGGAAGACATGATTCATATCCTGGGAAAAAAAAATGGGTTTGACTCATTCTTGCATTTGAAAAAGATGAATATATTATAACTGCTTCATTACACATGATTCAGCTAAACGAGGAAATTGATGGTTATTGCTGCATCAAATTTTATTTTTTATTATTCAAACTCAACATTATTATTATGAAATTTTTTTTTTATAAGTTGGCAGAGGTGAGTGTGGGAGGAGAAGTCCATAGGTTTCGATTTCCCCACTGCTCTCCCTCTGGTGTCAGACTGAAACGATCCCACAGTGGAGATCTCACCTGAACACTCCAAGCCCTGCTCATTTAAACTCAATTATGTCCAGAAATGTGACTTTTTAAGGATTTCTATAAATTGTATAGCTATAAACACCAGCGTTATAGCAAAAAAAAACAACAAAAAAAAAACACAACACTTTATCTGAATGGTTATATCTCACAGGTGAATTCTGCACAGGTGTAATTGACCTGGTGTAATATGTAATGATCTGCACACCTGGTGTAAGATGTAATGAGCTGCACACCTGGCTCAGGTTGTTAATCACTAACAGCAGTGATGGGCGGTGACAGATACAGTAAAACACTTTATAAAGTTATATTCTGATATATATAACTAACGTTATTACTCAGTATAGAGAATATAGAAGTGGAACGTTTGCGACGCTACATTGTAACAGTTCTTTAGTTCTTTTCGAACTCACGTTCTTCCTTTAACATTAAAGACTAGCAGGTTCAACTCGATACTAATGTTGCAGTTTGTCTGAAGAACGTTCTCTCAATGAGAACAGACAGCTAATTTTAGCTACATTGTGTCACTGCGTGAAGAATTAATTGAGTAAACTCACCTTGTATTATGAGGAAACGTGAACAATAAGTTACCGAAATGTAGTTTTATAGAAAGGCGTTTTTCCTAAATTGTGCAACGACTCTGCCAGGCAGCTCTTCAGCCTACTTCTTCTACTGTAGTGTACGGAAACAGCGTCAGCCAATCACCGCTTACCCTTTGCGACATGTGCCCGCCCTTTTGCTTCTGACAGCCAATCAGAACGATGAAACCCGGCTGTTCTGTCAGTCAGCTTGCTTACCCATAATAACAACTATACACAGTATGTTTTTCATGTAGATTTGGTGATATGAGCACAATATCAAGAATAAGCATGTGTAAACATTTTTTATCATACACTCTAAGTGTGTCAAACTATATGTAAAATATTATTTATTTGACTAAAAGCAAAATAATGTAGTTTCCGGGGGAGGGAAGCCACTAATCAGAAGAGCTTACAGTAACCACGTGTTTTCAGAGAAAGAGAAAGTAACTGCAACACCTACAACTCTGAAACTGAAACCTAATTTATGATAAAAATCAGTTTGCATATTACTTCTTTGACCTAAATAAGATAAGAAAATTATTTCCAAAACATATCATTGGAAAATATGACTGTTGATCAACAAAGAAATGTAAGATAATAAAAAACAAAAAAGAAATTTCTACATGTGTGTCAGAGTTGGCCCCAAAAACAATAATAACAATAATAATAACATGCTATATGAATAGTGACTATGAATATTTTGTTCAGTAGCACAAGAAAATAACTTAAATGTTAATCAACAATCCTGGAAAAAATCTGAACAATTTCCAAATGCATCCAAGCCTGTTAGTTTGCTCACCAAAACATGATAAAATATGTGATAATACTGTTAATCATGCATATACATGAGTAATAATTCTTCCCTTTCCTCACATACTTTAACACTTTAAAGTATTTGTCCAAATTAAGACCTTTATATAGTACATTTATGATTATTCATATACATACAGAGTGCACAAACCAATAGGAGAACATGTCTTTTGACGTATGCAAGTATCGAAAGACACCCGGTGGCAGAAATAAATAACATGTTTAATATATTGACCGTTTTCCAATGCATAAAATCCCTGGTTTCAGTCAATTTCAGCAATATTTTGAAAGAATTTCAACTTGCAGAAACTTAAAATATGTTTGTGATCACAGAAAACAATGTGACATTTACAGTACGTTCTTTATTAATGATAATGTGACATGTTTATGCAGGTAACTGCAAGAACTGCTCCTAAACTGTTGGTGCTTTCATGTGCATGAAGACAGCAAACCTTAGAAAATGACTTTCTCAAGTGATTGTCAAGTCCACTTTTCAAATGTTATTTAGTTATTTTATGTTTCTTCTTCTACAGACAAAGAGTCATCTATTTACATGGAGGTTTGCGTTTTCAAGAATGACCAGATAAAACACTAAAAAAATGTAAGATTAGAGTGTAATGAACAGTGGTTACAAGTGGAAGAAAATAGTTATAAAACATTTTTATATCTATCAGAAAAAACATTCATTTAGGAGGAAATATTCAGAAAATTGATTTTAACGCCCTCTTGTGGCCACGGTTGGTAACTGCAGCTGCATTAATATCAAGTTAGAGTTATTGCACACAAGCTATAATACTTCCGGTCATCTTTCAAAATAAAACTCTTATAAAAGACGTCAGAGTCGTTTATGTTTTGAATGTTTTACCGACAGTATTACAATATTTTTTTGTATGAAGTGGAGTCAGCTTGATGTAGATAATAAGTAAGTAAATAAATAAGTAACATCATCAGAAAATATGTTTTAACGCCCTCTAGTGGTCAGTAACTACAAGTGCGGTTTTATCAAGTTAGACGAATTGCATACAAGCCATGCTTCCGGTTGAATCCTTCAAAATAAAACTACTTCCGTTAAAATCCTATCAAGTTAGACGAATTGCATACAAGCCATACTTCCGGTTGAATCCTTAAAAAAAAAAAAAAAGTAAAACTACTTCCGGTTTAATCCTATCAAGTTAGACGAATTGCATACAAGCCATACCTCCGGTTGAATCCTTAAAAAAATAAATAAAAAGTAAAACTACTTCCGGTTGAATCCCATCAAGTTAGACGAGCTACATACAAGCCATGCTTCCGGTTGAATCCTTCAAGATAAAGCTACTTCCGGTTGAATCCTATCAAGTTAGACGAACTGCATACAAGCCATGCTTCCGGTTGAATCCTTCAAAAATAAAACTACTTCCGGTTGAATCCTATCAAGCTAGACGAACTGCATACAAGCCATGCTTCCGGTTGAATCCTTCAAGATAAAACTACTTCCGGTTGAATCCCATCAAGTTAGACGAGCTACATACAAGCCATGCTTCCGGTTGAATCCTTCAAAATAAAACTACTTCCGGTTGAATCCTATCAAGTTAGACGAACTACATATAAGCCATGCTTCCGGTTGAATCCTTCAAGATAAAACTACTTCCGGTTGAATCCTATCAAGTTAGACGAACTACATATAAGCCATGCTTCCGGTTGAATCCTTCAAAAATAAAACTACTTCCGGTTGAATCCTATCAAGTTAGACGAACTACATATAAGCCATGCTTCCGGTTGAATCCTTCAAAATAAAAGAAACGGGGAGATGTATTTACGCACTTTAACCACAGGAGGGCAGTGTGGTTCTGATTCTGATGGCTGTGTCTACCTTTACACCTACCTTTATAATAATCTGTCCATACTATACTTGTGTTTTACATTTAACTGCTGTGTAATAATATAATAATATTATTATTATTATTATTATTAATAATAATAATAATAATAATAATAATAATAATAATAATAATAATAATAATAATAATACATGCAGGTTATCAATAGTTTCCAACAGGTTACATGAACTCCTGAACGCAGCTTACTTATTACACAAGGCCTTAAAAGGTAGTTAAATTCCTGCAGTATTATCATTAATATTTTTTTATTATTATTATAATTATAAAAGTCGGGTGTCGTTTTAGTTTGAATGTTTTACCGACATGGTTGTAAAGTCAACTTGATGGAGAAAAATAGAAACGTGATGAAGTGGAATAATTCTGCTTTTTTTTCCAATGCAAACTTTATTTTGCTCGTTTCCTGTAGTGGATTAATTTACCTTATTTAAAGACAATCCCTTTTTGTAGAGATGAGCATAGTGACTGAAAAAATAGGGTAAAACTGCTCAATGACCTGACCCTTTTTTGCAGGAAAGTAAACCAATGTGCACCAAATAACTTGGATGGACATTTTGTTCACTGCAGAATCACAAACGTGAAACTGTGTCCCTCGTGGCCTTTATGTTCCAGCAGCAGAACAAAGAGTTTTGGGTCAGAAACCCCCGTGAAGCACAACAACAGTCAGGACATCTGCACTGGGCTTCAAATCAGATCAAACCTCCCTCTGAGATCACAGTTCCTGCCCTCACATTGTAATTGGCTGATGGATCCCATACTCCCCTGGCTGCTTATACACTATTTTACCACTCAGTGATGATTTTTTAGATCTGAAACAACCTCTAGATAAAAGCTGGTGCTGGTTTTCCTGAGATTTTTGCTCCAGGGAAGGAAGGTTAGGGTTAAAGTTTGAGTTCAGAGGTCTGGCTTCGGTGTGGAGCCATGCAAATCAGTCTATTATAGCTTCCCACGACATAAAAATATTAGTTTTATCTATAATCCAGCATGTGCCTTCAGCTGCAGTCCGTCTAATGTCCACTAGATGCAGCTTCACTACCCATGAAAATGATTGTGTCCATACCAGGATAATTAAGATTTCCTGTACTCACTCATTTGTAGCTTTTATTTTTAATGTCTTGTACCAACTTTACACCACCTAAGATAAATGACCTTTGCTGACCTCCAGTGTTTTAGCTTCTCATCCTGCTGCAGTGATGTAGAAGTTTACTCCAGGTTGTGTCAGTACACTGTGACATCAATATTAGGTGTTGTTACAGGTGCAACAAATCACTTTTCAGCCACTTTCAGGGCAGTGAAATACTGCTTTTCAGTCTCTTTTTCCTGCAAATGTGTAGTGCATGCAAGCTACAAAACACAAAGAAGAGAAATTGCAAAATGTCAGAGAAGAAGAAGAAGAAGAAGAAGAAGGAAAACATTATTAAAAGTCAGCTTTGAAAATCTTCTAACGCTGCAACCTTTAGGCCATAAGTATGTTTGATTACAGGTCTACAAATCTTACAGGTTTAGATTTGATTGGAAGTCTTCCTTGATTGACAGGTCCCTCAGCCTATCACTTTCCCTTGTGCTGGTCGTCAACTCATTAAATATACTCACAAGGGGAGACAGGGCAGCCATCTCAGAGAAAGAACATTGCTGACAACTTTCTCGAGAACAGATCACAGCGAGGAGTTTGCAAACAAGCTTTGGGACAGCTCAGAGTCAGTAGGTTCATGTTTTTCAAAATAAAGGCACACATGGAAGACGTCCTGCAGGGTTTGTTCTGGTTAAGGCTCAAATCAGGACACGTTTTCATAAGACAGGAGGACAGGAAGCAGCAGGAGTCATTCTATATATCTTTTTCAATATGCATTATGCAATTTTGCCAACTTCATATCTAATTCATTAAAGAATTATACTCATGATATACTTGCTTTTTACCATTGCATTGTTCTCATATTGTCAGAAGGATTAAAAAGTTCACCCACTAGGGGGCAGTCATTGAAAACATAAACATGCCAAAGTTACTATATAGTGAAGAAAAAGTGACAGTGGCGACAAACTCTGTTTGTTTCTCTTCAGAATTTTCCGCCATTGTTCTTGCTTGTTTACTGCAGATCCTTGCTTGTCATCCCGATATACTGCCACCACTTTTCACAGTCTAGAAGTTCAGATTAAGAATTTCTGAGATCTCTGTTGTGCTTTTATGATCTTTAGTTGGTCCTTCAGAATAACTTGTTTAGTCTGATATCTACTTGTTGTAGTTGGATAAAAGCACAAAGTATGAAACTAAAAGTAGGAGTCCTGTCCTTGAGAATACTCCTTGCATCTCTTTCATAGATGGGATAGATTTTTAACAAAATATATATATTTGTTTTCATCACATTTGCTGAAAACAAAGCTTCTATATGTCCTGCAGACGCCACGGTTTCCTCAGGAGCAGCCGCAGTGGTCGACCACCATGGATGGGATCTTCCCGTAGATGATCTGCTCCTTACGGTTGAAGTAGAGCATGTTGATGGGTGACATCTTGGTGGGCGTGCAGCACGGCCCCGCTGAGCCCCGCGGGTTGGCCTTGTTCACCAGGTGTGCATGTGGGTACTGCTGCAGGTGCATGAACTCACACTCCCCCGAGCAGTAGTTGGCCCGGTAGCGTTTTGGCGCGATGATCCAGTCCCAGCCGAACTCCTCGAAGTCGACGGTGAGCGGGTAGCGGCAGCAGCGGGTCTCCGCGGACTCCTCGTCACAGTTGAGGCCCGAGTCACGGCGGGATCTCTTGGGGCTGTCGAGGATCTTCACTTCGATGAACGGTTGCTGGAAAGGAATTGAAAATGTACAGACAATGCAACAGACAAACCACCTGCAACCAACATGTCGTCGTTCTGTCTGTAGCCATAGTTTCGACTCTACTTAGGTCAGCTTCAGGTTGGTTTTATTTCAAAAATATGAGAGCACCGCTATTCAAGATAACTTCATCCAAACGTTTAAAGAACCAAGATCCAAATCAGATCTTTAGTAAACTTCCAGAGTCCATGTGCTTTGAAGGTGTAAGTTAATATTTTTGTATCGTATCGTATCGTATCGTATCGTATCGCATCGCATCGCATCGCATCGCATCGTATCGTATCGTATCGCATCGCATCGTATCGTATCGCATTGTATCGTATCGTATCGTATTGTGTCGTATCGTATCGTATCGTATCGTATCGTATCGTATTGTGTCGTATGGTATCGTATCGTATGATTTGTGGTTCACTCACCAGTCCTTCCTCCCCGGGCTCTGCTGAGGTGACAGCCAGATCTCGTCCACTGGAGTCGTAGGCGTTGATCTCGATCCCGTAGTTGGTCTCCGGTTGACGCAGCCAAGCCTGCAGCAGTGACTTGATGTCGATGCTCTGCCAGGATCCGGCGCCGGCGTCCGTGTCGATCTTCAGGGAGCGGACTCTGACTCGGGTGTTGTTTCCCTCCTTCCCGGGTTTGACGCGGGAGATCTGCAGGAAGACGGTGGTGACCACGTCGGCCGGCCGCAGGTGAACCCACAGCTGAGCACGGAGGATGTTTTTGGGTTGGATCTTCGGACTGAGGCTGAACAGGCAACAGGAGGACAACTCGTCCTGGGTGACCGGATTAGCTGGAAGAAATCATTGAAATGTGAAATTATCTTGTTTCATACAAACAGGTTGAACATTTGGCCCAGACGATTGAGTCCTAATGTTTTTCGTGACCCCATGACCTTTCCTCTAGCGCCACCATCAGACCACTAAACTCACTTGTACTGAGCATTTTGTACAATCTGTGAATTTTTATTTTGCACCACCCTCAGGACAAAATATCAATTTAGACATGTTTGTGTGTCGTCATACACGTGCTTATTGCTGTTTTGAGTTTAACAGGATAACATGACTTATTCTATATTGTTTCACATTACCAATGTTATCACAACATGTACAACTTTGCTCTAAAGAAATGAAATTTGTTCACTCAAGTGGCAGATATCTTCACCTAATAAAGCTTTTACATAGAGCACAAAGTGTTGCTGGATAATAAATATCCATAGTTATTCTCCCACTGTTGGAAGTTTAGCACTTGTTATTACTTAACCCAAGGGAACATCGTTTTATTAAATTTGAAGAAATATTTATGTTTTTATGGATTTAAGTACCAACATCTCTCCAAAATCAAAATGTTGTCAGTATTTTGGATTAAAGCCCAACATTATTACTATGAAAAATGATTATATTCTTTGTCCAGCAGGTCTAGATGGTCGTTTGCGCCGTAACTGTCTCCTGTTTTCTGCGCGGCTGCTTGGAAACGAACTTTACGCATAGAATTTACGCACGCTTCTGTTTTTACGCACGACGTTCAGAGGAAGAGCGAAACAAAAAAGAAAGAAAGAAACATGTAAAATATTTTGGTTTGGTTTAGTTACGCCTGGTGGCCATGGTGATGATGGTCTCCGTCGTGGCGCGGTCCTCGTCCTCCACCCGCGGGTCGTACTGGTCCAGGAGCTGCGTCAGAGGAGGCGCTTTGGGGAGCAGCTGGCGCGCCATGTCCCGGCTGATGTTCGGAGCCTGTTCGAGCCGCAGGATACTGAGGATCTGGGTCTTGATGCTGTGGAGCCTCATCTGCTTGCTGTGCTCCCTGAAGTCGCAGGCCGAGCACTGCTCTCCGCTCTCCGCCAGCAGCTTGGAGGTCTGGTTCATCTCCATGGAGAAGCTCGCAGAGAAGAAGACGGCCAGGCCGAGAAAGAGGAGCATCCTGGAGAGAAGAAGAGGTCAGTGCAGTGACGCTGTCTGATATGAGTCTGTCCTCGGGCCTCACGACTTTATGATTGGCTGCTAGGAGGAACTTTTTTTAATCAGAAGGGAGATTTAAAGAGGTAGCAAGATTTTAATGTCAATATTGTAATATTGTATTGTATCATTAAATGAAGCCTGAGTAAAGACTGCTGCTTTGTGTGATGGGCCTTGATTTTACCACCGATTTATTTTTAAAAATGTGACAAAATACTTTAGAAATGTTATCAATTGTATTTCATAATGACAGTTTTCAGCAATATATATATATATATATATATATATGTGTGTGTGTGTGTGTGTGTGTGTTGTTCTTGCATAGTTTTAATATTTTTTTATTATTATATTTCTTCGCTTTACTTAAAGCAAACACATGACCACTTATAGTAACTTATAATCACATTATAAAGCATTATAAAAGTGATAATAATGTATTACAAAAAAAGATTATAATGGATTACAACTATGGGAATTATAATACACTATGATCCTTGCAAAAAAAGTATTGAGTGACCAGCAATTATGAAGTATTATTGACCTTGACCTTATCAGTCATTATAAAATGCCTTATAATGTGTTGTGATTATTGTTATAACACATTAGGGATATTTATTAGTCCTAACTATACTTATACAGTGCTATAAGCATATTATTATGCATTGTATGTATGTTTAAAAAACTTTTGTCAATGTTTAATGTGAAATTCTTTTCAATGAGTCTGTGAAGAAAATAATAAAATCATAATTATTATAAGTTTCTGAACAAGTTCTTTTTGCCTCTGCCATTGTTTTGTCTCGTGATTATCACCAGTCATACATGTGATCAACAGTATCTGATAATAAAATAATAATCTCTGACAGTTCAGGTGAGTCACTCACTTCCATCCACCCTGTTGCCTGGAGCGCTGCAGGTGAAGCTACCACACCTTTCACCCTAACTGACACTCCACCCAGAGGTGTTGGCTGCATCTCCACACCGCATGCATTGTAAAGTCTGAGAATAAAAGCAAACAGGACACTTTGTTCTTCTTAGGGCGCTATTGTTAGTCACTCTGCCCATAAACAATAACATTATTCAGCTTCGGTTATGAAAACAGGAAAGTCGTTCCCTGTCAAACTAGCTGCATGAAATACATAAAGACCATTTATTTTTTCAGAATGTTTTATTTCATATAAGTGCAGACATACAGCGTTAAACATTTTCATTGCACAATGGCAGGAAGAGTTTGACAGGACGTCTGGTGGTCAGTGTGTCTGCTGCCTGGAAGACAAAACAAGATAGTTTTATAATACAGTTCAGCACGAGAATGAGCTTTAACAAGACAAAGAAAAACACAAGAAGCTGTTCAGAGCACCAGTGGTTACCAAACGTTTGACACGTGGCCACCACATAAAGTTTCCTTCAAATCTTATCTGACCTTTTTGGGGGAAAGACAAACTTACTGACTGGAACAAAAATTAATAATAAATTAGAGCGAGCTTTAAAGACCCTGCAAACTTGGCTTCAAATTTTCTCACTTGGTATTTATCTGTTGCTTATTTAGGCGTGAATATTTAATGTAACAATCAAAGTTTAAAAAATATCTTTAAGCGTTTAATGCTGAAAAATAACTGAGTGGGTGGATCAGATTTGACAGTGAGATTCAATTGTTTCTAAATCAGAAATTTGTGACATCAAATTTTTTCCAACTGAGCCCCGCCCACTTCGAAAGAAAACACAAAAATAGACATTTCTGACCGGAAATAACCAAAACTGCTCCAACTCTGGCAGAATTGATTGATTGGATGACAGAAAAGGTTTTCTCACCTGTATGTCACCTGTATTCAGCAATGTCCGTGTCCACCACGGCCACGCCCATGGCCGTGCCCGCCATGCCCTCCGTGCCCGCCGTGCCCGCCATGCCCGCCGTGCCCGCCATGCTTGCCATGCCCGCCATGCTCGCCATGCTCGCCATGCCCGCCATGCCCATGCTTGTGCCCGTGACGTTTTCTACGACGGCCACCATGCCCGTCATCGCTGCTCCCGCTCCCGCTCCCGCTTCCGCTGCCGCTGCCACTCCCACTGCCACCACTGTGGTCACGACGATGAGGGCTATTTCCACGTTCTCCATGGCGATTGGGGCTGCGTCTTTGCCGATCCTGATCACAGTCGGGGCTGTGTCTCCTCTGGCTGCCGTCGTGATCCCCTCCATGGTGGTCTCCCTCACGAAAATCATCTCTATGACGATGCCCTCCCTGGCGGTCTCCCTCATGAAGATCATCTCCACAGCCGTCATCTCTATGACGATGCCCTCCCTGGTGGTCTCCCTCAAGAAAATCATCTCTATGACGATGCCCTCCCTGGTGGTCTCCCTCAGGAAAATCATCTCTATGACGATGCCCTCCAGGGTAGCCTCCATCATGAGGATCATCTCCACAGCCGTCATCTCTACGACGATGCCCTCCAGGGCGGTCTCCATCATGAGGATCATCTTCATGAGGATACTCTTCAGGGTGGTCTCCTTCGAAATCTAATTCATCTTTATAGTGACCTTCTTTTTGGTAACCGTCTCCTCCATGGCGACCACCTCTATCAGGGCCCCTGTTGCGACCCCCATCATGGTCTCCATCATGAAGATCATCTTCATGGCGACCACCTCCATCAGGGTCCCTGTTGCAGCCCCCAGGAGACCCCTGGTCGATGTCGAAGCCAAAGGGGTGTTTGGCTTCTGGTGAAACACCAATCAGAATGAAATAACGAGATTTGTTTCAAGAATAAAGCTACAATTTTGAGAAAAATGCCACAAGACTCAACAAGAAACTTTTACTTGCGTCTCTACGACAAAGGAAGAGATGAACTGTGCATCTTACCTGGATCTGGTTTGAACATTTTCTGCCGACGGTGTTTGTCTTTGAGGCAGATGATTTCTTAATGCGACAGCACTGAATAAAAGAAAACAGGGAGGTGTCTGTTTACATGTTAAAGTTAAACCAGTTTGACTGGAAAATGACACTGCAGTAAGAAAAACAATAAGTCAGGTGAAAACTTAATAAGTGCGTTCAACCCTTTAAGTTTGGAAACAGCTTTTAAATTGCTGAAGAACCTTTTCAATCATACCAGAGTTAAATCTGTCACTTTAGTTTTTAATGTAATCCTGGTTCGCTTATTTTCTCAATGTGTTGTCTAAGTTATAAAACAAAAAACTTTTTTCCCGATTCTGACTTTGACAGGAAGTAGCATTTGGATTTCTGTTGTGTTCTGCTGATCACTTCTAAGCAGCTGTTCAGTGTTAAACAAAAATCAAGTTAATTAATTCACATTATCAACAGGTGATAAAATCTGCCTCTTCCTCGACAGGAAACATGCTAATCAATTTAACCGTGTTTTATTTGATTCGATCTCAAACTCTGCAAAACGTTCTTTGACAAGTTTTAGGCGAAAACCTCATTCCAAACATGCAAACCTTGTATTTGTAACGACAGAAGACAAAACTGTGTACTTACATGAGACGAACCGCAGTCACCAACTGAACCGTCGCTGAGTGGACAGACGATGATCTATAATTAATAAGCGTCTGTCACAGCTGCATTCTTGTCCCATCGCGTCAGCGTACGAGGCAGGTACAGACTGAGGCGTTGTCCTCTGACGTTTGTTGGTTTGATCCTGAGCCAAACAAGATCCTGTCACCCACAGATGGATTATGAGACAGTGGATCTCTGGGAACAGACATGTAAAGGGGCCTCTCCCCTCCTACGTAACAACAAGAGCCACAGATTCAAAGAGACATATTTTTCGTTGTTTTGCATCTGTTTGTAGTTGATTTGCGTCTCTTTGTGGTGCTTTTGCATCTCTTTTTGGTCATTTTGCATCTTTTATTTTTCGTTTGGCATCTATTTTTGATAATTTTGCATCTCGTTTTGGTCGTTTTGCATCTAATTTTTTGTCATTTTGTTTCTTTTTGGTCGTTTTGCGTCTTTTATTGGTCGCTTTGCATCTCTTTTTTGTCGTTTTGTGACTTTTATTGGTAATTTTGCATCTCTTTTTTGACGTTTTGCGTCTCCTTTTGGTAATTTTGCATCTCTTTTTGGTCGTTTTGCATCTCTTTTTTGTTGTTTTGCATCTCTTTGTAGTTGTTTTGCATTTATTTTTGGTCGTTTTGCATCTATTTGTAGACATTTTGCATCTCTTTTTGGTCGTTTTGCATCTATTTGTAGTTGTTTTGCATCTCTTTTTGTAGTTTTGCATCTCTTTGTAGTTGTTTTGCAACTCTTTTTGTTGTTTTGCATCTCTTTGTAGTTGTTTTGCGTCTCTCTTTGGTCGTTTTGCATCTATTTGTAGACATTTTGCATCTCGTTTTGGTTGTTTTGTATCTCTTTGCGTCTCTTTTTGGTCATTTCGAATCTCTGTGGTCGTTTTGTGTCTCTTTGTGACTTCCCAACAAGAAATGTTAGCAGTAACTTCAAACAGAGGCTCTGTGCCCAGTAGGTCTGTTCAGTAATCCGTCCATGCTGTTACCTATTATTCTGTATTTAAAGAGAATAATAGCTCATATTAATGAATGTATGTGTTGTCTTTCTTTGGAGGCAAGCACTACTGAGATGATTTAGCTGAGAACACAAAAAGCACTGTTACAGTTGTGTTTGAGACATTTAAGAATAGACAAATGTGTCTTTTACCTATAAGTATTCAGGTTACAGTGCCAAGTAGGTATTATAAATGTAATATCCAATGAGACCACAAGATGGAAGCATACAGCAACTTTAAAATCACATCACTGGCTTCAGAAAGGTGAAGCTTAATTAGTAACTATTAAAGACAAACTAGCATCATGTTGCACTGCAGTGTGGAGCTGTGTGTCATTACAAACATGAGAGGTTGAATGAGAATTATAAAAATAATTATTTCCTTTACTGTTATTCATCTGGAAGCGAGTTTTCAGGTCATGTCGCCACCATCCCAACAGCCTGCAGGAGACAGAAGAAGAAAATGATGTCATAGCTTTCTTCTCAGTGCTAAAATATCTTTTATCAGTCCAGTAGGTTCACAACTTTTCAAGTCTGTCTTAAAACAACAACTGAAGTTGAGATTTCAGCAGTCTGAGTTTGACAAATCAAGTGGGTATGGGACATTTGAATTATTTATATGTCAAATAAATTACCCCCTAATTTCTTTGAATCATGCAATCTTCTTTCTTCTCCAATCTTTAAACACATTTCCTCTAAATTATTTGGTGAAACTCCAAATTTTCTCCACGTATCTTTGGAAACATTTAGATAAAGTGTCTGACCAAACAACACGAGTTTGTGAAGACTGAACCAGGTCTCAGCGGTCATGAAATCTAACTGTTCTAAACCTCAACCAGGTCTTGTATCACATGTGCTGCATTGTCCCTTCATGCTTCATAGCTTTATATGTGCCATGTTGCTGATAAATTGACTCCCAAAGCCTCGAATGTTGTAAAAACAGCTCACCTCAGACATGACCTTCAGGAAAGCTTAACTAGAAGAGCCCTCCAGGTCAAGCTGATTGACCTGTGACCCCCTTCACCCTGCCCTCTAAGTTTACAGATGATGGATGATTGTTCTTCGCAAAAAAAATGTGCAGCGTTTGATTTCCACAAGAGCTGGAAACAATAATTGCAAATTAGCTTGTCGTAACTTCTCTTATACAAACTGACATAAACAAAGAAACCAGTAAATATGTTTTTACCACAACTGTACTCTCTCTGTGTGGTTAAAAACATGGCTTTATGTTTGGAGGAAACACAAGTTGGTGTTTTGAGAAGCTGAGCATGCAGACGTGTTAAAAATGACTCATGGTTTTTAAGAGTTCAGAATGGCTGCAAGATGTTTTGGTTGCACTGTAGCCGCTGACATGCCTCTTGTATGTTCTCCTCTTGTTTTTCTCACAGTAAAGGAGGATGTGTGACATCTGGAAGCGCTCAGGAGGCAGGACCGAAACTTCCCCCCCTTGTCGTTTCTCAGGGCACAAACATCAAAGGAGGCGGCAGATAATGTTCAGAGGCTTCAGCGAGGAGACGCCACCGCTGCGTCTCAAACCAGGGAGGTTGTCAGGAGGCTGTCGAGGAACCTAGAGTGGATGATACGGCACTTCTGAACACATGCGGGACAGGTGTGAAAGGGCTGAGAGTTACAGGACAAATGTAGGTTTTAGTGCAGGATGACAGGGGAGAGTAAACAAGGAGTCCCCCTTTATGTCCCCTGTGTCTTGTGTGAGGTTTCTATCTGACCACCAAGTAGGGTTGGCCAATATGGCCGTACATATCAGGAGATTAGTTACCGAAACACATCAATATTTTTCCATTATTGTTAATACTGTCTCCGGTTGTATGCGGCCGCTGAGGTTGCAAGTTTTTATGCAATGAAGCAACTTGATTTTTAACCTCTTAAGCCCCAGGGTGCTGGAAGGTGTGGTTCGCCTAGAAAACATTCCCAAAATAAAGAATAGCTCCACAACTACCAGGTCTATATGCATGATCTTTGCCTATATGGAGAGATAAGACCTCAGAGATGTCATCCCCAGTGTCAGTAACATTGTGACTGATACTATGTCTGAGCATATTGTGATGAACCAAAGGAAAAATTGACATTTTTATCCTTGCATAAAATGTTTTCTGCTGCCTGCTCTTTCACCCCAGCATCCACCACAAGGTGTGAGACTTTCTCACACTATTGAAGTGAAGTGTGAATGAAAAGGCGCAGAAACACCTGCTGCTCCTCTCAGGTCTTTTATTAAGAGGAAAGGTATGTCTTTGTCTCTGTAGCCTCCAGCACCTGATTTTTACTTTACTGTTTCAGCTCTGCAGGTTCTCACTTCAGTGAAATCATCTCAGTTACAAAGCTTACTTTAAATGTAATAGTAGTAAACTTTGAGTACACAACAAGTTTACATCCAAGTTGTATTTTGTACTGCAAGTGATACTGTTAGTTTACTAGTTATACTGTATAGTTGTAGCCCACTTTTTAGTTTATGAAAGTATACTTTAAAGAATACTCTCAGTAAACTACTAGTTTAGCTTTCTTTAAGTTAACTTATTGCCAAATATACTTACACTTTTCTGTATACTTTTCAGTATAAGCCAAGTACACTTGAGTATAATTTTGTTAAGTTCATCTCTGATAAGTACATAAAAAGTATTTTGAAAGCATACTCTCTTATTTTAAGTTTTAAAAGACATATACTAATACTTGAATAAACTTCTTTTTTGTAAGGCTATTATGTGAACTTTCAAAAAATAGCATTAGGTTGCATGATCTTTTTTTATTTAAACTATATTAAGTACGTTAAATGGCAGTATAGCAGGATGATACAATACTACATAAATAAAAATATTTTTTCCACTTTTTAGTATTTTAAATAAAGCCTTTCATAGATGTTCTGCACTGTTAATAATTAATTTCATGTGCATCACTTTATCCTCACTTCCTCTACAGCTGCTGACATGCTGTGAGTTTATACAAGTAGAGTACAAACAGCTGCAGAATACTGCGTGTTATGTGTAAAGTCTACTGCGCAAATGTGAGCAAAACCTTTTTTTTTACACCAAATTCATGGTTGTTTCTCCTCTTGGTGATTAAAAATGATTTGCAGGAAAATGCAGAAAATATTTCAAGATGAGTCACACATTTGGCTTCAGAGATGTCAGCAGCACATGTGTCTGATGACTTTCATCTGACGTTATAACTCTCATTTTGTTCACTTTTACGCACGGATCTGCGTCTCGTGGTTCCCAGAAGTGAGTCTAAATAATTCAGAAGTGTTTGTAAACCTGTTTGTATGCACGTGATGTTGATGGAGAGACAGAGGACCCACCTATAGGAGGATAGGACTCCTCGGTGGATCAGTGCCTCCTCCTTTTGCTCATCTTGCGCCCTCCGCACAGGAAAGCCGCAGTCTCCAGCGAGCGGAGCGCAAATTGAAGCCTCTTTTCTCTGATTTTCTCGGGGGGGATAAGTACAGTTTGCGCCACTTTCGCACAGTTTCTCCAAACTCTCAATGGGACCCGACGACTGAAGCCAACCTACATCTCTTACAGACCCGGAGCCGCAGCCATGGACTGTTGCGCATTTGGTTCGGCGCGCCTGCTGCTCCATGGATATTTACGCATCGCGTTGCTGTGGGTCGTGCAATCAGGAGCGTTGGCGCAACATGGTAGGTGGATGGCAAACTTTTTACGACTCAAGTTATGTATGATTTCCAAATGGTCCCCAGCTGCCATGAAGCACATGATTTAATAGCCAAAAACTAATTTTCATCTTCTTGCAGGAACATAAAACAAACCGAGATGTCTAAAGTGGCCCAGAGTCTCACATAGTTTCTAATCATTATTTCTTTAAATAAAAAGCAGAAAAAAAGAACATCTTGCCTGTTAAAAGCAGCAGATTCTGCAGAGACTTGGCCGGTGAGGCTGCATTCCTGTCAATCAGCAGGTCCACAGGTTAGATGGACCTGCAGAGACAGACAAGAGATCACAGACCAGAGCAAACCAAGTCACACAGAGAGGACAAAACAATACTGATACACTTTACTCAAAGAATAATTAAATTCAACTTTTGTCAGGTTAAAATCTAACTCACAGAGAATTTTCATCTAATTTATGCTAATCAATCTAATTGATTGAGCTTTTGGAGATGATTCAACAAAGAAGTTGCTCATAGGGGAGATGACTATGTGTGTGAAATATTATTCACCACACTGAACTCAATTACAATCAGCAGTTACTGAAGAAAAAGGGGCAGTAAAAACAACATGAGGAGAAATAAAAGTAACAGAAGTCCTCATAAACATGCAGCTGTAATTGAAACAAGATTACAAAATGACTCCTTAAAAAACAGTTTTTTAGTGTCTTCTCCCATCATGCCTTTCTCTCTCTGATATAAGCAGGAACTTTATTTGACTAGAGCATAAAGCTGCTGTCCTGGTCAGTCCAACGTGTTGCTCATATCTTTGTCTCCAGGCCGTCCAACAACACATCAAAGCACACAGTCGTAAACTTTAACGCAGGCCATCGTAAAATGAAACGCAGTGGGTTCTCGCAGACAAGAAAACCAGGCATTTCTGTGCCAAAACAAAGTCTACCACAACTCCTGTAACTCGAGGAGACACATTTTGTCCAGTTGACAAACAAAACAAAACAGTATTGGTTTAACTTGCTGAAAGAGATGTTTAAACAGCACTTGTAAATACTCCCCAAGGTACTTAAAATGCCTTCTCATCCATAAAAAAGTCTTGTTGTCCCACCAAACATGACATGTTTACTATGTTACAGAGAACCGTGGGTCAACGAAAAGAGCCTTGTCAAGAACCTTTTCTATCACTACTGGTCTTTAAAAATCCATATTCTCCAAATCCTGCTCTTAAATGCAGACAGTCAAGTGTGTTTTCTACCACGAAACTGCTGTGATAATGAGTCTTAAATCATTTAAGCAGATCTCATCCAGACCCATGACCCTGTCTGTGGCGGTCTGACTGTAGTGTCTGTCTTCGTGGTGAGTGACAGGTCCTCTGGGAAACAGAGCCGAGGCCTCAGTTGTGTTAACATCACGCTCTCTCAAATTAATCTTCTTTCCTGAGAAACTGGAGAATTCCCTGCAGAGTCCCTGCACATCTGGGCTGCTGAGGGCCTCCGTCCCAGCAGGATCTCCTTCCTCTCGGGGCTGCTTCATTAGCTCACCACCCCCCCTCCGGCTCTGTAAACTTATTAAGCCGCCAATTGGACCGGTTTAGCCGCCAGCCAAAGTCTCACCGATTGTCCTCCTGCCTGAAAACCTGGTTGTTTGGACAACCTGTGACCTTAAATCTTGTCAGAGGAGCTCCCAGACGAGGCGTACACGCAGACAGGCGGCGATGTAAACAAGAGCATTTGCTTTCAAGGGGCTGTCAACATGAAGTTCAGCCTGTAAGACCTTGTTTAGGCTTGGGATCACCGGCAGTAACTTCGCCCTGTGCATTCAAGGCTTTGACGGTCTCAAGACATCCTAAATACCCAGAATGTTTGTCTTCCCTGATGTGACTTTACTCAGCCGTCACAATCAAACTCAAACAGGGAGACGAGTTGAAAGAACAGCCCGTTCTTTTTGTTAAGAAAAGCTTCTGTTGACGACTTTGACACATTTCACTTGACAGATGTAGAGCTTTTGAGAGTGTGCTAGTGTGGAAAACTACATGTTCTGCTCAAATAGTTCCCCCGGTTGTTTCAGCCTGCAGCTGCAGGCGGTGTTCAGAGGCCAGTCATGCGCCATTGGCTTTATCGTCCTTACCCGGGGCGAGTTTAGAGAGGCGAGAGGCTCACAGGAATGTCTGTTATTCTTAGCAATTTAGATAACCTCTGGGGGTGAAATGATCCTTCCTGCTCATCTCCTCAATGACCAACTGACAGCTTAAAGAGCAGATCATGACTTTGTCACCATTTCCTGTCATTTCCTTTGATAATGAAGTTCCTCAAGAATTTACAAACATATTCCCGAAGGATCTAAAAATGTAGATTGTTAAAATATGCTCAATTAAATACTTTATCTAAGCCTTTAAACTGAGTTTGTTCCAGTCAGTTAGTCAGTCAACTGTGCTTGATTTTGCTGTGTTGAAGTTTAAAGAGGATCGGTTGGGTTTCACCAACCAGAAATAACTTTATTATCATAAAGACTTAATAATTAACTTTTATTTTGAGCCACTGAAACTCTTAATTTGCATTAAAGGAGGTGGTTTCGTTTTCAAAAAGGGCTCCATTTTTGAAGGTGAGAGAAAATCAGACCTTAATTAAGATTGTTTTGTCAAACTACTATTCCCAAGGCCAAGAATAAACGTCCACACACAGTCAAGCCAAGGCCAGTCAGACTTTTGTGCTCTGTTTCCCACGATGACATGAGCTGCTTTTGTTTTGTCTATCTTGATCACATCTGTCCTCTCAGATCCGTCCTGACCACAACCAGCAGGACTCAGTCAAAGATAAAGACGTGACTCCAGGGTAAACCTGATCGCGGCCTGAGATTCTTCAGTTTTCATTTCCTCTTGATTAAATTGACTGATCTGGAGCTCAAAAGAGACAAAGTGAGAGGAGGAGATTTTAGGTTGGAAAACATAGATTTTTTCAGCAAAGGCGTGCATCCTAAAATATTATCTGCTAAATGAGTGTGTAATTTCCACCATCCAGCTCCAGAGTGTTACCCAGGAGGTCACCGGACTTTGCATAACCCCTATCGCAGCGTCGACTTTGACTCCACGGAGATCCAGAACACGGCCATCCAGGACCTGATCTGTGACCACTCGCTGTCGCCGGGCTGGTACAGATTCATGATCAACAACAAGCCGGCGGAGATGCCGACCACCTGCGTTGAGGTAAGACGCCAAAGATAAAAGTGGTTGTGTTCACCTCCTGTGTCTCCACTTGATTGTCAAAATCAGTAAATAAAATAGCATCCTCTGCTTGCGCAAACATCTAGCATCCACCAGGTTGGTTTAATAAGCACCTTCAGCTCAGGTGGAGAGTATAATAACCCCCTCGCTGCAGGTAATGACTGTTTCTGTTGACGCCCCCCCCCCCCTGCAGATGAACCGCTGTGGTACACAGGCTCCGGTGTGGCTGTCACTGAAGGACGCCTCCCTGCCGCGGCCCGGCGAGGTCCGCCAGCTCTCTGCCTGCGCCACCTGGCAGTTCTTCCACGGCAGCACCAAGGACTGCTGCCTCTTCCGCATCCCCATCACGGTGCGGAACTGCGGCGAGTTCCTGCTCTACCGACTGCAGCCCACGCAGGGGTGCATGGGATACTGCGCTAAAGGTGAACACGCTGGATGGGTCGACAGAATCTGAGTTGAGCATTTCCTGTAAAACATCAGGACATCAGATTTTTGAGGCAAATGCATGTATTGATATTTGAGAGTTTTAAAAATCTGATAACGTTATGCCAATATTTGTGCACCATAATAATGAGAAGAAATCTGATAAATCTAATGTTTCAGTTACTCCAGATTTGGGACCCAGACTCTGCCCGCCAGGTGAGGTAGAAGTCAACGGCAGATGCAAAGGTGAGACATTCTGATAATATAAATGAAACCACACGCTGTTCATTTTCAGGGTACTTTTAGATCACTGCTGTCTGTGTTTTCAGCCACCGTACCGCCGCTGCCGTCCCGGCCGGTGATCACCCCGGAGCTCATCGGCCACAGTGTCCACCTGAGGTGCTCCTTCATCCCGTTGCAGTGGAACCAGCCGCTCGGATTCCAGGTGGTCTGGGCCAGACATATCGGCCACAGCATGAAGGCTGAGATCAGGCAGGAATCCACACTGAAGCCCTTCTCTCTGGCGGAGATGGATGGCGTTCACTTCAGGCTCGGAGAAACGGTAATTCCTGCCAGACCGTGCTGAAAGTTTCGGGGAGCACATGTGGAGGGTTTGACCCCTCGAGTGGGCAACGTAAGCCGTGGATCATGCTGACCTCTTTCTGTCCGGGTTCAGCCTCACAAAGCAAAGACAGAGAGGCAACGTGTGTCATATCCCGTTAAGAGAAAGCAAGAGGAGGACAGGGAAGTTAAATCAGTTGCAGGTTGGGAAAGCCTCGCTTCACATGCTTCGCATTTAAACCTCTCCATTCAAATCTTCACAGGGAATTCTGGGGAGTTTTACATGATGCACACATACAGCACTGTGTTTCTTTACACTGTTTTCTTGATAGCTCAACACTTGCACTTGGAAAATTTGGGAGTCGTGCGCTTCTGCAAGCATCTGCAACCTATTCTCTTTCCAGAAAACACTAGGTGATACAAAGCATTTGATCAGCCAGTTCTTTGTATTTGCAAGTTCTTTGAGGTCAGCTTCGTGCGTCATGACCATAAGTCACTTTTTCAATCCAGGATCAAGGAGCTCGGAGAGGAAATGCATCTTACATTCAGCTGCGGTTGTCGCTGTTTAGATTGGACAAGGAAAATCAACAAACAAGAGAAGACGTTTGTGCTTGTCAGGCTGAATGATCGCTCATGAAACTAATTGAGCAGGGAAACGAAGAAGAAATCTGAACGTTTCCTCACACAGGAGTTTATTTCTTACAGCTGAAGTAAAGTCACAATTTCTTTTCCGCATTGGGAGTAATAATTGTGATAATTAAACTTCTTCTTGAGGCTGCTGACGGCTCTCATTTCCTGGAGAAATAATCTCTTGCCAGGAAACATTAAAGCTATTAGATTGTCACCTTGATGCTATTTGAAAGTGAGGTGATGTCACTCAGACTATTCGCCTTCGTACAGCTGTGGACTATTGTGCTCGTTGTCCGTATTTGGACATCAGGGGTGTATTAGTTGTGTCTGGAACGTGTTGCAGAGGGCTGGGCTCGCTCACGCAACCTTTCTTTAACACATGTTGATGTAGCAGCTGAGTTGGGTCAAAGGTCAGGAGAGTGAGTTAAATGTTAGTGCTCTTAGAGCTACACGGGGAAATGTTTTGATACATTTTCAGTTTATTTAAATGTTAACGTTTAAACATTGTGTAAACCACCGAGCGAATGTCCTGCGAAGGGCCATGCAGAGATGAAGCAGGTCCGTTGTCTAAAGCTGGAGGAGGTGAAGGTGCTGGAGCAGGAAGGCTTTATTAAACGACGTTAACATCTATTGCACAGTGCATCTTCCATTTTTTTTCCCTGCAAATTTGTGATTTGTGATATTGGGCTATACAAATAAAATTGACTTGACTTGACGAACCTTTGCTTGAAAATCAATTTTGAATTTAAAAACACAACCAGATCTTGATCTGATCTTGATCTTGATCTCTGTAGGTTTGTTTTTTTGAAGGAATCAAACCCTGATAGAAAGATTTAAACTCTATTATACCTTTATCGTTAAGTTCTAAGTTTGCATATGTTATTTTATGGGTTAAGATGTCAGTGATGTTTTCCTTGCAGTTCTCCTGCAGCGTGTCGACTTTCCGAGTCAACTCCAGCAGCCACAGCACATCTCCTCCAAAAGAAAGTGAGGGTTTCTACGCTGGACTGAAGGTAAATATTCTTGTGTCATGTTTTAACTCCAATCTACACCAACATACAGAGTATTTGAGAGCCGTCAGGCTGTTAAATAGGCGTTATCAATCTCTATAAGCACCAAAGATGAGAAAAAAGCAAACCTCAAAGCCTCTTTGTTCCCTCTTTCTCTTCAGTTTTCTCCAGACTCCCTCCACATAGCCGAGAACAGTAAAGATCACGAGGTGACCGTCCACAGCACAGTTCCCATCCCCTGCTTCGGCCCCGACCACGGCCACCAGTGTGGAGTCCCTCTGGCTCTGAGCGTCCACGACCCAGGTCAGACCTGCAGGGAAACCGGAGATAGTGTTTGAGTATACAGCACGTTAACCATCTTGTTGTGTGGGGGATGAGCCTGCAGCAACCACCACAGCTGACCAAACATATACTTTTAACCTTAACTATTGAGACCCGAACTTCTTATTTAGGATATTTTAAAAGGAATTGTCCTCGCAGAAAGCTGTTTAATGTAGAAAACTCTTTTCATGAGCTTGTCTTGGGTTCTTCTTCTGTTATGCTCTGACTTGCCCCGTACATCATCACATCAAAGCCAGCTCAGGAAGACATTATAACAGTTGTGAAGGCAGCTGTGTGCTGTCCGTTAACACTAACTCACTGCTGTGTTGACATCCCCAGACGGTCTCGGACACGAGGCCCCAAATGTGGCGCTGTCCGCCTGCCAGGTGGAGCTCCGGCCTCACGCCTGCAGTGGAGGCAGCTGCGGCCGGGCAAGCTTTTTTGTCACCGCTGTCACCGATTTCACACGAGATGGGAATCGGCCAAGTCTG
This sequence comes from Sebastolobus alascanus, assembly GCA_916701645.2. Taxonomy (NCBI): domain Eukaryota; kingdom Metazoa; phylum Chordata; class Actinopteri; order Perciformes; family Sebastidae; genus Sebastolobus; species Sebastolobus alascanus. The sequence goes on along the minus strand of CAKAOJ020000086.1, from coordinate 5,044,828 downwards.
GTCGGAGTTTTGCCAGGACTCAACGCACCACGACTCTGGAGAAACTACGTCCCAACGTCCCTGAAAGTGAGTTGAAATGAAACTCCTTGGATGTTCAAAGATAAACATACATAATGTTTTCTCATGAGTGTGAAAACCAATCGTGTGCATGGAGTGATAGATTATTTAATTATCATCTAGATCACTGGTTCCCAACACGGTCGCACTTTTTGCCCCCTAAGATTTAGAGCATATTTAGGGTGAAAGATTTATTCAAAGTCATCTATCTAACAGTCAACGCAGAGGTTCCAGGTAAATGAAGAATAAAGTAATATAATTACCAAACTTTAATAACAAAGACGGCTCAAATTACAGGTCTCTCTGTCATACTGTTTACATATACACACAGTTATACAGTGCCCTATAAAACTGGAGGGGACGGTGGGGGTTTAGGGCCAAAAGCGTGCCTGTTTGATGGGTTGACATCATGTTTTAAGAGCGCTGCTCTACGTAGTCATTAGCTGCGTCGACACAAGCTGTTACGTTATGTAAGACATGATGTCAGCCCTCCAGACATTGTGTCTCTAAAGGGCCTGGAGCAGAGGAGTGTGGTGAAAACTTCAAAGCTCAAGGTCAAAGGGTCACATGGTGGAGCCCCCTAATGTATGCTCTCCTCTCTCCTCAGGTGACGGTTCAGGATGTTCCTACTTCCATCTGCTACTCTCTGACTGACCCACATGTCATTACTCTGGACGGCAGGTAATCTATCTTTATTGGTTATCAGCAGGCGTCAGACGGTAATTTGAGTTTCACTAAAACATCTGTATGTCGTTTTGTTTTCTGTGCAGGCGTTACGAAAACCACCAGACGGGCACCTTTGTCCTTTACCGGAGCCTCGTCAGGGAGTTTGAGGTCCACTCTCGCCAGTGGGACTGCGGCAGCCGACATTACGCCGTCGCCTGCAACTGCGGCATTGCGGCGCGAGAGGGGAACGACGTTGTCGTCTTTGACATGTGCAACGGCCAGCCGCAGGAAACCAGGCCGCAGCTTATCCTGAAGAACCTCGGGGACAGGGAGGGCAGTCGAGTCAGGGTGCTGGAGTCCCACCAGGGGAAGAAGGTCACCGTAGGTATCCCAACATTTTGACACCGGTGCAGATTTGTTTGGAAAAATCATCAAACATCATTCATGCTTGAACCGTCAGTTGACTTTGATTACAATCCATCATATAAATTTGATCAAGTTTGCGCGGCTCTTTTGCTGCATGAGGAGATTATGTTAATGAGCTGCTGGATGTGACTCTCCTCTTGTAGTTGATCTTTCCCTCCGGGGCCTTTGTTAGGGCCGATGTTGGCGATTGGGGGATGAGCCTGTCCGTACGGGTGCCCAGCGTTGACTACAGCAACACGCAAGGCCTCTGCGGCACCTTCGACCGCAATGTCAACAACGACTTCCACGGCTCTGATGGCGGCTCCTATGGCCCCGATGACCTGCATCGCTTCATAGAGGACTGGAGGTCAGTCCGCGACAAATACAAATTATTGTTTGTTTTACTTCAAACTTTAGCTTTAGATTTGGCTGAAATGGTGGGTTCTTCACAAAGCTATTTGTTCCTGTCCTTTCTTTTGCGTGTGTGCTAGGATAGCTCCCGGTGAAAGTTTATTTGACAGGACGCCTCCTGGGACGACGCAGGAGTTCAGGAGGCCTTTCTGTCGGTGCCAGAAAGGATACAGCACTGCTCACGATGCTGGCACAGGGATGAGGAACTTGTACAATCCGTCCGCTCACTCCGACTGCATAGCATATGATAATGTGGATTACACATCTGTGTTCCCCTCTATGGACACAACAGTGGAATACATCAAGAGTCCAGAGAGAGAGGAAAGCATCCTGGATTTGTCTGTCTTTAACGGTCATCCTCTGGAAAGGAGGCACCTTCGGTTTCACGATCAGAACAGTGACGGTGATGTTGAACTGGACGATGAGTTCAGGGAGGATCTTCTGCTTTCCGTTGACAGGACGAGGAGACAGGCGTCGTTTGAATTCCAGCCTGTCTTTGCTGCTCAGAGCCTCAGCCAGGCCGACCTGGAGAACCTTGCCTACTTCTTCCCTGAGGATCACTTGGCGGAAGCTCGGCCGGAGCTGCAACCTCAGTGGCCCACACCGAGTGGCCTGACCTCGGCCAAAGCTCTGGAGGTGTGCCAGATAGCTCTGGCCAACTCCACTGTTGGCTCGGTGTGCCGGGGACTGCTGGGACGCCGCCTGGACGAAGCGGTGGATCTCTGCATTCTCGACCTGCAGCTCAAAGACGACCTGGGCTGGGAGGAGGCGCTGCTGCCATACCTGGAGAATGAGTGCGAGAGGAGGCTGTTGGAAAACCGGACCCAAAGAGCCTTGGAGGTGGCCGGCCCACCGGAAACGTCCAGGGAGGTGGTGAAGGCGCTGCGCTGCCCCAACTTTTGCAACGGAAATGGAGAGTGTACGGAGTGGGGCTGCCAGTGCTATCCCAGCCACAGCTTCTACGACTGCAGCCTGGCCATCAGTGAGTATCCAGAGACTGGTGATCCAATCCTTAATGGGTTTAGCCGGTCAATTTTTATGTGCTCAAACTACCCTGCCTTACTACAAAATATAAGCATTTTTCTGATGATGAAGAGTAGTCTGTTAAATCACTAATATTCTCTCTTTTGATTGGTTTGTAATCTCTCCTCTGATAGGCCAGCCAGTAGAATTAACAGATTTGGAGAACGGAGGACTGTGTGACATCCGAGCCTTCAACTGCCGCAACATTCGAGTCTTCGGCCTCGGCTTCATCGACTCTCCCGATCTCAGCTGCCATGCCACCAGACTGAAGGTGAGGAAAGGCAAGGTCAAAGGTCGGGCTGAAAGCCTTGACACACCAAGCTGATTGGCTGTTCAGCTTAAACGAATCAGTGCACGACATTCTTTGATGTCGAGTAGTTGGTGTGTCTGGACCATTAAATATTTCCTCTGAATGTTGTGTTGCTCTGCCTCCACAGTACATGAACGGAGTTTGGGTTCCAGGGGAAAAACAGAGAACAAAAGCCACCTTCCTCAGCTCCAAGGCTTTAGACTGCGCTGTCCCATCTCTGAGCAACACAGCCGTCAATACAGAGGACTTCATGATGGACGACAAACCATACGCACGCTGGGAGATTAAGGTAACGTCTCTGATCTCGTTTGTTGTTTGTTGGCTGTTTAGTCTGAAGCTTTTCTTTTCCAGCGTCACCTCCTCTCTTTCCTATCCTAGGTCACCAACGATGGCTCCCAGTACAGCCAGGCCAAGGTGCTGACGATCTACGATGGCGTCTGCCAGGTCTGCGAGGCATCGCGCTCAGGACTCTGTAAGTTAAAGGTAACTCGCATACAAAAAACAAGTGTTTTTCTCCATGCCCAGTTGTTCATCTCCTCCACACTGATGACTCCAAACATTTACTGAAAAATGACTATTTCACCACTTAAAGTAAACAAACCCTTTCACGACTGTCAAAATCTGCACGATTATTAAAATCTAAGTCGACAGAACTCACAAAAACAAGTTCAATCTGCCAGCTATGAGCTTTGCAATTATTCTGAGACAGCAAAGAAATGAGATAAAGATAATACATTTTCTTTCATAGAAAATATTTGCAACTACTGTATGTGTTTTGGCCATGTCATCATCATTATCAAGGTTCAAGGTCAGTATTTTCCAGAGGGTGCACGACATAGCTGATCCATAAAATCAATAAACATCAATGACACAACAAGACCTCATACATTAATAAAATTGAATAAAATGTGGTTTCTTTCCTCCTCTATGACAGTAAACTGAATATCTTTGAGTTGTGGACAAAACAAGACATTTGAGGACGTCATCTTGGGCTTTGGGAAACACTGATGGATTAATCGAGAAACTAATCGTTATTTGAAGCCCGAATAAAAAAACAACAATGATTAAGACCTAAAACTAAGGCAACGAATGATGAGGTACCTTAAGTAAAAGCCAGGCTAAAAAGATATGTCTTAAAGTTTCTTTTAAAAATGACCACAGAGGTGAAGCTTTCACCAACTTCTTGCGTTTTTAGGGAGGAAAGTCATCACTCACATGGGTCACTTGTTAACAAAACTAGGAGACAGATGTGATTCAGTGCGTATTTAGTGGAAAAGTGTGGTGAAGCGATTTATACGCTCTGAACAACTTGTAGCTGGTTGAATGACTAAACCAGAGACGTTGCGATTTCCTCCAAACATGCAGCAGCTGGCTTTTTAAAAACCCAACAAATGTACAGAGGGGGTCCTGTTGTTACTGGAACAGCTTTTTATGGGACTGGAGACAGGACAACATGTAACCTTACAAACAAGACACCAAGAGATGTGCTTGCCAAAGCTGAACTAAATTGAATTAACTTAAGTAGAGATGGAGCAGATGATATGCTGATTTCCTGTTATGTACCTGGCATCTCCAGAGAAAACCACACAAGAAAAACAGCTTGAAAAAACGCTGCCTCAACATGTCAGCATTTTAAAACAACGTTGTAAATATGAGTACACAAACAAACCTTTTTTACTGTCTCTGGCTGCCAGGAGAGGACGTGTAACATCGACGGGATGTGTTTCGCAGAGGGAGTCTCCAGTCCCAGCAGCCCTTGCCTCCTCTGTGACCCGGACACCTCCAAATTCACCTGGTCTGTCAATCAAGGTACAAACAACTGATTGTGAATCTCATCCTACAAAAAGAGAACAACCTTTTTAAATACAGCAACAAAATCACCATAGATAATCTGCCTGGACACGTTTCATTCATACATATCAGTCAAAAAATAGACATTGTTATATAAAAAGTACATATGGCCATAAATATGTGGACAAGTTATTCTGGAGCTGCTTGGCCCCTTATTTTCAATGAAGATAAATCTTTTTTTAGAGAATAGTGTTCCTCCAGGATGTGTTTTTGCCTCAGCTTGTAGCCCACTAATGATGAAAAACAGTATGTATCTTACTGCATTAGTGCGGTGGCAGTTGTGGTAGGCTGTCACTCTGGGAGCCGTCCCACTGTGGTCCTGTTTGTCCCCATTAGCAGATCAAAGCAGCGGAGGTTTAAGTTTCCCAGCATGCCCTGACCCGTCGCTTAACCAATCTGAGACAGAGGGGAGCGGAGGACAGGGGGTAAATCACATGCTTGATTACCACAGCTGCACAGACTGACAATCATCCTTACTTACACTCACCAAACCACAGGTCAGTTGTAACAGTGAGGCTGTAATAGCTGTGCACTGCCATAAATGACCAACACGTAGTTTAGTCTCACGTTCATCCTTCAGGCCTTAATTTTTAAATGAGTTTCCAAGAATAATCTGCATAATGTGGTGAGATGGTTCCTCTTCTACCTGGTGCAGTTCTTGAATTTCTATCAATAAATCAATCAATCAATCAATCAATCAATCAATCAATCAATCAATCAATCAATCAATCAATCAATCAAACTTTATTTGTATAGCACCTTTCATACAGGTTAGTGCAGTCCAGAGTGCTTCACAGAAGTGTTGACCGTGAAAACGACAGAAAAGACAAAAACAATTCAGCAATTTGACAATTTGAGACTAATGCACAGGAGACAATAAAATTAAAGAAATGTAATAAAATAGATTTAAAAGCTATAATAATGGTAATATAAGTAAAACAGTGTGAAGTAAAAAATAGATTAATAAAATAACAATAAAATAAATACAATTACACAACTTAAATACAATAAAATAAGTGATAAATAAAATAACAATAAAATAGAATAAAATTACACAACCGAAATACAATAAAACATGTGTATAATAAAATAACAATAAAATAGAATAAAATGTTACAACTTAAATACCATAAAATAAGTGAATACATTTTTTTTTTAAATGTCTATGAACCATTCTTAATCAAAGACCTGGCTGCATAGGTAAGTTTTAAGTTTCATTTTTTAAAGATTTCAACACTTCCAGCAGCAGACTGTTCCAGAGCGTAATAGCTAGACAGTTAGGTGAGGAATTCAGTAATAGCAATAATCTAATTAATCAGTTTCTTAACATATGACCATCATGCTGAGCAGGTGTTTCCTGGGATTATCGTCACTTTCTTCCTATTAAACATCTGTGGAGAAATAGTGATCTCAGTAAGTGGATGCTACATGATCTTGTTGAAATGGCCGTTGAGAGCTCCATTTGGAAAGAAAAGCTGGAAACCCCTCCAGACATGGACATATGTGTTTACAATGATTCTTCCAGTAACAGCCTGGCTGGAGGAATGTTTCTGCCAAGGCAAGCTCGCTTGTAAAGAGTTTATTTCAGGACAGGAAGTAGATTCTGTCACCAAAACACATTGTAGTTGATGTAATGGTAAATAAGAAGTTTTTCCTCCTCTGTCTTCAGTCAACGAGCCGCCGGCCTTCCACCAGCCTCAAAGCAACCTGCGGACATTTGCCTGGGAGAACTTTGTCTTCCAGTTCGCAGCATCAGACCCCGAGGGCTCGGCACTCCTCTTCCAGCTGGAGGAGGGGCCGAAGGGGGCCGTCCTCTCGCCCGCCGGCCTCCTTATCTGGAGGGTCCCATCGCTTCCTGAGGAGGAGGGACGTCAATCGAGGCGCTCCTTTCGCTTCACGCTGTCGGACGAGTGCAATGCCCAGAGCACCTTCACCGTGGAGGTAGAGTTGGAGAAGGAGGGATCAGAGGGAATGGTGCAGGAAGGATTTATGGGAAGTGGGGACTTAATGCTCACAGTACTGTATAAGTTGGAGGTTTAAAGGTTTAAAGATTGTTAAATATATCAATAAAAACAGGTTGTGCCTTAACAGTGTCTCTCTTTTCCATCTATAACACAGATTGACGTGGTGCCATGTGGGTGTAAGAACGGAGGTACATGTGTGACGGACGTCAATTTCCCTGCTGGCAGTGGGAAGTACCTGTGTGTATGTCCCGAGGGTAAGCAGGGCGACCTCTGCGGCGAGGATGTGGACGAATGTCTGTCAGCCCCGTGCACAGCTGGCAAGTGCGTTAACACAGCCAGCGGGTACAGATGCGAGTGTCCTCCGGGGCTGAGAGGTAAGAAGTTAATGAAATCTATCACAAAAATAGAGCCCTTGATTTTTAAAGCTCACAAAAAGCTTTACATCTGATGGGCTTTTCTGGCATAACGTTTGCAGGTGTAGAGGATCAATCACAAGTTATGCTTTATGATCGCAGAAACAATTCCCTGTGTGTGTTTTTTGGCAGGTGTAACATGCCTGGAAGATATCAATGAGTGTGAAAGGAAGCCGTGTTTCCAAGGAGTCCAGTGCTTCAACAGCTTTGGCTACTATGGCTGCGGCCCGTGCCCCAAAGGCATGCTGGGAAACGGGACAATATGTACAGGTAAGCATGAGCACACTGTGCATATGTTTGATGAGATAGCTCCTACCAGCGAACCTGGATCACATTAACAGGCATAACATCAGATACTGCTGTTGAAATGATGTGTAGAGTTCTAAGATCTCACATTATAAAACATAAACTTTTCTATGTGATTATTTGCATGCAAAGATTTCTCTGCTGCTGTTGCACTATCAAGTTGGATAAGAGCATCAGCTAACTGCCCAGAACGTCTCTGAAGAACACAGTACTGGTGTTGAATGGAAACCAGATGGCTGATGGCCGCTGATACCTCTGCCTCCCTCCATGTGCTCACTTTGAGTTGCAGCGACTGCTAACTGGGAGTTAATGCTTTGAAAACACTGCCGCTGTGGGAGAAAAACTGCTTCCAGCTAAGCTTAAATTGCTCAATCTTGTTTGTGTACATGCACAGTGTACACAGTAAACACATCACTAATAGATGCTAATACTAAATTATACATCTGATATTCATAAAGGTCCTGCAGCTGCTTCACAGTGAACACCTCCCAGCAGCTAGGAGTCTGTAGTAAAGCAGGAATGAATGCTGCAAGGCTGCATAACTTAAAGACAAATTTGTAGCTTCTTGTTTGTGACTTTGTTTGTATTTGTCAGTTAGTGGTTAGTGGGGAACTCCTCTTGGTTGCAGAAACACTTTGTTTTGAGTTAAAGCGGCTGTTTTGTTACTTCCTGCAAACTTTTCAAGGCTAATCAGTCCCTCTTTCCATTCTGAGTTCATGTGAACGCAAAGTTGTTTTACATTCATGCTACCAGCCAACACATCACCATGCTTATTTGAGGCAGCCAGGTTCGTTTCTAGCTATGCTGACAGGTTGACATAGATGTTACGATGTGCAAAAGTTCAACGATGTGCTAGCCAGATAAATGCAGAACGTGTGTATATAAAGTTCACAATACATGGCTTTAAAACAAACCTGGGCTGATTAGCAGTTGCAAATCATCTCAAGTGTTTGCGTCAAGTCAGTTCTTGCAATTGCATTGTTGAGTAATCAAAGAACCTCCAAACCTGGCATCTAAGCAAACCGAGGTGTATGTTTCAAGACATTATCGTCCCTGATGGAAAACTTGGCTCACGGCAAAGCACGCAGCATAAATTACTGTCAGCAATGTATTGTTTGTCATTTTTATGGAACTTTGTAAAAGTAGACTCCTTGGATTTCCTCATCCTCTTTGTTTTACTGCTTACTCTTCAGTCCTCTGAACGTCTCCAGCAAAGGGATTTTGGTTTGACTTATTTGACCTCCTTGTTCAGTTCAGTGCAAAAGATGCACAACTTTATGTGTCAGTGGGGCCATTAGGAACTGCACCGGGAAGTTCCTAAATCTTAAATGTCCTGGATGCAAAGCTGACTGTGGTGAAGGTTTTTCTTTGACTCTTTTGCTTTTTTTCTGTCGTCCGCTGTTGACATCAGAGCTGCAGTCAAAAGCACACGAGTCAAAGTTAACATATCTCAAGTACAAATACTGCTAAGTAGTTTCTTAAAGATCAGAAGCTCTGTTTTAAACAACATCAAACTAATCAATTGACGAAAAGAGTTTTAAGAGTCAAGACTCAGAAGTTTCGTGATGATGTAACCTGCCTCTGTTAAGCAAGAGATGTTGGCCGAGGTAACGCAGTGTAAATCAGAGTCAGGTTTGTTTGACTTGCTGCCAGTGTTTCCTGCTACGCTCGTGGCTTGTAAATGTGTTGATAGGCTGTGAGTGGTACTCATGCCTCATTGAGATCTTTACACAAACTCGATCCAAAGTCTCGTCTCTTGCTAAGCGTCTGTCTTATTGAAAACAACCACCCAGGCTACAGTATATTCTTCAATCCTTCACCTCTTTGCTATTGGTTCATTGCAATGTGGGTGATCTAGAGATTGAATAGGAAGTAATTCCAGAGCATCAGATAAAGGCGTCATATGGGGATCCAAAATATAATCTTTGTTTTCCTTCATACAGCAGTCCCCATCTCTCCCACATCTGCTCCTCTTCCGACGGTCTACAAGATACCAGATGTTCTGCTGCAACCACCCAAAATAAAGACAGACACTTTCCGGAAGACCTCAAGTGGTAGTTTCCCGCAGACAAGGGCTGAGGCGGGGAGGACAATTCCAAGGATTGACCCAAACCGAACACAAACTAAGACCGCCGCTTGGAGATTGATTCCAGGAATGAGCCTGAACCCAGCGCTCACCAAGGCAGAAACTATCAAGAGCGTCACAGCAGTTACACCAATCATGTCCCACACAAAGACAAATGCTTTGAGAAGAATTAAACTTAACACATCCACGACTAACACAGACACTTTCAAGAACATCTCAGGAATTACACTGGACCAAGTCAAGCCTGATCAGCCCAAAATCAGCAAAACTATTGCCAAGACATCCCCTGTAGCCCAACCTGCGGGAAGTGGCAGACCAGCTTCAGGTAAGCCCATTTAACGGCATTTAACAACTTGCTAATGGACGCTTAGAAGGCCTTACTGACCACAGTTTGTGTCTCAGGATCTGGTCAGTCTCTGGCTGTGAATGTGTCGGCTACGTGTGCCAGCAGGCCGTGCTTCCCTGGAGTCCAATGCATCAACCGCAGGCCGCCACACGTGGGCTACGTCTGCGGCCGCTGCCCGCCCGGCCTTTACGGCAACGGACGTGTCTGCATGAAGAACGCCAAGGCAGGTAAGGGATTTCTTTCTGAACATTTGATTTTGCAGTTTTGTAACCAATGGACCTGCAGCTCTGACACCTAATTATGACATCTCCATTCACATAAAAGAAAATTTCAATACAAATAAAAGAATGCATGCATGAATATCAACATACAGGACTAAATAAAAAAGATCCAGATGAAAACATTTGTCAGTAATGTGGAAACTCTCCAAACATTGTGGGCTACTTTATTTTGTTCTTATTATGTTCTGGTTCCCCTGATGTTGTTTTTCTTGGTTGGAAGGAATGACATTTATTGCAGCAGATAAATCAATTTTAGTGGTTGGAGACAGCCTGGACGCTTGGCCACAAAGTTTCAACAGAGGATTGCTAAACATTATTTTATCTCAAGTGGAGCAGGGGGGGTCCTAACTACTGAGAAGAGGCACTTTCATTCCAACTGAAATCCCTTTACTGTGGATGGTGTTGGTCTGGAACGTCACAAGGCGGAACAAAGTGTTAATTCAGATGAGTCAGTCAGCCTCAAACAAGACATGAATCTGCAAAGTCTGCAATGTCTGCAAAGTTGTTCTCTTAACATTTTATTTGTGCAAGGACTGATTGTCCAAGATGCCATTATTTAAACAGATTTCCCTTCTCTCCCGCTTTAGTTTACTTTATTATTATTTTTCTATTCTCGCGCAGCACAAATGCAGTTTACAGATTTGCCATCAATGTGTATGGAGTATGTGGAGAAATCTTGACAGGCTAGTTACGGTTTCTAAGCTATGATTGGACAATAACTGTTTGGGGGGAGGGGTTAATTTGTCTGAGGCGCTGATGTCACCTTCTGTCTTTCCTCAGCATCCAATCACCTCCCTCAACAGCAGACGCTAGGCAAAACCAGCCGATCCCAGCACGGAAGCAGCAGCAAAGTCTCACAGCTCCACCTGCCCAACCTGCCCAGCAGGCACGGCATCAAACACCAGTCCTGGTCTGTCACCAGAGCGAACCGAGATAATGCACCACACCAGCTTCCCGCTTCAGGGAGGGGAGGCGGGACGGGGAGGAGGGAGGCGGTCACTGTTGCTTTGAGAGATGTTCCCAGAACAAATACTCACATCAATCGCCACAGTTCCAACCTCAGATCGGATGCCAGGACGTACCTCAGGTCCAGCACGACTAACTCCAGGGATTTTATGGTTCCCCATGTGACGGTCTCCAAGGTGAGTTGACCATTTTTGTGCCTCGTCTTGATGTGTAGGTAACATGAATGTCCAATCGCCTTCATTCTATGATTATCTCCCAGCAGTCTGAAAGGATATTGACTGGTGCCACACCTGGCAAAGTGACGCAGTCCAAACAGACAACCCAACCCCAGCTAAACCATCGTGCATCCACCCAGACCAAACCCTGGACCCCTCCAAGACCCGCCTTCCCTCTTACAGCGGCCCTCACCGCTCTGTCGTACTCGCTGTCTGAGTCAGAGTTCTCTGCAGATGGAGATGAGGCTGAGCCTGGATCTGAAGGTCCAGAGATGCCGCAGATGGGCCCGGCATTGACCTTCACAACGCCGGGCAAGACGGTGTACAGCTCCTCACTACAAAGAGCTACCTCCATCCAGCCAGGAGTTAGGAGTGGTACGACAGCGGACAAACATGCGAGGACCTGCGCTGACCGGCCATGTTTTCCTGGTGTCCCGTGTGAACCAGCCATGGATGAGGGTTTCCGCTGTGGGAGGTGTCCAGTAGGATACACTGGAGATGGACGAGCCTGTCGAGGTACGGCTCTTCAACACTCGTTTAATGAAAGGAAGAATTGTGCAAAACATTTATCAGGTTTAACATCTCTGTCTGTTTTTCAAGCTGTTTGCAGGCATACGTGCGGTCGGAACATGGAGTGTGCTGCGCCCAACACGTGCCGCTGCAAACCAGGCTTCACCGGATTCGACTGTCAGACAGGTAAACAAATAAATGGCTTATATAAATAATTTCAGCTATTATTACTCTCTATGTATTTATTTGTTTGTATATTGTTGTTATTTTATATTTATCCATATTTTCTCAGCCATCTGTGAGCCGGATTGTGTGAACGGGGGTGTTTGCGTTGCTCCGGGTGTGTGTCACTGCCTCAGAGGGTTTCATGGAGAAACCTGTCAGGAAGGTAAAGCTTGCCTCCTTTTTCCCAGTTGAAGCTAGTACAAGGAACTTTAATCACGTGGTGATTTGGGCGGCCGCCGTGGACAAAAGCGGTAGTGTTTCCGAGCACCAGAGTCCCTTTAGAAAACCTCTCATTTTACTGCAGCAGGGTCTGACAGTCTGCCCCACGCGTTTACTGATGTAGGTGATATAGAGGCATCAGTATTAAACTGAGACTGTTTCACAACCAGTTAAAAGTTCCTCATAGTACCTTTAATCCAGTCACAGAAGTCTTTAGCACACAGGTTTTTACCATCAGTAAATACGTCTATAAATGTCTATGCATCTCCCCATAATATTACAAATGAATAGTCTTAATTTTCTTAAATTTGTCGTGGTAGAAAAGCAAAGATTATAACCCATCACATAATGGATGAACTATTATAAATGATATGACTAACTGAAATGCATCTCTGCAGCTCTGTGCAGGTTACCGTGTGAAAACGGAGGCACCTGTGTGGGACTGCAGACTTGTTCGTGTCCTTATGGGTTTGTTGGACCTCGATGTGAGACCAGTGAGTTCACCGTTACTCCTGTTTTTTCCATATTCACTTCTCTTACTCTTACTACCATGATTGTGATGTTTTCTTGTTGTTGATCGTAGTGGTGTGCAGCCGTCACTGTCACAACGGAGGCCAGTGTGTGTCTCCAGACGAGTGCATGTGTGTGACAGGCTGGACCGGACCGTCCTGTGAGACCGGTGAGTGTGTTTCAGAGTGTTTTAGTGTGTGTGTACTGACCTCTCGGTGCTGATGCTCTCGTCTCTCTCTCTCCAGCTCTCTGCTCTCCCGTGTGTCTCAACGGAGGTTTGTGTGTTCGGCCGAATGTTTGCGAGTGTCCTCACGGCTTCTACGGAGCACAGTGTCAGAATGGTACATTTACAACTTCAGCCATCAATAAGTGTTTCATTAGTTCAAGCATTCATTGGGTTATTCTTAAATTAGGGTTACAAAGGCTTAATTTGGATTTCAGACAGAGTAAGTAATCCCTTCAATTCTGTCAATTTCCCATGGTTGATTTTTATTTTCTTTCTTCCTCGTCCAGCTGTCTGCAGTCCTCCCTGTAAGAACGGCGGTCTGTGTATTAGAAACAGCGTGTGCTCCTGTCTCCAGGGATACACCGGGAGGCGATGCGAGAAAAGTCAGTCTTTCTTCCTCCTCCCTCCTCATCATCTTTCTCCTCATCATCATTTTTTGTCCAATTTATTTCCATCATCCTTCCTCCATTTGTCAACATTCTCCACTTGATTTTGTTTGTCATCCCTCTCTACCTCCTCGTCGTCCTGCTTTCCTAACATCAAGCAGTATCCTCTTCATCCTATTCATACTTTGCCATCATAATGTCCTTCTTCTTTCTCATCCTTCGCTCTCTTCTTCTGCCATCTCATTCCCTTCTTTTTTAGTTAATAAGCTGAATTTTCTACATATATCAAATAAAATCTGGTCACTTAGTCCTGTAATGTTGCTTCTCACTTCCCCTTTAAATCATTCCTCTCTCTCTCTCTCTCTCTCTGCAGGTGTGTGTGAGCCCATGTGTATGAACGGCGGTAGGTGTGTCGGCCCAGATGTTTGCGATTGTCCGTCAGGTTGGCGAGGAAAGAGATGTGATAAACGTAAGTGCCGTGGTACATGAACCAGATCCGTACAGATTCTTTAAATTTATAACATCATCCTCCTCCTGGACCAACCTGTTGGATCCCATGATGCATCAGTGTGAACACTTGCCTGTCTTTCCCTCTCAATGTCATCACAAATCGACTTCAAAACTTGTTTTTTTAAGCCTGAGGTCAATCTGTCCAGACACTATCCACACAGCAAAGCAAAACAGAAACCTCATAAGAGGTAAAACCATAAGATTATTGTTCAGTCCATAAAATATAAAGAAATAGTGAAACATGCCCATCATAAGATGGGGTGACGTCTTCAAACATAGTTGCTTTGTCCGACCAAATCCAAAGATATTCAATTTACAATGATACAAAACAGAGAAAAAACAGAAATCTTAACATTTGAGAAACTGAAATTAGAGAATATTTGCTTGATAAATGGCTTAAGAGTACGTCATCTTAATGTAAAACTCACCAAACTGAAGGAGGAAGTTGACACTGTCCAGCCGAGTTGTGAACAGATGCTTCCCACAAAGACGCCTCCCATATGGAAAGCATCAGCTCTAATGTCTGCAGGGTTTTACGGGGCTGACCTTCAGACTTCTCAGGTAGATGCTGCTGAAGCGACGGCTACCTAAAAGACATCCAAACATCAGGGAAGAGGGGATTAACAACAGATAAGCATTATCTGTTGAAGCGGTGTGTAGTCAGCCTTCATCAGCGGACACCTTAACACCTGTCACTCATCTGGATGGCCTCTCATCTGTCATTAGGCATCTGTAAAGTCTCCACATCTGGTTTGATCTTTGCTCTCATGCCTCCGCGGTGAATGGAGAATCTAAAAACCGTGAAGTCTTGATGAATTGAAGTAAATGGAGGCCGCTTTTATTCTTAAAGTCTCCGAGCAGTCATGTCTTCAGTCCTTGCAGCTCTAATGTGTAAGTGTTGTGTCGCCTCTCAGCCAGCTGTCTGCAGAAGTGTCTGAACGGAGGGGAGTGTGTAGGATCCAACACCTGCCACTGCGCCCCGGGCTGGCAAGGCATGCTCTGTCAGATCCGTGAGTATCCCAACAAAATACACACAAACTCAGAAAATGCATTTCATCTCCTCTTAATATCACTCGGCTGCCAGTCAAAATTTGCCACGGAAAACTTGGCTGATTCACATGATTGCACAATCCAGGAGTTACTGAACCCTCTGACTTATTGTTTGTGTGTGTGTTACTCCTCAGCTCACTGTGAACAGAAGTGTCTTTACGGCAGTCGCTGTGTCCGACCGAACGTCTGCGCCTGCCGGAGTGGATACTCTGGTTCTCTTTGCTCCAGAGTGGTAAGAAGGATTGAACATGGAGCGTTGTTTTTTTAGTTAAAGGGGGCTCAGCGTTTAGCATCCAGGACTTTGCAATGACTTTCAATCACTTAAACTTAAAAAACAAATGCGACCTGGAAATGTTCCTTTTTCTTGGCTATAAAAGTCTTCTAGTCAGGTTTTCACTCCTTAGAAATGAGATAAAGGTCTGAAACAAGTGCCATAATTGCATTTTAGATGCCTTGCTGAGCAGCTTTAGGAAGGAATGCACAAACGTCTCAGTTATGTTCTCTGCAGCTGGTCCAAGACTCACACATGTATGAGAAAACTGGAAACACGTGAAAATGCATCCAATCTCATGAATTGACCAGTGACACATGATGATGTATTGAGGCGCGGTGAACAAAAAAATATGGATGTGAATGCTGCAGTGATCAAAGCAAAATGTTGCGCTGCAGTGTTTTCGTTGTGAACATTTTTATCTTTTTAACGTGCCAAAATTCAGCCTCAAGAACTCCAGCTGTTTAACTTCCTTTTGCACCAGGCACAGTTCTTTTGTTTTTCAGCTGGAAACAAAAGTGATGTATGCAAATCTTTCCTTAATATCTAGGCTTCCTATTTGTCATGAAAGTTAAAGAAGGCAAATCTGAGAATCTGACAAATTCATAGGGAAAGTCAGGAGAAAAGGTTGTAGGCTACTCTTTTGCGTTTGACATGTTTTCTTGTTGCTCTTCAGCGTCAGCCATTATAAAACCTTCTTGTTTTTTCAGCTTCCTATTGCCCGAGGTTGAGACCCACTTACATCCAACAAACACCGGACAGTTGGAATTCAATCAGCACCGATAAAACCTTCAGGTGAAACGAAGCGTCGTCAAATGGAAACCCAAAGTGTCTCTTCACTGGGAAACCAAGCAGAGTAAGGTTTCATCCCTGAGCACTTAGAAAAAAAACTGGAAGCAGAGGGGAATTTAGGTTTATACAACTTGATAGCAGCAAAAAACATGTGAAAACAAGCTTTTAGAAGTGGTTATTTCTTAATAAACTACCATTTATGTGTTCTCTGCTAAGCGTCTCCAGCTGCAGCAGGTGTTGACAGGTAGGATTAAATGATATGAGGATATTACCTGTGTAACCTGATCTCTCTGAGTAACCTGGTTTCTTGACTGCATGTATGAAAACTGGATCATTGTGATGGATGAAGTGTTTTTTTTATCCAGAAACACTTCCAAACTCCAATACTGCCACATACAACGTGTCAATTAAGCAGCTTTGGAGCTCATAGATCTCGGCTATTAGTTTCCCCTTGCTTCAAGTCTTTGTGCTAAGCTAGGCTAATGAGACAATGACAATGCTACATTTTGCAGACAGGAAATAAGTTCATCATTCAGTATCTGAAACACCATATTCTCTTTAAATGGCAGATTTCTTATTTCATCATACATGAAACACTTATGGTTCATGATTACAAGCAGCTATTTCATTCAATGGTCAGACTGATCATTTAAAAGCTACAGTTTTTACTGTAAATCATCATCATGTTGTTCTACACTACAAACCCAAACCTCTGTATGAGTATTTATTTATTTGGTTGTTTTATATTGTCGCATACTTCTTGTTGTATATATCTTAATCCCTGTATAATCATTGTTATTTCTTATTCAAACATTGTTTATTGGTTGTTTTGTAAGAAAACAAATAAAGGTCCTGTAAAGGTGTTGATGTCTTTTTTTTACATTTTGTATCTGATTTGCTCAAATGAAGGCAACCCGGACTTGGAAGAAGTCAGAGGACAAGTTCCAGTTTGAGTTTGTGTCAGATTACATTAGAAGCAGCTTGTTTGTTGGATCAAATTTTATGCAATCATTTTTAAATAATAAATAAAGTTATTATTATTATTATATGATCACATGATAATAAAATAACAATAACACATGTTAAATGTTGGGTTCCTAACAGTATCAGACCTCACCTTTTGTATCATGGTTGGATGTACTGCATCTGTCTCCTTGTACCCGTAATCCCTTGTTAACAGCTGTTCATGGAGCTGAAGACCTCCAACATGGCCACCAGAGGATGTGTTACCTGAAGGTCAATAAAAGATGAGGCAATCACACAATGTTCAAAATGTTTTATAACATTATGATGTTTATAATTTGTTTATGAGAAGATTTTATTTAGCTGATGTTCCTTCTTTTTTTTGGGAGCAGGCAGCGCCAGAGAAGCATTTGACTTTGCTACAGGGGCCAGACAAGTTCACGGCCAGCGGGTCGGGGCCACGGGGGCGGAGAGGAAATGAGGATTAAAAGATTAATGAGGCCGCATTAGCTCCAGACCAATTAGGATTCCTCTCTGCCAGCCTCTCCCTGACTCCTACATCTGCGTGGCCAAGCACTACTTCTTACGAGTGATTAGGATGGAGCTGGACGGTTTCTAACGACCACAGCAGGAGCAACGAGCTCGGTACTCTGTTGATATTTGTTGCCATCACTCTAATCTCTGTGTGATTCTTTCCAAATTTAAGGAAGATGTATGTGCTTCCTGTTGCAAGTTTAATGCTGCAGGAAGAAATCATTACATATTTTATATTCTTACTTACTGGAAAAAGACCAGAGGATGGAAATCTTCAATATTTTGCAAGAAAAAAAACCTTCTAGAAATGATCATTAAGGCTTTACTGCCCTCTGGTGGTAATAATAATAATAATAATATCAAGAATATAAAACTGCACAGAAATGCAGATAAAACTTAAAGATCACATCAACAGGTTTAAATTAATTTCACGTTCATGATGAATGAAATCGACAACCTGACCTGTAGGTTGCTCCGAGCTTTTACAGCAACACTCACAAGGCATCGTCCCTTCACAGATATTTATATCCACCCCCAAAGATGGCACTGGGCAAGGTGGAGGAGGGGGGGGGGGTGCATGTGTTCATCCTGGTGGGCACACACAGGACGGGACGGGCGGGTCCACCTGGACTGTTCACTCAACGGAAGCTCAGAGGCAGCAAAGTTGTCCTCCGTCCTGGACGCCAACAGGTGGGACACAAACACACACACATTAGTTATTAGTAACCTACAGTGTGAATCACTACATTAAACTGAGCATCAAGTTCATCTGCTGAGTGTGAGGGAAACATGATGTGTGAGAAGATTTCATTTGGGTTAAAGGAGCACTGAGATTACTCCTCTTTCTCTGGATTAGTTGATTGGTCGACTCTGAAGGAGGACACAAAAAATAGGAGGCAAAAAAATATATATTTTAATTTCTAAAAATATATATTATAATAATTTTTTCAAATAATTTCACCTGTCTAATATCAGTGTGGAGAATTTGAGGGATGAGGACACAATTCACTGGTGTGAAGGATTTTGTTTTGTTATGCAATAGTGAGATATTGAAATTAATTGAATTGAAATGTTTTGAAATAGAAATAATCCCCTTTTCTGCAGCTGTTTGATTTTATTTAAACTGCACTTGATGAAACACGTGCATGCATTATGTATGCAAGGTGAAGCATATTTACTTTATTACTCTATATTACTGTATTTTGATTAAATGAATATCAACACAGACATGTTGTCTGCAGCAGCGTCAATCTAAAGTAAATAGCAGAACATGATCCAGAACTGCTGAGGCTGAATGACCTCAATGACCTTGTTTGTTTGTTTGTTATTGAACCCTGAATATCGGCCATAATATCCATATTTCTTGCAGTGAGGCTATCGGCTTTGAAGGCTCCATATCGGTGGAGCCTAATTTAAACCTGTATCCTCCAGACCACAACAGGTGCCCCCCCCCCCTCCTCCCCTCCCTTTAGGCTCCACCTGTCTTCCCTTTTCCGCGGCGCACTGGCGACCCAGAAAGCAGCCGTCATTCATTAGCAATGGTATGGTGCGAACCCCCTCGGTCACCGGATCGGCGGCAGCTGCTGCTGCTCGGCCCCTCCGGTGCTATTTTCACCCCTCAGGATAAAGTGATGTGCAGCAGCCGCCCGCACGCCGCGCACGGCCCCAGCAGCTCCAGTCTGACCCGAGCAGAGCCAGGATGAAGTCCACTGGCACCGAGCGCACCGAGCGCAGCGCGCAGCCCGACGGCTTCACCTCCGACCTGGAGGATCTGGAGGATCTGGACAGCGGCAGCGACAGCTCCGACGGCTGCAGCCCGCACAGAGAGCCGGGGGAGGAGGCCGGGGAGGAGGCCGGAGGGGACTCCCGGAGACGGAGGAGAAGGCGCAGACGCAGCAGCGGTGGAGACGCCGGTGTGAGCAAACAGAGGCAGGCGGCCAACGCGCGGGAGCGGGACAGGACGCACAGCGTGAACACGGCCTTCACGGCGCTCCGCACGCTCATTCCCACCGAGCCCGCCGACAGGAAGCTATCCAAGATCGAGACGCTGCGCCTGGCCTCCAGCTACATCTCCCACCTGGCCAACGTGCTGCTGCTCGGGGAGGAGTGCCGGGACGGGCAGCCGTGCCTCGGCTACCCGAGCATCCTGCACGGCACCGCGGCGCTCAGTGCGCCCTCCCTGCGCTCCATCTGCACCTTCTGCCTCAGCAACCAGAGGAAACTGGTGAGCGGACACTTACACCTGTTGCACCCACTTACACCTGTTGCACCCACTTACACCTGTTGCACCATGGCAACATGTAAAAAAAAAGAGCCCATTACTATCTCCAGAATTGCAGAATGGCTCGGGTGCGGACTTTTACGCAGCATCTATTTCAAGGTCACTCCATAATTTTTACGCAGCATCTATTTCAAAGTCACTCCATCCAGTGTGATACTTTTAGAGCAGATGATGCACCTGTGCAGGTTGCATCCTCTCTATATTAGAAATAGAATTTCAGGTGCTGAGTTTGCGTGGGTCAAAGGTGATTTGGGTTGACCAAAGTGGCAGCTGTTTCTCCAGTGATTGATGACACAAAAACAAAAACAAGCTGTGGTGCCTTCAAAGGTTTTAAATAAGTGTTTCACTCAGTTGCACTGGATCCTCTTCTGTAGAATGGATCTAAAAATCAGAAAACTGTTTTAGGTAAATGTCTGGCACACTCCAAAACTAATGGATTAATGTGATTTGTTAAAGGAGAATTGATTATGCATAATAATGAATTACAGGTCACCAGTTAACTCCTTATATTTATACAGATAAAACAAGTTTGAGAGTGCTGTAGATGAAAAATTAGGTTCCAAAATGGATTAAAAGACACCACAAAGCACCATGGTAATGGAAAAGTGCTGTAAATATTCAAAATGTAAGTTGATATTATTAATATTAAACAATACTGATGGTTTTCACCCAGTGAAGGATCATTTCTATCCTAAATACACACGTGTAGTAGTGGATTACAAGTGTTTACAGGAGTTTGGCACAAGATCATTTATATTATGTCACTATTACCTTTATGCAAAACTGTATTTTCACTATTATAGCAGCGTAAACTTTAGTATTTTAACTGGTGCTCTGCAAACATTTATTTGTCTCATAAAGTCTTCAAATCTTCATTTTCTTAAGTAAATAAAAGAGATAAAGTAGATAGTTGGACATGTTTCAAACACAAATCAACCTCAAGTAAACCATGAATAAATGATTACAAAATAAATCAGACTCCAAATAAAGATATTACAATGAAATAAACCAATTAATAGCTGAAATTGGAGGCTGAAGTAAGATCAGTCAGATAAGTGTTATTAGGATACATGTCGTGGTGCTTTCACTGAACTGTGTTTGTTGTAAAAATGACCGTTTCTTTGCCTCCACAGCTCAGAGATGGAGGGAAGCACTCAGCTGCTGTGTGAAGCCAAGCGGCTCCGGACAGACGGCGAGTCTACCTTGATGTTGTTTACATGTAGACATACAGGACTTTGTACATATTATAAATATATTTATTTTTGGATAAGACTAGAGAAACAAATTGACACTGAAAAGCACTTTCTGTTCACGTTGGTGTGCTTCTGAACCTCTGTGTTTTGGTTGAGCTGTAACCTGAGCCGATGTGTAAAGTTGCACCTGACGGGGGGGCTATTTTGGTCCCACGAATAGTATAAACTACCCCACCACCACCACCCAATGCCCAACTCCTAAAAAAAAGCCTCGTCGCTTTCAGTCACATGTAGGAAACTGAAGAGCAGCTACTGCAGCGGTTGCTGTCAGTTGAGTGGCGTTAACGCTGCTGTCAGAAATATCACAATTATTCAGGGGCACTTTAAAGGATCATTCACTTTTCTATCATCTCTACCGTACCCTGCAACAAGGGATAGCACTATTTTTTTTAACGTAAAGCACTACCACAAATATGTGCTTCTGTTAGGACTGCTCGATTAAGGCAAAAAAACATAATCACGATTATTTTGGTCAATATTGAGATCACGATTATTGAATACAATTACTCATTGACTTTGGAAACATGCATTTATTGAACTTAAAAAAGTTCATTCTTGCTTCATAGGAGTCGGAAGCCAAAATTGAAAATAAAGTTTGATTAATGGCCCAGCCCTCGTATCCGTTACGTCTAAAGCTTCTATTTTTTGGTGCATTAAAGGGCTACCTTTAAAGCTGGGTGAATTCTAGATGCACGATTGCATACAAAGCTAATGGAAAGACATTTGCATAAATTTGAGGTCTAGCCTACTTTATGCAAATCAGTGACTCGCTGCCTCTGGAAACGTTTAAGCTAAAGCCTCGGTTATACTCCCAAACAGAGGCGTACAAGGACATCTGCGGACGCCTCGCGTCCACAAAACGCCCCTGTGGACACCTACCATAAGTGGAGTAAATTTGGGGGCTTTGCCTGCTTTGACAATAGCAGGGAAATAATACTTATTCTCGTTAGTTTGGATAAACTCAGGGGAAGATTTCAGGTATCTTTATGTAAGAGTGGTGCCCTGCTTGGTTTCTATTTGTTGGTAAGTTTGGGGTAAGAGTCATTTGATTGGTTCTTAATGAATTTTTCGAGTCCTAATTGTTGCCGCCTTAATGCACAGGTGGAAATCAGACGTAGGATTTCAAAAGTGGGTACTGATGGAAGATTTAGGCACCAGCGACGCTGTTTAGCCTCAAAGGTTTTCACAAAAATAAGATTTGTTCCTGATGTGAAGATCCAATTGGAAAATGGGAGACTACTTTAACCCTTTCTCTCTCTCAGCTGTTTTGGCCTGAATTCATGGTAGATAAATATATTTGCAGTGTGGTGAAATGTTTACTTTTGCATTGTTGCACAATCTCTGTATCACTTTAAAAATGCAAAACTGTGACGTTTTGTGTGCACATGGCATGCAAAGTGCATCCTTTTGCACTAATCTGGAGAATATATAAATGTAATACTTTTACAATCAACTGGATCCCTTGATATTTATTATACAGCACATATGGATGAAAACGTTGCACACTACCTCAGTTTTAAATATGAAGGCCTACCTCTAAATCTAATGTGTAACATGACTGTATAAAAATGTACTTGAATACCTGACAATTGTGTCCTTTGCACATCACAAATACTGGAGAAGCTGCTTGAAGATAAATGTATTTTTGTACAATACAAATAAAAATGAGAATAATATCAAACTTGTCTTCTTTGTTCATTATCCACAAATGCTCGAAATGTATTTCTACTTTATGTCAAAAAATTGTAGTTTGTGTTGGGGGACGCAATTTCAGTAGCGACCGTTGATTAAACTTTGATCATTTTTGATGTTAGACTGGTTATTTGTACTAAGATGTCGACCTCTAATAGTAAATAAAGTTTTCTAACAGAAGATATAACTCTTAAAATGCAGGTATTTAATGTTTTAATGCACTTTCTTCCAACATAAGGTCAGTGTTTATTATCACAATTCAGAGTCAATTAATATAGTTCCTTTTTCTATCTAAATACAAAAACGTTGATAAAAATAACGCAGAACACAGAGAACCATTTCAATAATCTTTATTTTCATAAAAAAGTCAATCGGTTCATATCAGATTAAAGAAAGTAGAAACCAATAATAATCAGTTAGCTGGCGAGGCGTCTTACAAGGGGGCGTGTCCTCTGACGGACTGATCTAGACACGCGGTACAGGTTTACCCAAAAGTCAAGAAAGGAGGCGAAGTTTAAGAGCCAACAGGAGCCAAAACATGAGCTGGGTGAAACAAAAAGTCAAAAAGGGCAGAAGAAGAAAAAAGAAATGTTGGCAAAATTGTACTTTCGTCGGCCTCAGTCGCATGGCTAAAACGCAAACTCGAATATCAAACAAATCCTGGTTGTGATTCATACGAGCAGCGGCCATCGAGATCACATGGAATGTTTTGTACCCAAATTACAGAAGGAAATACAATAATAATAATAATACCAAAATAAAAGAGATGAGGGGGAGTATTCATCGTTTTCCGCTTCCACCTTGAGCTGCGACACCTAAACATGTTACAAATCTGTTTTTTTTATTTGTTTAAATGCGTTTGAGTGGTGGAAGGGTGTTTGGGGATAAAAAAGTAACAGGAGGTAGAAGAGAAAGAAGGAAAAAGACATTCTACTGCTCCTGCTGCTACTTTTTAACAAAAAAAAAGAAAAGAAAAGGGGGAAAAAGCTCATCTGGCAGTTGAGGTTTTAGTCCGTCTCCTCTTCGTCCGATTCTGACTCTGCAGAAAGAAAATTATTGACTTGGTCAAAACTTTTACGATTAAGATGTTAATATTAAAAATTACATATTGCACAAGCATGTTATTCTGGGTTAGGGATGAACAATTAATCGAATTTAAGAGACGCCCCAATCATGTTTTTGCGGTCAATACGATCGCCGATGAGCTGTGTGTCGGCCGATACAGATCTTGAGATTGAGATTGAAAATACATAATAAACAGCCCTACATGTTATTTTGAGTCATTATCTTAAAAAACGGCAGACTTTCTAAAACGGCAGCCATTTTGACGTTTAAAACACAGGCCGAAGTCTAATAAAGGCAAAATTTCATCGTCACATGTATTCTGGTTCACGGGGGAGGGAGCGGTCATTATTGGGAACACATTTTCCTGCTTTAAGTCAAAATATCTGCTTGTTAGACCGGTTTATTGCCTCAGGGTGAAAGGGTGTGTTGTGAGTGTTGTTGTTTTTTTACCTTCCTCTGCATTCTTCAGCCACTCGACGAATTTTTTCATCTGCTCGAGGAAAACGCTCTTCCCCTTGGCAACGTGGGCATCAGTGTACCACTTCAGTATGGCCTCTTCGCTCAAAACATCCGCTGTAAGGACGACAATGACGGTGTAAAAGCTGTGCTCACAAACTCTACATTCAACATACACTCAAAGTGCCTACCTTTGCAAAGGATCACTTAAAGAAAAAATGGTTGACTGATGCTTGGCGGGAAGTGCTGCTCGTGGCTCTGATTAGCTTCTCAACCACTCAATAGATTTTTCAGGGAAATGTGTAATCGGAAGCTGCATGTAGAGGCCAACTGCTATGCTAGCAGCTGTTGTGCAGTCAAATTCTGCATTTTATAATGCTACTACTGCCTACATGCACAGAAGGAAAGTTATAATTCGAGCACTTTGCATCAATTCCTGTGTCCAGCGCTGCTTCCGGTTTACAGGCAAGCGCATGCCCAGTGCATGTGAATGGTCATGTGATATTCGTTTTCAGGCGTGGTAGTAAGATTAATTCTGAAATGCGAAAACAGTGTGAGATTATTGGGCATCAATGTAGCTGAATGTTCCTCTGTGGACGCGACACCAACCTTTGTAGAGGAGCACCACGATCTTCTGAAAGGCTTTCATGAAGTGGATGTTGTCGTAGCAGTACTCCTGGATCTTCAGCAGCAGGCTGAGCTCGGACAGACCCTGGGAGGTGAAGGCTTTCAGCAGAAGGCTGTATTGCTGCAGAAATGGGAAGCCATGTCAGAGAAAACAGCTCTCCTTTCTGGGGCAGAGATGGAAATGCACTCAGCTAGCTCTCTTAGGAGTTGTAATGTATGTCGTGAAAGCTTGTTGGTGCATCAAAGTGTATTGATTAACAGCAGACACAGCTGAATGGGTTCCTCTTCACACTACTGTAGTTTTGTTGTTCTTGTTCCTGTCTCTGGCCACTTTCACACCTTCCATGATCATCACATCAACAGTACAAATCACACTTGTGACGCAAGACAACTTCACACAAGCCCCCAGCACTGAGCTCTACAACTTCAGGGTGAAACAGGCCAAAATAAAATAAGTTTGATACAAAGATTCATCCTAAATTCACTCACTTTATCCCTCGACTACAGAAAGAGCAAGTTTAGTATTCAGCAAGGCAGAAACGCAGTACAACTACTGGTACAAACATCATCCCATACACAAAATTATCAAGATAATTGTGCTTTAAGTTAATACAACTTTAAGTTGGTCTTTTTACGTAAAACTCCAACCCTAATCCGTCAAAAACATGCAGACTATTCCAGTGTTTTCCTGCTTTCAACAATTCCAAAGTAAAACAAAACATTTAAGGAAGCTTTAATGTAAAGTAAAATCAAAGTGAGAACAGAGCTACTGTACTGCTGAAGACAAACTGTGTATTTCACAGCACTGAACAACATTTTCAGACTTGCCAGGACCTGCAGTCACTGTGGCAAAGTTCACAATCTATTGCCCAATCAAATCAACGCATGAGCAAATTCTCTCTTTTGGTTCATTAACTGTGTCCGATGGATTACTCTGTTTAAGTAGTGCTTTATTCAACTGTATAAAATGCATTTAAACTTCTTCCACGACTTAACAGTGGTGCATACCTTCAAGTGTTTGATGGCTTGTTCGGTCACCAGCTCTTCTTTCTTGTTCCACTCCACAGAGCTCATCACGCAGGTCCAGATGATGCTGATCATGGCCTGCTCAGAGAGGTTGGCCTTTTTCATCTCCTCTTTAGTGTAGACGATGATCTGAACCAACAGAGAGAATAACAGTGCTGGATTAGCATTTCTTATAGGCCACTAAGCATCACATTCACACTCTGAAAAGGGGGAAAATGGAGTGGATAAGTACTGCATATTGGGTATGTTGTGTCATTTCCAAATGATGCAGTTCAGGCCTCTAATAACCCTGACAAACCGCTTATTTGTACTCAACTTCATGACTCATTGCGTCAGCTACTGCCTAACCACCTAACGTGTCCGTCACAAACACAAAAATTATGCAGCATGGCAAAGGGAGGGGAAGTGTCAATAATGAGATGTGACATTTGCCAAACACAAAAAGCTGTTACAAAAGAGGAACAATAATGACCTTCACCTGCACTGACAGACATTTAACATGATATTTGCAGCTGAGACCATGCCTCTGTCAGTTTCAACTAAATTTAAAACACTCAAAGCTGCCTCACCAAATTGTTAATTACTGCAGAAATATTGTTTATTGTGAAATATTTGCTATTTTGTCAGGCAGCCACTGATGACAAAATTCTAGCTAGACCAGGATGTATTTATATTTCACTTTATATTGTCTGTGGCAGTGCAGCTGTAGCCTTGCTTTCTGATCCCAGAGAAAAGAGGAAGAGCTTAACCTTAACACTACAGCAACCTCACCTCCTTCTGAGGTTCACCGCTGGACATCAGCACCTGGAGATCCTTCTGCAGCTCCTTACGGGCGCCGATGGATTGCTGGTTGCGGGCGTAGTCAGAGAGCTCCTTCAGCCCGGCGTCAGTAAAGTACTTAGAAAAATGCTCGCAGCTCCGCTTGTTGGCAGGAAAGAGTTCCTGTGGGGCAGAGATATTTTCAGGTTAGAGCTGATGCATGTATGAAATCGGATGAAACTGAAAAAAATGCAGAATAACTATGTGCAAACAAATGTGACAACTTGTGCAGGACTTGAAACTAAATCTGAAACACATAGATGATTTGCAAGCTATCTCGGATTAAAATAGTTCATTTACCATCAGCCTGTTGTCCATGCCGACTTTGCGGAGCATGGCAGCAACAGAGTTGATGTCCCTCTCATTGATCCATGCCTTGAACAGCTTGACAGCGAAGGCTGCAGATACTCCTAAATAAAAACGAGTCAAGACAAGTTGGGTTTCTGTTGTGCTCTCACGGAATACAAAGTCTCCCGTGCTGACTGCGCAGGCAGTATAAAAAGGTCTTGGAACAAAACCCTCAATTTATGGCCACAAACCCAGAATTAACATTTTGGGGAGGACCTAAAGAGAAGGAGGCCTTTCTTGCTCATTTCCAATCATTTCTACAGAATTTCTCCTCACCCTCTTTGACGAGGTTCTCGTTGTAGAGGCTGTTAAGGATGGAGGCTGATATGTTGCCGTTGGCCAGCAGGATGCCGGTCAGCATGGCCAGTTTGTTGCGCTCGGACTCAGTGAACCCCTTAAGGAACAGCAGCAACTACAGAGGACAGAAAGACAAAACAAATACAGGTTTGATGTGTGTACAGTTACAGACGTTAGTTAATCCCACATCTTTCATACTGTACAACCCTGCAGGTGTGGCTTTTCCTTCAACTTTATTGTTTTGCAGCTGGCAAACAATCTGCTTTATAAAGTGTGTCATTGTTATTTTCTTACATTACTAGAAGATTAACACGCAAACTGCCTATACATTTTACAGTTTTTCAGCTACAAAATGAAGTTTTACTCTAATTATAATCATTAACTGTGACATCACTTTTTAACACCTGCTGAATTATTGTAAAACTGTCAAAGTAATAGTATTAGTTTGTGCTTCACCTCAGAGACATGTCCAACTGCAGAAAATGCGTGTGAATGCTGACAGCTGAAATTAATTGCAAAGCATTGCTGAAAATGCAGAAATCTTAAAGCGCAAATGCAGAATAGTGTTCTAGAAAGTAGAATTTGGGTGGAATAAACCTTTAAAACTGTAAGTCGTTAGACAGAAAGTAGTATTTGGGTAGAATGAACTTCTATTTTTTAAACATTATGTCCACCCCTAATTTCCTGTTAACATACAGTGAGAGTTGGGTGCTACTGCTGATAATTTATAATTTTTCAGCTACAAAACGTGTCGAACCAGTACGACAAGTTGTGAGCTCAGCTCTGTTCAAAAACCGGTCTTGTGTCCTGTCAAAAAAATGAAACACACCTTCTTGATCTCCTCTTCGAATCCCTTCTCCAGGTACTTGTAACGCCTGATCAGCTTGTTAAAAACCTAGTTGGGGAAAAAGACGCATTAAGTTAACTCAGTGCTTAAACGTGTATGAAATCAAAGGTGGCTTTTCTCATATCTGAATTAAAAAGAGGAATATCAAATCCGTTGTGGCTCAATGATGGCTGATATTTAATAAGTGCTTGCTACAAACAGTAGCTGGGCTTGCTTTTACCTGAGCATATGCTTGCATCGTCTCCAGGTCTTCTTGTGCCGTGAAGAGGCAGAACTCAGTGCGGGTCATGTCGTCAGATAGAGTCCCACCTGGGGCTGCAGGACAGAAAATAAAAGCGACCATATAAGTTAAAAAAGGAGTTGCCTGCCTTTTTATACTTCGGGTCCACATCACATTTGTATGAATGATTTTATTTTGCTTCAATCAACCTCTTAAGACCTACTATACATTTCAGATCAAAACATTTCTGCATCTGATACCAAAGCATAAGCAAAAAAGTGTTACTATTTATTTGTTTACAGGCCACACATTAACTTCTTAGCCATATTGTGGTGCACAAGTATGCACAATAATTCAAAATGCATGCATTTTTTTTCACCAACAATGATCTACTGCACTTTAAATAAACATTCTATCAAACTTAACATGTCTCTGCTCTATTTGAACAAGTTTAGGTCTTGAATTTGATTCCTTTAATTATTTTTTAAAAAAATGTCAAGACTTAAGCCGACGTAAGAAATGCCTTTCTTAGCACAACTCACCCAGCATTCCGCCGGCCACCAGGATGTCAAAGAGTGTCTCTGCATACCGGCGGTAGTCAAGCTTGGCGCCAGAGGCATCAAGGAATTTTGCGACCGCTTCCAAATCAGTGCCAGTTTGATTCAAGCCTTGTACTATACTTTCTTGAAACTGAGTAGGGTCAAATCTCTCCTTTTCATCTGTGGAAAAAGGGCACACTTGTTGGATTCAGAAAAAACGATAAGATTTGTATATAGTTAGACATGCAAAGTAGAAAACCACGTAAATCAGCAAACCTCTTTTCCTCGTCTTGAACCGCTGGCCTGTTAGCGTCGGCTTTTGCTGCTTCTGATTACTCATAAAAGACACCCTGAAAAAGGATAAAACACAGACAGTTAATGTTTACTCAAGCTGTGCAGACTACACCTTAACACATGAGTGAACAACACACAGTGCTCCCTTTAATTATGTTTTGTATTGCCAGCGTTTGGGTGTAACTTGGGTGAGCTCCATGTCACTGTCATGAGTTCACCACTGTAATTTATTCTTACATAACACAAGTTTGATAACAACACTTAAAGCCTGCAGCTAAATATGTACCTTTGGTATTCTAACGGATAAAGCTGGTCATATTGACAAAAAGTCTCATGAAAAGACCAAAATCAACAATGAATTGATCCTGGTAACTAGTATTGTCTGTGAAGAGCTCCATTGTTGTCCAATTACAAACACACCCAAGAGCCAACTGTTCCACTTGGTGACACGTCTTTTCATAAATCTGTTCGCTGTAATTTATTTTGACCTGCAAACGCTCAGCAGAGCACCAAATGTTACGACACACGTAAAAAGTCCAACAAATGCACCATTTATTTATTTTGGGTCCAGTTGTTTCAGGAAGTTACTGAGCCTTTTTTTAAAAATTAAAGCAATATAGTTGTAACCCATAGTTAAAGATTTACATCTTCAATACATCAATAGAAACCAATGTGGGCTTGTGGCTGTGTGCCACAGACAGATAGAGGAGTTGGAAAGAGACACATTGTTGGCTGTTTTTTCATGGGATTTGGTTGAAATGAGAAAAATGCAGAATAACTCCAGCTGTATCCTTTAAAAACATACGTATGCTAGTGTGATTTTCAACAAGGCAGGGGTGGAAATTCATGTGCGTTACACATTTAATTTCATGATTGTCAACTAAATGGACCCCCACTGCTCTTAGTATTTTACTTTCATCTGTACAATCCTCTCTTTCATTTATATAATTTATAACTCCACTGTATATACATATCTACCCTCCTATATTCATCTTATATATATTCACTTAGTCCCATATGCATATAGTTCTGTGTACATAATCTCTCTGTGTATAGATATAACTCCACCTGTATATATCATCTATTGTTTCATATACTCTTTACAATTTTTTTTATACAATGCAACTTATAGTTAAGGTACTATTAATCACAATGTAACATGTCAATCACTTGCACTTTATTTACAATCTGTATATATGTATATGCCTATGTACATACACCAATATACCCTCACTTGTATTTATTGTCTTATTAGCACTTTACTAATTTGCACTCTGGTTAGATGCAAAACTGCATTTCGTGACTGAAGACAAAACAGACAAAAGGCAATTTGAGGCGGTACAAAGAAGCTGGTGGGTGTTTGCAGCTGTAATCAATCAGGAGGATTAAAGAGTTTAGATCTTTATCAGAAGTGTGACCCTGAAGCAGGTGATGTTTTGAGGGTTAAAAGGATAAAAATTGGCTCAAATATACTGAAGGATTCTCCAAACTACAGCTGGCTAATTGTAGCTTAGCATTGGGCTAACTAAGGCCTCACCATGCGCCGAGCCTGAAGCTAGTTAGCCGGCCTGCTAACTAGGAAAACCATTGTTTGTTTAATTACTATAAATCACTGAAATCACACTAAAAACAAACATGATGTGCTGATCTGACATTAAACACAACTTCCTGTCGAAATGTCATCATAAACTTTGAGTTATAATCGAGCCAGGCTTAAGGATTTGAGCTATAATGATGCTAATGCTAAGTTAGCTTTAATGTGGCTAACGCTAAGTTAGCTTTAATGTGGCTAACTGCTAAGCTAACTCAACATTCCCGGGTTAAAAACCTTATTTTAAACCATCTATTCTGACATATTAACGCGTTTATAATGAGGTTAAGGTGCGAGGCAACACGACGAAGGTGTTAATGGAAGTACTCACCGAAAGTAATGCAGATAAAAAACGGTTATTAACCAGTAAGAATCAAACTAAAGCCGTCGACTCTTCTCAGCAGAACCAAACAAAAAGACCTTTCCGTTCCGACTTCCGCAGGCTGCGCCCACTGCGCATGCGCGGTTTAAAAGGGGGCTTTCCGGTCTACAAAATAAAATATTTTTTTTAAATTTTTTTAATTCTTTTAAGAAGGAAGGGAGGATAAGTAGAACGTATTTATTGTCCAGAATTTTTTTTATTATATTACTACATATTTATTCAGCTAATTTGGTCATTTTTTAACCTTTATTTAAAGTGGCAGTATGCAACAATTTTTTGGCATAATTTAGCAAAAATTCCATAATAACCTTTCAGCATATTGTAATTCAAGTGTTCTGAGAGAAAACTAAACTTCTGCTCCTCCTCATGTCTCTGTTTTCAGGCTTTAGAGAAAATCTAGCCCGTGACGGCAGATTTTGACCAATCACAGGTCATTTCAGAGAGAGCGAGCGTTCCTATTGGCTGTGCTCCGGTCACGTGACCAGAACTTGGCTTCCTTCAACAGATTTTACAATGGCGGCCACGTCACAAACTTTCTCATTTTACAGCTTAACAGTAACTACAAGATGATTCTGAGAACATCTGAGGAGAGAAATAGTCATTACAGTAACAGAATATTGATTCATATTTGATCAGCGCGGCCTAGTTTGACCGTTTGGTCGGAGTTCTCAAGTGATTGACAGCCGGCTCTCATAGACTGCAGCTGGGCAGCGGACCTTGTTTTCCAACGGTAAGTGAAATCCTTCAGATGCCGTTAGGAGCACCGGAGGACACAGTAGGACTCAGAGGAACATGATTTTTTTCAGGTTACCTTTTTCATGTACTACTGTCACGATATAGCGGCCGTTTTCTAAAAATAACTTTTTAAAATCATATTTGCGCCAATATCGCATACTGCAGCTTTAACCAGGTAGTACTCAATGAGATTAAGAATCTCTTTTGCAAGAGAGACCTGGCCAAGACAGCAGCATTTAAACATACATTAAGGTTTCAGACGCCACAACATAAAACAAATGTAAAATAAATACATAGCATAATATCATACAGAACACATTAAAATCAAGTGTTTGAAGCCAACGTTAAAG
This sequence comes from Sebastolobus alascanus, assembly GCA_916701645.2. Classification (NCBI taxonomy): domain Eukaryota; kingdom Metazoa; phylum Chordata; class Actinopteri; order Perciformes; family Sebastidae; genus Sebastolobus; species Sebastolobus alascanus. The sequence continues at coordinate 5,012,510 of CAKAOJ020000086.1, read as the reverse complement.
TGAAAATATTCAGAAACACAGACAGCTCCCGATTGAGTCTGCTTCTAGGGCTTTCATTATTGTTTTAAATTCATCAAAAGTAATCAGATTTTCTAATTTCAATTTAGCTTGCAGTGTATTCCAGGAAAAGGGAGCGGAATAGCTAAAGGCCATCTTACCCAGTTCTGTTTTAAAGTATCAATTATCAGTGATACGTTTTAAATATTGGAAAACAACTGCATCAATTAAAAGGATATTTCCTAAATGACCCTACTGTTTCCTGTCTCTATGTGTTATTTTTTATGCTTATATGTTTTTGCACAGCCTCATTACTTTGTGCATCTTTTAGATTTTAGATATTTGTATTTATTACCAAGTTTAATTTTAACCATATAGTCTTTGATACTTTTTAGTTTGTGTGGTTAACTGTGTTTTCCTTTTCTTTTCCTATCTGTATGTGTGTGTGCATCTATTGATCTGGGTGATGAGCTGCTGCATATAGTAAAGAAAACATGTGACCTGCCAACACAAAGCTGCATAAAGCACAATTTAATCTCCTCAATTTTTATTTAGTTTGGTGTACAAAGCTAGGCCAGCAGTTCATGGTGTCAAGTCATGGAAAAGAATGTCACAAATTCCTGCACACTGTCTGCACTAAATTTATAGAAAAGGCAACCTTTCGGTCAAAAATGCTCATCACAAGAAGACAAATCTGTGTTAGTTTAGAAACAATTATGGACTGCCTAGTGTGGCTGTACTGTGACACTTCAGTTCTTTGTGGTTCTGTGGTTGTGTACTGCTACTGAATGAGTATAGGGGAAACACTGGGTTTATTTAATGTATTCAATAATTGTTCATTTATTGATTATTCTTTTATTGATTTAGTAATACTGTAGGATAAGAGCAAAGAAGTAACATAATAAAAATGAGAATACATGTGCAATATGAATTAAGTCAAAAGTTTCATTTGGTGTAAAAAATAACTGTATTATAGGACTGCACAATTATTCGGATTTTAATCCCGATTTTGGCTTCCCACAATTTAATAAACATGATCGACAGCGATATATACATTTTTTAAAGTGCTCCGCTCACAGAAAACTCTGCTGCATTTCAAATCAAGTGCTTCCTGAACAGCCAGCCACCAAAGGGCGATAGAGATGTGTTGGGGGCTGCAGTCCAGAGTAGAAGAGTAATATACTGTATATTACTTGTTAAGTCTTATTTTGATACAAAGAGTTGTTGATTAGCAGGACTATAGCACAACATGAAAGTGAAAGCAGTGCTCTGTTTATTTAAATATGAAAGTGCAATAAAAATATTTTGGCACTAAAATCAATGAATAATCCTGATCTCAATATTGATCAAAATAATCATTTTGTCCATAATCGTGCAGCCCTACTGTATTAGTTCATTATTGGAAGTTACAATGAGTCAGTTCAGCTTTAGTTCATCACAGTCAGTTTAGCTTTAGTTCATCACAGTCAGTTTAGGTTAAGCTTAAGAAAACAAAAAACACAGATTTAGTTTCAGATGTTTAAGGCCCACGGTTTGAAAGATCCCGGTTTGCTGGCTGGAATCTGGAAACACAATATAAAAAAAAAAAAAAAAAAAAAAAAACAAGAAAAGAAATTAATAGAAATTAACATATTAATGGTGATCATTTTAATATGTTTTGTAATGGACAGTAATGAGGAAGAGTTAAGGCAATAACAATTTTATGCTGTAATAAGTACACTTTTATGATTTATATTATTAAGGAATATATAATAAATAATTAAATAATATATACTAGGGCTGTCAATCGATTAAAATATGTAATCGTGATTAATTTCAAATTAATCGCACATTTTTGATCTGTTCAAAATGTACCTTAAAGGGAGATCCAATTTTCCAATAAGAAAAGATAATAAATTCAGGAAATATAAAGGGAAGTTTTGTAGCTTCCTTTGTACGTAACAGGTTCACACCTGATCATTAATATCAGATAACAGTAAATAGTCAGTAAATAGAAATGTCAACTATTGGCAAAATCCACAGTGAATGGTGCTGATACAAGGTAAATACAAACCACTACATTTACTGAGTAAGAACACCAGTATGTTTTACCTTCTGAGTGAACGGGGAGGCACAAGCCAGACATGCCCTCTCCGCTGTCGCAGGGCTGTCGAGGGAAAACGGGCCGACTAAACCAGACTCTGAGCGGGCTGCAGCCACCGCGTCTTTGATGGCGAAGAACACTGAACTGCCCAGGAAGACAGCCGGTTCTCCAATACCCTGCAGAGCCAAATAATCCAGAACATAAACAAAGAAAGAAACAAAAAATAAAGAAAATGTAGGTGTACATATGTACATGACGACCTCTGACCTTTGAGGAGTAGATGGCGTGGGGGTTGAAGGTGTCTGACAGCAGATAAATGTTGAAGCGAAGCGGCACGTCGCAGACCGCGGGGATCTTGTACTGAGACGGACCTCGAGTGTACAGGAGCCCAGACGGGGAAAACTTCAACTCCTCCAGAGTGTAGAGACCCAAACCCTGCATGAACGCTCCTTCAATCTGAGAGAAGGAGGGAGGAGAGAGGAAAGGAAGGGAGGAGAAAGGAAAGAAAGATAGATGGAGACAGTACAACTTATCATTTAGATGAGCTTTTAAAGGAGACAGTGTGTAACATTTGTGAAACGGTGGTAATGTGGGGCAGGCAGGAGGACGATGCTCGCTGCAGGAATTCTGTTTCAACCTAAAAAATGAGACCTTCCATGATTTTCTGGGTTTCCTCTATCGGCCTGCAGACTGCTTTCAATGTTAAGAACCGCGTGTTTTTCCGCGCGCTCGCGAGTGCCTTAGCTGTAGCTAACGTTCGGTTAGAAACGGAGTCCGCTAACGCCAACAAACGTCCAGCCCCCATCACATCTCAGACTCCAACAAAACTCCACGGAAGCACAAAAAAACCCCCAAAGTTATATGTAGTGAAGCCCCTTTGTGTTGTGGGAGAATAGCAGAGCCAGTGCGAAGAGTGTGTGTGCACGTGGGAAGTGAGTGGTGAAGCAAGACAGAGAGAGCGGCGGCGAGTGTGTGAGAAAACGAGCGAGCAGCGCAGCAGAAGAGAGTTCGTTTAGCTCTGAGAATATCAAGTGAATGTACAGTGGAAGTGGAGTTAACTACGGAGCGAGTAACGTTATCAACTCCGGCCCAGGAGACCAAAACTACGGCGTCTCCACTGTGTCTTCCGACCGCGGTCGGGAGGCTGAAGCAGGAAAAGTTAACACTATAGGATCAACATTGATTCATGGAGGGACCTTCATTTCTGATTCTTACATTCCCTTTAATAAAACACACGTGGGGAAGCTGAGTAGTCACTCACCTGGCCGATGTCCATTGAGGGGTTCAAACTTCTACCGATGTCCACCACAATGTCTGTCCTCACCGTCTACAAGACACAACCGATAAAGTTCTTTCAAATCCTGAGGATGCCACTCACTGTTACAATCTGATGAATCTGAAGCGGTTCAGTTCTGACCCTGTAGTCTCCTGTGAGGCAGTCCAGCTCCACCTCAGAGCAACACGCTCCGTACGTAAAGTAAGCGTAAGGCTTCCCCTCCATCTTGTCCCAGTCCATGTAAAGGTCTGGACCTCTGAGGACACACAGGAAGCTGTTACTGTCATAATAAATAAACAAATGAAATCAGACTAAGTTGGTTTCTGTCGTACCTGTAGAATCCAGTGGCGGATAAACTGATTTTCTCAAAAAATGCTGCCGTGGTCTGAGTACAAATTAAAGAAATATTTTCATTAAAATGCTGTAAATTCCCAAGTTTCCCACAGCAATCCCCGATAATTCATTTCCTTTCTTATCAAATCATACCCAACTCTCCCATGATCCTTTGGGGTCCTTCTGCCTGATTGGCTCCAGTCGCTGGTACAGAGTCTGGCAGGCATTCTGAATGAAAGAAACACTAAATTATTATAGAATTATATAATATTACACAGTGGTAATACAGAATGGCTTATTATTGCTTAAAAAGAACCAACAGAATAGCAGGAACTGGACTTTACCTTGACCGCCATGCCGTTGGCGTCAGTACCGAAGGAGGCAGCAGACGGGCAGGTGTTGGGAACAGTGTTGGTGCTGGTTTCACTGATGTAGATCTTAGAGGGCGGTATATGAAGCTCCCGACTCGCCACCTTAGAGCAAACAGGAAACAAACCCGGAGCTGAAAGGATAGCACCAGCAATCTTCTTTATTTTTGTTTCAAATCGCATTTGAACTTTATCCAGAAAACCTGTAAAGGAATGTCACTAAACTAAATGTCTAAATTAAAACAATTTTTTTCTTCATTGTTAGACCCTTGTAACACACAACAATAAAAGGCGAGGGATTTAATTTACAGTAAAAAGTAGGTTTAAGAGTCTGTGATGTGCTGTGGAGGCCAGTGGTGACTTGCTGCTTTGTCACAGTACCTGTTGCATTTTAGTGTGGAGTCCCTGACCCATCTCCGCCCCACCATGAGAGACCAGAACAGAGCCGTCTCTATAGATGTGGACCAGAGCTGCAGCCTGCAAGCACACAATCACCATCGCAGTCAATTAAAAAAAGCATATGATGAAGAGAGAGAAAAGATAATTTCAGGTTCTGTGGAAATCTGCTGTTTTGTGACCTTTTTTGTTCGAGCAGCAATAGACAATAACATTAACTAAACTAAAGGCATTATCTCTCTATCTTCAAATCCACGAGACTCCACGTCTCCACGTCTCCACGTGTTCTGCGAAATTTGTTTTTGTCAAGACAAAAACAAATTTCGCAGAACACGTGGCAGTCATGGCTGATAAGATAAACATACTTCATAATCCTTCATACTGATATAAGCCAGTATAGGTGGGAAAAAATCGTAACAACCACAAAAACCTTTTCAGTGCATGACTCAAAAAGTTGAGAAAGACCAAACTGAATCCCACAGACCTGATTTAAGAAGCCCTCTGAAAATGCAATCCCGTATTTAATGGGGATGATGGACATCCCCCTCTTCTTCCAGCGGTTCTGCTGGTTAAACTGATCGGCAGCTCTGCGGCGGGCGCTGTAGTCAGACTTGACCTTACATTCCTCCCAGCAGCGCAGCATGTTCTCGGGGCTGAACTCGAACTTGTAGTGGGTGACTGACGGCCCCTTGTACATGTTGATCTCCCGAATCTGACAAAGAATTTGAAAACAGCAATTAGTAATGCTGTGCTGTCGGCTACCTCTAGTTTTTGGGAAATTGTACATATTTTTTTATTATAGTTTCACAAGATAAATAACATCAAGCGTATGGCGTGGAATATGACCTGGTCTGCAGGGCGTCGCAGCAGCATGGCCACGTCGTTGACCATGTTCTCCACGACCACGATGCTCTGGGGCACGCCGAACCCCCTGAAGGAGGTGTTGGAGGGCAGGTTGGTCCTGCAGGCGGCAGCACGGCCGCTCAGGTTGGGGATGTTGTAGGCGTTGTCAAAGTGAAGCAAGATTTTTTCTACTACCTGCAAGAAGAAGAAAATCAATGATTACATGTTGCATTTTTTTCTCTTTATAACTTAATAAACAAGCTTTGACCAACCAGAGGAGATTCATCGGCAACGTTGCCAGCATTGAGGTAATACTGGATATCTGCAGCCACGATCCTTCCATCATTCATGAAACCCACCTGAAACAACAATCAGGATTTCTTAACATCTTTTCACCCCTTGAATAACCTGTCAGATGTATCTTGGGACCCCTTGAGGAGCCTCGAACCCCGAATTCAGATTTAAACATGTATTATGAGTGTGTTGTTGTACTTTGTATTTTGCCAGTACAGGGTGACGTCCTCCTGTGATCAACATGTCCTCTCCTCGCTCCAGGACACAGCGGACTGCACGATTGGTCCTGAACAGAAACAATTATATTAAAGAAAAAGCAGAATTCAAGACCTTTCCAGCCTTTCTTTGATTAATGTTTTCTGTGTTCACTGAAGATTTTTGAAATTGAAAAGAAATTTCTGATCCAGTTAGTTGTTGTTGAGTCATGAAGGAAATTCACTTTGGTTTTAAAATGCATCGTGGGTAATCGGATCACAAGTGGACACGCCCACCGAGACGCATTGTTATCCGATCCCATTGTGTCCGATCACTCAAACCACTTGCCTCGGTGGTCTTGGATGTATTTGACCTCATATCTTTTGTAGTGTAAATGCTTTAGTGTCCTGATGCATCCCCGAAAAGGACGTAACAGGAAAATACGTCATCAAAGCCGCAGCTCTCATTTTTCTCTAGTTCACTGGTTCCTGACGCCCCACTACGGGTCGCCAAAGCTTCACAGGGGGGGGTCGCAAGGCCTTTTTGATTTTAAGGGGTGTCAGACAACTTTTTTTTAAATATAAAGTTGGACTACATTTTAGCATTTCTTTCATTTCTGTGATTTCAAACATCTTGTGCGATTTGGTTTGCCTGGAATACGCCAAGGAATAGACCCAGTCTGTATTGTTTGTATTTCAGCAGACAAGGCACAGGAAGTGCATGGGTGCATTGTTTTTTTGCAAACGGAAATGATGTACGTGTTTATTTGCATATAGAGCGGGGAAGTGAGATCCTATCGCAAGTGGTCACTCATGTGGAGACGCATGTTAATGCCAGGCGTGAGCTGACGTACTTAGAGCTGTCCACTTCTGATCGGATCACCCAAGACGCATGTTAATGCCAGTTGTGAACAGGGCCTTACTTCCACGCAGCCAAAGAGGTAATAGAAGCCAGTATCGCAGTTTTAACGACCTTCCCGCCGAAAGCTCCGCCTATCCTTTTGACGTGACAGGTGACTCTGTTGGACGGGATGCCCAACGTCTCCACTATTGCATCCTGCAGTCAGGAAAATTAGACAAAGCAAGCAACATTTTATAATGATCAGTCTAAAAAATGATGAATACATTGCGTACTAGTAAGAACCAGTCTCTCTTTTTTATCAAAGAATTGAAAAAGAAAGAACACATTTACAGAGCTAATCAAAATATCTGTGAACCTGAATCATTGTCGGCGCCTGAGTGGAGACGTAAGCGTTGAACTCCGTCTCCTCACCAACAGGAACAACCAGCATGCTCTGGGTCTCCATGTAGAAATGCTCCTGGCCACCCATTCGAAACTCTCCTGTGGAAACAATTAGGAGGTAAAAACACTTTGGACAAATGGACTAATATCCAAAGGTTCTGGTTCTGTTTTGTATGGGGTGAGTTACAGTACAAGAAGAGCAGCAGTGCACTGTTACAACGACAAAAGTCACCCATTTTCCAAATCTTTCTGGTAAAACTGAACAAAAATGTAATAAATATTAGTCATCCCTGCTTTAAGAATGACCTCTGAATGATCACTTACTCCCACATTGCTTAAAAAATAATGATAAAAGTACTTCAAATGCATCATTTCCTGTCATTATTTTCAGTACATGCATGTTCTTCTACTAAAACACTTTTACCTTCATGAACCTGATCAACAGTTTCAAAGGCTTTAGCCACATTTCCTCTCTCAATCCTCCTCCGAGGCTCAAAGAAAGACGACCTCTCAATAGCTTCCTGTCACAGTGAGAAACAACAAACACAATAAAAGGCCGTTATGTAAACTCACACGCCTTTTACTCCAAAGAAGTGTGTAAAGTAAAGCAAGAGGGTATTTAAAGAGTGAATCCACACTAAAAAGACAGAGCAGAAATGTAACGCTGCACTGCTCTCTACAGGTTCAAACTTTTAAAGCACAGAAGAAATATGTCAGGATAAAATGATGCACAAAACCAGATTTAATGCACAGAATAACAGCGTCTTGTGTTGGATTTATTTGATGACAGTAACAGCTGACTCCACAGACCTCTTGGGTAAAAAACGGGTCAGGCAGGTCTTCATAGCCGACCTTCACGGCTGCTGCTCCTCGTCTGGCGTGCGCCCTCGTATCAGCGACCACCGCACATAAAATCTGACCGATGCAGCTCACCTGCAGAAAAACAGCAAGGGAGACAATTATACTGTAGATAATAAACAAGGTCAGCCTTGAAATTGAAGAACTTTGCCATAAATAAGTTGGAATAAACAGATATATTATATATTGAGACACAGTGAATTACACTCCACATCCTGCAATGTCCTGCAGAATATATTGAGTAGTATATCTGCAATATAGTGCAAAATGTTGTTTTGTCATGCAAAGAAAGAATTTTAAATAATATTTGCACATATTTTTTCCATATTAGTAACATATACTCATATTCTCCATATCATTCTGTTCCAATTCTAGAAAGTTTATACTAGGGCTGTCAAAGTTAACGCGTTAACGCAAATTCGTATTAACACCACTCATTTATTTAGTGCATTAACGCAACTTGCGATTTTTAGATTGTAGCAGAGTCATATATTCCTCCTTCCTTTTGGAACTCTAGTTGACTTAAAAAGCCAGTTCAGAGCTGTTCTTTATACATATACTGTACATACACACACCCCATTAAAAAAGAGATGTGCACACACTCATACTCTACCTCGGTCTCAGCAAACAGCTCCTCATCATAACCATTCATTGTGCGAACTTTCTGGCCAGGAATATCTTTGGCCGTGATGACATCGACAACACCAGGAAGCTGCAGAGCCTCGCTCACATCCAGCCCCCTGTTGGAAAAACAGAAACATTTAAAACGAGTGTCGTAAAACAAAACGTTTTAAAGTCAGAGATCATCCTCCCTTTTCTTTACGTGATCTTAGCGTGCGCTCGAGAGCTGGTGACCAGAGCCAGGAAGAGCTCCCCGTCTGTTCTGGGGATGTCGTCACAGTACACGGCTTCACCTGTAGCTTGACTGATGGCAGAGCGATGCATGATGGGACGCCCCACTGGGTCCTGGTCGCTCTGGTCCTTTGACACATGCTGAAGAAGAAGAAGAGGAAGCAGTAAGGTATATTTACTGTAAGTGTGGGTGGACGAAAGGAATCACAGTCTAGTTTACTGCTTAGTAGTAAAGAGGTTTTAAGTATTTTACAGTGGGTATTAAAAGTCAAGCTGTGAAAATGATATTTTCTGACCTGGAACTCCTGCAGGCCGGGTTGGATCTCTCTGGGTAAAGTCTGGATCTGCATCTTCTCAGGAAGCTCATCTCTAATCACATTCTGGACACAGAAACTCTTTGTAAGTTTGGTATAAATATCTTGCAGGATCTACCATGTTACATCGCATTACGTGTCAGGTGAAAATTTACATTTGAGGCAAATAAAACAATGCAATGTTGCTCATCAGTGCCCTGTCCTACCATTTCTCTAAGTTTCTGCAGGAGCTCCAGGTTAAATTTGAAGAGGAAGCTGAGAGTCACAGAGCGACGAAACTCCACTTTTCCTCCAGGAGCCGACGGAGGAAGGACAAACTCATCCAGGAGGACGTCATAGGCCCGGCTGAGGGTCTCATCATCCCAAGGCCTGAAGGAAACACTCTCTCGGTTCATGCATGGTTTCATGCAAAAAGAAAGAAAAGAAGGGACAGAAGAGGTTGTAAGGAGGAAGGAAGGGAGACAGACAGGAAGGAGTGGAGAGAAAAGGAAAGAAAATAATAAAATCAAGACGGACATGGAAAGAAACAGAAACCAGAAAAGAAAGGAAATGAAGGATGGAATAAAGGAAGGAGAGAAAGTGGGAAACAGAGGAAAGAACTGCTAATCCCTTCTGATCAAAAAGACAACAAAACTAAACACTGATTACACTAAATTATCCCAAAGTGGGTGATAGACATGGCTCCGACCTTGTGACGATAGCTGCGCATGTTTTGGTGGCATTAACAGTGGTCGGTCCCATTCCTCCGTAGTAAATACTGACATCCTGAACCACCCTGGACCCCTCTGAGAAAAACACTCTCATCCCGGTAGTCACTGTGGAGAAGGAGCTCTCCTTCCTCGGAGCCTGGCGGAAAGCTCGAACAAACTCCCCCTGCAGGACAGACAATGTAGTTTCAACTACAAAAATGTTTTACATTTCATCAGCTGATCTAAACAAATGCAAGCCACACAGGAAACGGTGTATTTTGCTTTGTTTGGAATAAAAATAAGAAGCTGGGGAAGAATACTTGTGCGTGCACATGGACTAAAGCCTCGTTTCCACCACAGGAACTTTAGTTGTATTCTCCTCCTCTGCATTTCATTCATGGGTTTCATTCGTGGGTTGAAGGAACCTTTTAGTTCCATGAAAAGTAGTTCCTGGGACTAAAAGTAAAGACCATAATAAACTGTAAAGGGGAGTACTCTCAGAAAGAATATTCGTACCTTTCTGGAGAAGGGAATGAATACAGAAACAACAATCTCTTCTGGCTTCAGGATGGTTTTTCCAAAGCTCACAAAGAAGTCTTGATTCAGAGGAACCTCTCGTCTTCCTCCTGGCGGATTCAGATAGAGCCGCTTGTTAATCAGGAGTGAAAAAGAGTCGACACGTCTGGCATGAATCTGCGTTTTTTCTACAGTCTCAACAGCACGGATTCTTCCAGAAGCTGTCACAGCAACTTACCGTTTGAAATCACGCTCACTTTGCAGTTCCCTGCAGCCAAAACAGGGTTCAGGTCTGAATTTGGGTACGCACTCATGATGTTGCCCCCGAGAGACTAAATACGCAAAAGCAAGAATAAACACACATTCACATGATTTTTCTTGTAGGAATTTATCTAAATTCCTGTAAATCTATCGACTGATATTTCCAACATCTTATGTCAAGCATCTTTGATTTAATATATATTAGTGAAGTCTACTTACGGCCACGTTACGGATCTGCTGGCTTCCCAAGTTCCCCAGCTGTTGGCTCAGGGCTCTGAACAGTTCGGTCTTCTCCTCCGGAAACTGAGGAACTAGCTTCTCCAAAAGAGACCGAACCTCAGTAAGACTGCAGCCCGCGCCCACCCAAACACCTGCAGAGGAGCCAGTATGTTAACTAACAAAGCTGCAACTTTGGTGCTGTACTTTTCTTTTCCTATGCGTCTGCTGAGTTTCATGAACCTCCATCCTTGGTTTAAAAATCCCTGGTTGTCAATGACAAAACCAGAAATCTTTTGTACACTTGCAGGCAGAATTATTGTCTGCACGACAAAAAGTACAGAAGGGTATTACCCACCCTGTGGTGTCTGAGTGACCGCAAACAGCTCCAGAACTCTGGTTGGAGATATTATCAGCGGATGCAGGACGCCTTTGAACTTTATTTCTGGACCTTCAACACAAAGCAGACCAGAGTTTAGTTAAACTGGGACAACTAGGATGATAATATATCTGCAGTATCTCAACAGAACACATTATTTACCACTAGGGCTGCAAAGTTAGCATTTTACTGACAGCTGTTGTTGCCTGTTGGGCTGCAGTTTGCCATGTTATGATATGAGCATATTGTTTTATGCTAAATGCAGTACCTGTGAGGGTTTCTGGACAATATCTGTCATTGTTTTGTGTTGTTAATTGATTTCCAATAATAAATATATACATACATTTGCATAAAGCAGCACATTTGTCCACTCCCATGTTGACAAGAGTATTAAAAACTTGACAAATCTCCCTTTAAGGTACATTAGCAAAAAAATGTGTGATTAATGTGCGATTAACTATGGACATTCATGCGATTAAATATTTTAATCGATTGACAACCCTGTTTACCACACAAGATCCGGTCTACATTTTGTCAACTGAGGACCTCGTTGCTTACTAAAAAAAAACCTGGGAGTTTTTAAAAAGACTCAAGACTTTTGTTTAAAGGTTTGTTTTGTCACCTTTCTGGGAAAACAGAAATCACCCTTTTCTAGTTTGGAATTAAACCTGATTATTGCCATAAGCCATACAATGAAAACAACTAAAAATGCCAGAGGCATCTTCCAAAAACCTTCCCACATGCATGAAACATTTGAGTTGTAAGTTGTCTTCGAATCAATGGCACCAAATTAATTCCTATAAATGTATTGTACTAGTTGATGAAGTGACTCTGGCCTGTTTCTCTGTAAGAACTTTACCGCTGACCTATGTTGGTGTTTCCCATGACCAGCGGAGCTTGAGGGTTACTGGTTTTGAGCTGGACCAGCTCCTCCAGGGAGTTGGGGGACACCCAGCTCATCCTCTCCCCATGAAAGGTGAGTGTCTTTGGGTTCGCTGTTTCTGCCATCAGCTGTGGAGAAAGTCACATTCTAATATTGCAATTACTATTAAAAGTGCTTTTTAGCATCAATAATTCATCAGCTTTAGCCTTGAGATATTCATGCAACATGAGTATAATCAGAATTCAGCGCAGTTCGTTTACATAATTCACTTTGAACATTAATCAATGTCAAAACTAGCAATGTGTGTCGAGCGTGTGAAATATTAACTTCCTGTTGCATGAAACAACATCTTGACTTACAATCAGTTCGGGGGGGAAGATAAGCTCCTGTGTCGGATCCAGTGGAAGAAATTCTTCTTTGTCAAACAACTGTGGCTTTTCCTGGAGCACATTATGAGTGGATGAAGAGGTGGAAAACAAGCATTGAAATGAGACTGACCATAGCATGATTATAGGAATGCTGTGGGAAAGGAAAGATATGGGTCAAGTGAAATAAAAGATGAAATCTCAATCTATCTGTCTCTTAGATGACAACAAAAGATAAGGGAAGAAAAGCACAGAGAGGAAAGATGAGGTTAAAACATCACATAAGAGCAGACGAAAAGAAAAGACAATAAGATAGAAAATGTTAAAGAGAAGACAAAGGACAACAATACACAAAAGTAAAACAATGACTTTAGAAAAAGGAAAAATAATCAGTGATAAAACAATCTATAAAGTGAGAAAAGAGAAATGCTCACATGCTCTGGTTCATCAGTATTTTCCTCTCCATTGAGGCAACAGTCTCCAGCTCCATTGGCTTGGCAGCAGTTGGCTTCCTGTTGGGATTGATTGCAGCAATTATCATTCTTTTTTAGAGCCCGGTGCAACCTCCGAAAGATCGATTGCGTTACCTCATGGTCATGCTCACAAAGAGTCTCAGTCTCACAAAGATCTGAAGCTCATGTATTGTGACAACAACCACTTCTACGAACAGATTAAGTTATAGTCGGTCATAAACCAATCTGATCGTTGATTATTCGTGAATTATTGAACTGATATTGATCGTAGAGCTGAGCTTTGTACCTGACAGAAGGTCCTGCAGCCGTCAACGATGGGGCGATATCCAGTACACCGACACAGATTACCTGAAAAGCAACAACACACAATGAGGAGAGGACCGGGTGCAAATCAGATTTGTGAACCTGTGTGTAAGGACCAAGTGCAAGACTCAGTGTGTTTACAATTCACATGCATACGAATAAGTGAACTATAACTGGAATAAGGCACTGCTGCATTGCAAATAATTTGTGTTACACGCACATTGAAACACAAAAAAGCACAACACATTTATCTTTGTTTTTTCACAGACATTTCTTACTTCTCGTTGTTACATTATAGATTTCGCAAAAAAACAAACCAGCTAGAGCCTGTGTGATGTCCTCCATGGTGGGCTGAGGCTTGTTCCTCAGCAGGGTGTACATGGACATCACCATCCCTGGAGTGCAGAAGCCACACTGGGAGCCATGAGCCTTCGCTATTCGCTCCTACGAACACAGCATCCACAGTTTAGGGCCCCTTGACATGGCTTTGAAATCATACATATCTTCTTTGCATTAAACAGGAAGTTTGATTGGGGCTGAAGGGATTTCAAATTGTTGTCACATACCTGTATGTTCTTGAAACAACACACTCTGGGAAATGGAGGCCACAAACTGACACAATATACCATATCTGCAAGGCAACTTGCTGCTGCTTGTGCTAGTTAGCTTCAAGGGTTAGTTTGGATTTTTTGTAAACAGACAGGAGTACCAGCACAGGAGCAAAGTAACGTACTGCTGTGGACGGGGGCAGCAGAAAAACAGATTTTAGCTACTTAAAAGAAATCTATATAAGTTTAAGTGTATGTTATATTTACAATATGTTCACCGATTTACTGAGATGCTCTCTACTCACCTGCACAGGGTGGATCCTGGTCCTGGTGCTGCCGATGCCCTCCACTGTGGTGACGGCGGCTCCGTGAAGCTGGCAGATCGGCAGGAGGCAGGCGCTGGCTGAGTAATGTCTGCTGGTACGGTGAGGGGAAACTGTGCTGATGGATCTGACACTTTACATCCTGCAGAAAACACTACTTCTGTCCTCGATTACACTACTACTACTACTACTTTTACTGTGACTATGCTACTGGTGGTACTGCTACAGCTTACTTACCATTACTACAAATTGTATCACTACTGTTACTACCTGTACTGCAAATACATCAGTACACATACTGCTACTGCTACCATTACCACTGCTGCTTCTGCCCTTGCAACTACTTACACTAGTACATCCTACTACTACTACGAGAACTGTCACTACTACACTGCTAATACAATCCTACTGCTGATAGAACTAATGAGACTAATCTTATTTTAACTTCACTTATATGCATATACATAAAAACAATAGCTTGTTTTATTTAACTGAAAACAAGAGCCGTGAGAAAGATTAATTAAAGCAAATACTTTGTGATGTTTTGAGCACACAGCACCTAATAAAAAGTGTGTAAGATCTACCGTAATCATACACCTTTAAGAAAAAGTTAAGTATGTTTTGTAGTCTCTGTCCAGCATCTGTTTTACATTAGAATCTGTGTGTTTGTGATAATCTAGCACCTCCTCTGCTACATGGGAGTGTTATTAAACTTAATTCAGATCTAAAACAAAAATTATAGCATTACTAATAATTAATAAACAATTTAATTATCATTTCATTGTTAACAGTAAAAGTTTAATGAGCTATCAATTTATCATTTATAAATGATGGTTGTTATAAAGTGTTACCAACAGATGTTGTGTTGGTTTGGTGCCAGGAATGGAAATTACCATCAGCCACCACAGAAATCTCTTATCTGTGGATGTCCAAACCACTTTGGCAGAGAACCAGCTTACATTCAAACTCCCTCTTGTTTTCTAAAAATCTGATTTAGTTCATAAACTGGTGACAGTGTTTGGTATTTTGGAATTTATCCAACCATGTTCATGGCTGAATAAACTGATTTTCCGGTCTATGTTGCACCCAGCTGTAACAAATACATTGGTGGGAGTTTAGCAGACTTGAAAGTTTTTATTGCCAATCTCCTTAGATATGGTACAGTTTGGCCTTCACTAGGCCAAAGAACCTATATTGCCAAGAAGTGAAAGTTAATTGATGGTTCCATTGCAACATCAGCGTCTCAGCCAATCAGAGTCAAGCAGCAGGGTCATGTGGTTTATCATAAAGGATACATGATGGTTTTGGTGGCCGGTTGGAGGCGTGACAACATGACCGTGCACGCCCCGCATCCTCCGCCGCCGCAGCCATACTTGGTTCCAGTTAACCTCACTGAGGTCACAGTCAAGGAAGTAACCAGCGGGTGTTGAAACCTGTAGGTGGCGCTCACATCAACATTAAATTCAATCATAAAACAACATTTGTGACGGTGGATTTGAATCTGATCTTAAGGATACATTTCTCTCTAAGGAAGGACAACAGCATGGTTTCAGGGTCTGCATGGTTCTCCGTTACCTGTTTTAACAGAAAGAGAAACATTTCCCGACTTTCCTCTACCTCCGTTGGGTTTGTGCTTTCATGAAGTGAAAATGATATTCTTTCCACGCTTGCTAGTGTTTTTTAATATGGAGGACGGAACCTGCCAAAATCAAAAATAAATGAATGAATAAATAAATGACTCAATAAATACATAAATATGTCATTAAATGAAGCAAAAATAATATTAAAAATAAATAGGAGCAATTAATTAATTGAAAAAATGTGACATAAATTGATATTTCTGTTTTAATTTGCTTCTTTATTTATTTACTCTTCTGTTAAATTTTTCCTTTCACTTTAGTAATTATTTTTATTACATTTAAATTTATTTATTTATTTTTGCATTAATTTCTTATCTATTTATTAATTTTTGCATTTTTTTTATTATTTTATATTTATCTTTAAATGTATGTATTTATTTATGTATTTATTTATTTATGCACGATTTTCCCTTTGCTTTTCACCCCTTATTTATTTCCCCTAACATATTTCATTCTAATTAATTCATGGCTACATTTATTTTTAATATTATTTTTGCTATATTTAATAACATATTTATTTGTTTATTGAGTCATTTATTTATTAAAAAAAAAATGCAGATGCAGACTTGTGCAACATATTACTTTAGCTCTATTCTGTCCCTATAGTCCAAAAAGCCATGCATAGTTATACATAGATACATTTCCATGTTTGCATGAGTTGAATTCTGAGGTGACGATGCAGTATTTTGTACCAACATTTGTCTAAAGCTATACACTAACACTAAAAAAAACACTGAAAACACACTGACATTTTTTTTTTTAGAGTTAATAGCTCTTCTGTGGAGAATGACAGCCTTTCACACTGTATCAGATACTCATATAAATAATACATTTATCTCAATAAATTTACTTTGCATACATAGACTTATGCATACATCCAATCAGTTGCAAACCAAATCCCCAGATTGACAGAAACAGAATAGGGCTGTAACTATTTTCCATTATCGTTTAGTCTATAAAATGACACAAAATTGTGCTAAAAATGCTCATCATAGTTTCCCAGGGCTTAAAGTGGTGTCTTCAAATGTCTTGTTTTGTCCAACCAACCATCCAAAACCCTTAATTTACTATCATAAATGCCCACTAGAGAAACCAGTATATCCTCACATTTGAGAGACTGGAACCAGCAAATGTTTGGCTTTTTTTGCTTGAAAAACGACTGAACCGATTAATCGATTATCAAAACTTATCGACTAATCGTTGCATCTCTAAAACAGAATCCACACAAATTCTAGTTCAAGCTCCCTGCATCCAAATTTCAAAGCATATCATTTCCTATGTCACGTTGAATCATGTTGAACCACATTTTTTTTTTCTGAGCTGGAGTCATCTGAGGACAGGAAGGCGTTTCTTCTCACAATCTCCTCGCAAATCTAAAGTTATAGCTGACAGCCTGATAGCTTATTTTTTTATGAAATCACTTAAATATGACAACATGATTTGGTATGATTTTTTTTTTAAATATCTGTACTACCATGTACAATTTATCTGCTTTACCTTTTGCAAATCAAAGTCAAAGCACCTTGGCACAACAGCTACTGATTGACAGACTGCAAAGAGTTTCATAATGTCCAACTACCTTTATTGCTGCACAATGGCACAAAGTGGTGGACGGTTGTAGTCTATTGTTCTAAAGTATAGCTCTTATTTGGTAAACCCATCAGCCCGTTTCCGTCACAGAATCTGAAGGGTCACAGTTTTCGGTGTAACACCAGTTACGGACATTTGTGACCGACGTTAGTGAAAAAACAACAACTCCTGTCTAACAGCGGAAACTAGCTAAGACACTATACACTGATTAAGACTTAACTTAATGCTAAACGTACCTTTTTTCCGTTGATGAAGAAGCACAAAACATCCCCTTCTTTATCTGCAGACATCTTTCAAGTGCAAGAGACGACTCTGCACAACATGAAAGATGAAGTCAATCTGCATCTACAGGATTTCCGCCTGTCAAGACTGTCAAAATAAAACCAATCACCGATACTGAACTATGCAGAAGTACACTCAAGTGGTACTTTGCTTTAGTATTACCTTTTTAGTGACATTTATTTACATTTTTACTCATTTGCATTTATACACTATTTAGACATGTCTGAAGGCAGTTGTTACTTTGAATATTGCTTTTTTTTTTTTTGACCCTATGGCAAATATTTCTATTAGCTTTGAGCATTTCATGCAAAGAATGGATTTTACTTCTCAGGTTGTTTGATCTGAATATTTTTAGAGGCACAAAGAAATGAAGCTACCCAGGACATACAGGATATACCTGGACCACACAAAACAATACTTTAAGCTATTAAGGCAAGGCATGTTTATTTGTTAAAACACAGAAGCAGTTCAGAGTGCTTTATATAAATGCATCAGAATAACACAATAAAAATAGGCGAATACAATAAATTTAAATAGAATA
This sequence comes from Sebastolobus alascanus, assembly GCA_916701645.2. Classification (NCBI taxonomy): domain Eukaryota; kingdom Metazoa; phylum Chordata; class Actinopteri; order Perciformes; family Sebastidae; genus Sebastolobus; species Sebastolobus alascanus. Next base: position 4,994,450 of record CAKAOJ020000086.1, on the reverse strand, counting down.
AAATGATTTTAAAAGGTAAATTAAAAAAAGCATGTATGTATTTGAGCAAAGCTATGAAGGATGACAGCAGCAAGCTCGCCTGACTTGTGATCCAATCAAATGTTAGTAAATGTTTGGAGAAAAAAATGTGATGATATAGTTTTACGTCTGTCTGAACGACAGAGAAGAGAAAACACAAAGAAAAGGGGATATTAGGGTGATCAAACCTTAGTGATGCTGCACGATTGGGTCACTTTTTATTTGTGATAATTTGGGATACTTTTTGTACCATTTGAGTGGTTTAGAGACGAAGAAGAGCTTGACAGGGCACTCAGTTGGGAAGCCTCGACCACTCAACACACAACGATACAGGACTGATGACAAAACCAAATTTTCCAAATCAAAGATTTAGAAACTGTGGTTTGGGGTTCACATAGCCAACTAATAACACTGACTGTCTTCTGAATGCTTTATTTTTCTTCTTACACTTGTCTTCAGGCACATAATATAATAGAGAGGTTCTGAATGCTTTCCATGCACCACAGGACAAACCCAATAATGGCCAATAATGCCCCCCGTCATGTCTAAAATCACACGTTTCTATTCTAGACCTTTTTCTTTTTCCTTTCATTTCTTAGGTAAGGTTGAACACATTGTTAGAGCTGAGTCTTGGCTGTGTATTAGAAGTTTTTCCCGTTATTTCTCCTCAAATTATCTGGCAAATTTGATCCAATAAAAATTAAATTTTGCACATAAAACAACTGGGCTGTCTAGTTAAAAAATGTGAGATACAAAATCTGAACTATTGGGCTGCAATGCTTAAAAAATTGATGCGGAAACAGGAAATTAGTTGCAAAAAATACATGCGAATTCGGACCTTCAGCTTCCACAGATGGTACTCTACTGACTCTGTACCGCAGCGTGTACACACACACAAACACACACACACACACACACACACACACACACATACACACACACACACACACACACACACACACACACACACACACACACACACACACAGAGCCAATAGGTTTTGATGCCAACAATTTGCCAAAGGTTCAAGAAAACAAGATGAATGAATGAATAAATGACTGAAACTCATGTTTGTTTGTTCCCACTCCCTTTATTGTATTTTTTGGTCTTTTCCTTTGCTAATAGTAATAGTAGTAATAATAGTAATAATAACATAACAATGGTACAACAGCATGCCTCAGTGTAATTACAGCCTCAATTCTAACTGACAATCTTCATTTGTAGTAACTTCCATCTGATAATCACCATTTCAATGTTTCACATTCACATCAGTATTTTCCTTCTACTGGATCTCAAAACCTTCTTGCTGCAAAGCTTCTTCATGTCACTATAACACAGACATTCGGTTTCTGCATTCACTGGGTAGCATTTAGGCTGTGCGTATTTAAAGTAGGAAGTTAACCTTATGTTAAAGAATAAATGATATATATTTTAAAAGAGTCCACAACACCAGGAAGTAGTACATTCAGTAAATAAAACCCTGAACCCTTCTTTGATTCTTCATTGCACACTTCACTTCAATTATTTCACCGAAGATTTCTAAATCTCATAATAATTTGCATGAATCAGTGGACTGTGGAATCAGCACCCCACAGGTTCTGCAGAAATAATATATGCCATCATCTCAGGTGGCTCAAATGTAGATGATATCTGCCAGCATTGTTTCACAGCAACGATAGCTTCAATCATTCTTTCAAAAAGCAGTGAGATTTCAGGCTCCTTGTTGGGACGAAGCTTAAGTCAGGAATCACCTGAGGAGACAAAACTGTGATGAGTCATGATTTATACTTTAGATTAAATAATCTAATATCTAAGAGGCAGATTGCCATTAACTTTCCTGATCACATTCCTGCTACTGAGAGGATGAACCCTTTTGGTTTCAATGACCCCATGACCTTTCCTCTAGCGCCACCCACAGAACAAACTTTACATTTTTAGCTCCAAGAACAGATAAATCCTCCGTATGACCGAATCACTGCTGAGTTCAACAAGTAATTCATTCATTAAAACTAATTAAATTCATACATACCATGTGATGGATCAAAAGGGGAGCTGTCTTCACCTATTTACTCCAGGCCATAGTGATGAGGGCTGGGCTTCCATCTGCATAGTTAGACCTGGAAGATCTGCGCTTCCTGCGAACACCTCCGCCGCAGGACTGTAACACAGAGAGGATGGTTAGACTTCAGACAGCCGGCTTTACGAAGGTCAACACTTTGTGAATATTTAGTTCTATAAATTAATACAGAAACTTATTTCTGAATCATCTTTTTAGACAAGTTGATTGAATTTAAAGGCTGGGTGAAATACTCTTAATGCACTGCAAAATAAGCTTTTTATGACAGAAATGTTTTCTGCAGGTTAAACTGTGCAACACTTTATAAAGTACTCAGCTCCACCTCAGCCAACTACAACTATGCTGCTCACATATTAAAGCATCAGTAATAATAATCTTTTAATATATATAACACCATGAAAGGAACCATACAGCATACTGTAATGAGTACTTTTCTTTTGTTACTTTAAGTTTCACATTGTTGTATTACTACTGTTACTGAAGTAAAGCAGTATTTGCTCCAGCCCTGCTTACCGGAGCACAGGATTGGCCCTGTGTGGGGCACAGCTCCAGTTGGCAGTGCAGGTAGATATCACTAGTTTCTCCAGAGAACTGGAACACGTTGAAAGAGAAGGCGCTGGACGTTCCCTGTCCGTTTCTCTCCATGGTCACCGTCTGGTCAGCGGGGTTCGGGCATCTGCTCAGAAACAGGAAACAGACATGATGACATCAGTTACATCATCAGTTGATTCTTACAGCCGCTGACAGTCTGAGATTTTTCTCACCCCTTAATGACGAGGTCGTATCGCGGACTACTATCAGGTGACCGTTGGCTGGTTGCCCAGCAGGAGTTGGTCACTATGGCGACCATGTTGCCGTCCAGTCCCTCCGTCTTCAGCTCCAGCCAGAGCTTCTGGTCCAGCTGGATCTCAGTGCTCGGCCCGACGAGCTGCATGTGGCCGGGGTCGGTGTAGGCCTTCATCGTCAGAGTGTAATTCCAAACTCCAGATACAATCTGCTGCACCACAGAGCTGGAGAGGAGACACACACACACACACACACACACACACACACACACACACACACACACACACACACACACACACACGCACGCACGCACGCACACACGCACACACACACACACACACACACACACACACACACACACACACACACACACACACACACACACACACACACTTCAGCTGTCTTGAACTTCAACTCCAACAAGCTTCTGCACATTGACAACCAGGTGAAGCTCAGCCGGCCTCCACACACCTGTCTTTGATCCTGAAGGACACACTCCTGATGTCTGGCTTTGTGTAGAAGCAGGAGAAGTCGATCTCTACTTGGTCGTGGCGGGTGATGACGTCCATGGAGCTGTTCCTCGTCACGATGGTGTTCTTGTAGATGATTTGGCTGTTGTTTGTCTAGATTGAGACAGGAACACAGTGTTTGCAGCATGTGCTCTCCTCTTACATCAATCACAGAGAGGCAGATTTGGTGGACAAAACTTGTTCAGCTCTTATGCTACATAGTGCTGGATGTGTGGCAACAAAATCTGTTTAAAATGGTCCTCTTCACTCTCTGTGGAGTCACTCACATGCCAAAAGAAGGAAGTCTAACGTGTCCTGAAAATAGCAATATACAGTATGGCATGCCTGTCTGAGACTTGTCATTACTTTGAGTCTACAGGGAAGTGATGAGCAAAGACAACATGTTGTTTTGTGCTTGTTGAGAGCAAAAAACTAGAGCAGAGTACCCACCATAACCTCCGTCCCGCAGATGTTGCTGCTGTTGTAGCTGAAAGTCACCATGTGGGTCTGGTCGTCCATGTGACCTTTGCAGTTGGGGTCATTGAGGTGTAAGGTGGAGTAGTCGATGCCTTTGTTCTCCAGCAGACATCCAGCCAGAGTAACAGTGGCAGAGCTCTGCATGCAGACTGTCGGCTCACCTGAACACCCAAAAATATCACCACTTCAATATGGATTAATCTGCAGCTGAGCTATTCAATCAATAACAGCTAGTTAGGGCCGTCGGGCAGTGAAGGCCTTATTGAAACTGTATGAGTTATGATTATTATTAAAATTAATCACATTTTTGAAGGCCTTAAGGTGCTCAGAAAGTTGTTAAACTGAAACAAACTAAAATTTTACATTTTTGGGGCTCGCTAGCGCCCCCTACAAAGTTGGAAAAATTGAGCCCCTCATTCAGGTTTCACCTACATGTATGGAATTTGGTAGGCAGATATAACACGTGGAGATGCACAAAAAAGCCTCTTGGAGGTATACCCAAAACCCAACAGGAAGTCAGCCATTTTGAATTGAATGTGCCATTTTAAGCGTTTTACAGGCCGTGTACTTAAACAAACTCCTCCTAGAGAATTCATTTGATTGACTTAAAATTTGATCAGTACAATCTGAAGACGTTTGTGATCAAAAGTTACCAAACGTTTGCGTTTTCATGCAACATTGGTGACGTGGTGTTTCGGCAAAAAAGCGGCTTTTGCCAGGAAACAGGAAGTTGTTGTAACTTCAGCGTACTTTGTTAAATCTGCTCCAAATTTCCCATCCATGAGGACGGTCCAGGCCTGAGGATATTTACATGCCAATATAGACTCATAATCCCGCCCCTAAACTTTAGCCCCGCCCTATTTTATAACTCCTGAACCGTTTGTTGCAGACTCTCGTGGGAGGCATAATTACACTCAGCAGACTTCCTGTCTCATTGTGCCTGTTCGCGTCAGCCTTTATCCCAACCGTTCTCCCGACGCCCAAGGATGTGCGAGGGCCCGTTCATCGCTGCTTGCAGCTTTAATTTGATGTTATCTTTTGAATAAAATGTCATTTATTCTGAGCTGTTATGGAGGCAGAAACACATCCAGTATTTAACAGTTAAAAAATCAGTTTTTCTGCTTTAGTGACATTAGACTGAAGAGGCACGACAGGCTCTGCACCAAATCACCAAATCCAAACAGCTGTGCCTCTGCCAGATGTTTGCATAACTAATATCATCTTGCATCTTTTAGGTGTTTCAGCAGGTGCTTTTTGAGTTACATGCTCTTCTGTTCTCGGTCAGTTTACTTAAATACAAGTTTGTTTCAGAATATTTACTTTGGAAAACAACTAACAATAAGAACAGTAAATATTGTTATAAAAGGATAAAATCTATAAAATAATCTACCGCTTGGGGATTTGCTCTAAAAATGGAATAAATAAAAGCATATTCAGCAGCTGTGGTGAGGAGGGAATCATCCTGATGATCTGAACCAACTCTCCCTCTAAAGAACCATCACAACCTTCATCACACAGTTGTTGCACTCTACCTAAAGCGTTTCTTGGTTTGTACTTGGAGGCAAACATGGCCCGACAGAAGCAACGAGTTCCACCGGGCTTCTCTCCGCAGAACTCATGATCGCTGCAGTACCGATCCTGACAGAAGGCCTGAGGGTCAGCAGCTACACACACACACACACACAAACATGAGCTTCACTTCCAAATGAACGATGAATACATGAAAATAATGTGTTAAAAAGGGTTATTGTTCATGTACACAAGTTTTGTGATGAATATATTTATATAACAGCTCTCTATAGAGCAGTAAAAACCACTACTAATAAAACAACTAGATAATAATAGATTAAATAAATAAATGTCTCTCGCCCCATCTCATTGTATGAAACATAACAAGTGAAAGTGAATGAGGATCTTACGGCAGCCGGCCGTTGACCTCCAGTCCTCCAGTGTGATGTTTGCTCTCAGGCTGCAGGCCTTGGCGTAAGCCTCCAAAAACTGGCAGTTGAGACCGTCCACCGGCGGGTAATTGCACAAAGTGTTCGTGCAGGCTGTTATGTACGGCTCTGGGTCGATGTGGTCGTGACAAGCAGCGAAGGGTGCCTGCATGGTGAGATTACAGCTGTTCCAGCCATGCAGAGAGGAAGAGTGAGAGTCAATTACCAGTTTTGTGAACAGTATTATGTGTGTTTAGCTCCCAGAACCATCCCTGCTCATATGACCGTGTCGTGGCTCCATAGAAATGTATGATGAAGAAGACTCGTTCCTGTTTGAAGGATGAAAGGAGTGTGTAGTGTTTTGATGGGTCAGTTCTTACCGTTCAGTTGAGATGTTGCAGTCGATCGTACTGTCGACGGTGTCGTTGTGCTGAATCTCACAGCTAGGGGGGAACAAACAGCACAGATCATTACTCTTGAAACCTCTACAACATTAATAAGCATGTAATATCAGTCAGTGCATTACGTTAATTATAAGTCGTACCCAGCAGCACTGTAGTTAGAGCTCTTCTCTTCCCTCAGGCTGGTGGTCAGGCTGGAATTAATGGGGTCGCCACACAAGCCCTCTACAGTTTCATCAGGTCCTGGTTGATGTCACAATTAAAGACAAATCTATGAACTGTCAAGCTAATAAGCACAGCTGTCATTCTGAAATTCAAACACTAATTTATATAAATATGAAATATTTAGTCCAGATAGGATTTACTTTTCTGTACCTGACACATGTGCGGTGTTGCCATCAAAAAAGAGTGTCATGTTGGAGGAAGGCAGCTTGGCAGTAACTCCAGTGTGATCCTTGGAGAGCTCCACACCGTCAAACAGCTGAGCCGTGGCGTTGAGCGTCAGAGCTCGGTTACCAACCTACATCACAGCAGATGGGCAAAGTGAAGGAAACACTGGCTTAAACATCACAAATACACACATACATGTGCTTTGCATGTGCACTTGTTCCCACTTCAATAGGCTTTAGTCAGTTTCAATAATGGTTGATATCTTTTGCTCACCAGCACATTTGAACTAAGAATGTCTCCTCTCTTCACTCAAAGTTATAATAACAGATTCTAATGTGTTTACCGGGAGAGTGATGAAACCAGACTGGAAAAGTGACGGATGACAGAAGTGACAGGAGACGTCAACAAATGAGACAGTTGGTAAAAATAAATAAGTGCTTCTGTTGCACCAACGTTCAGTAGTCATACATGCAGAGATGTGTCCATCAGAGGTCGGATAGAGAACCTCAAAGAGCTGTTATTTACACATGATGAAGGTGTTGTACTTCTGGACACTTCTCTACTTGATACACACTTGATACTTCATATCAGTAAATATCATCACAAATAGATACTGAGATAATATACTGACAACTTTGCATGGCAACATTTCATTGTAGGAAAGTAACAATTGTACACAAATACTGAATTAATTCTACAAATCTAGTAGAGTATTTCTATTTGATGCTGCTTTATTCTTCTAGCCCACTACATCTCAGAGAGTGTCTTAACTTTAAGTACATCCACACAAAGTAATGGTCATCAGTGACTGATCAAACAAGCCCATAAATACACTGTTACTTGCTCTTAGATGGATTGTGGCAGTTTACCCGAACTCTTCCGCCTTGTTCCAGATGGATTTTTACACCTGGCAGCGAGATTATCAAGTGGTCCAAAAATGACACATCTTTACAGCGTCGCTCCCGGAAACCCGCCATGAGGTTGAAATCTGACCTTCCTCGAGGCCTCATCAGACTGTATGTACACCGATCCTGGACAGAGTGGACTCTGCCGTCGAAATCAATGACAGTGGAGCCAGTCACACTGCACACGACAGCGGGTGGAGTGCACCTGATGGAGATGGAAAGGGACAGATATTTAGTCTTTTTATTTCTGAAAGCAAACCCCAAAGACCAAGAAGACAGAAAGATGTTGAAGACGTTGTTTCCAGTTAATACACATTTGAGGAAAATGAACCCTAACTTGAAACTTAAAGGGATGATCCACCAATCTGACTCATAAAGGTCAGTTTACTGGTAACGGGCAGTACCACTCAACCTGTGAAAACACTTGTATCATCTGTAATAATGTCTCTCTAATAACTCTAAGATAATAAATGAGTCTAGAGTAATAATTATCCTGAGTTAGGCTATTGGGTTGCATTATGGGAAATGAAGGATCCCGTGTTTTTAAGCTGGACTCTACTCGGGTCCGTCAGAATATCTCGGCCTCTGCTGCTTCCATCTTGACCATTTCTTTATCTGTCCTGTTCACGTCTCCTACTTTAAGGAGGAGCAATACTACAATACTGCTGGAGCACCTCTCTGATGACTTCAGTATGTCTAAAGTGTGGACAATAAGTGAAAGGGACTATCTGTATCTCTTAACTTTAAAGAAATATGTCATAAGAAATGCAAACCAGAAGTAGGCTGTGCTTTTGTCACAAAGGCAAATGTGACTATAAGAAACATAACCATACATCCATATCCATAAAAATAACCTGAACAATCACTCAGTGACCTCAGATTAAAGAAAAACTACAACTTCACACATATTTTGAGATGCTTCTTGGATAGAAAAGGCTGTACTGCAGTCCAAGGGTTTACTGCCTGCAGTTATTATTATATTCTATATCTATTATATTGTGACTCTGACAATGTTATTGAAGTGCAGTGCTAAATCGGTGGAGCAACCCTTTAAGTTTTATACACTGAATCATTAATCAGCTGATCAAAACAAAACTAATTGGTCGATTATTAGAAATAGAAATAGATTCATCAATAATGAAAGTAATTGTTAGTTGCAGCTCTAATCCGAATAATATCAGAACTTTCTCATCAAGTCTTTGTTTTGTGACGTTTGTCTGAATAGAAGTCGCTTTCAGTCCACATGGTGTACTTCATTTAAATCAGTCAGTCAAACCTTTATTCAAACTTTGTTCCAAATATAAAGCAAACATATTTACTTGTTGTTGCCCTGGCAAACCTCCATGTGTCCACATGTACTGACAGTACTGACGGCTGCAGACGCATCACAGTTGACTTTGGAGCAGGTTTCAGGGATCGTATTATTCTCTGAATCGGCTGCGAAAACGACATCTGGGAGGTGATAGGAGGGTTATGAAATTAGTTTAATATTAAACTTCAACAGAATTTAAGAGAAGGAGGTAACAGCAAATACAAAATATCACATTTTTGTTCAGAGGATCCCTGAAGAGTCCCAGTCCCTTCTTTGGGAACCACCAGATTTGCCTACCTGAGACTCTGCATCCGCTTACATCAAGGTAAACTGGAATGGGCAACTGAGACCTTATATACGACTTTGAACCCACAGATGAGTCACCGACCGTTGCAGTCATGTTCTAGAAAAGGATTAGACAAAAATCAAGGTTAATACTGTGATACCGACTGAACAGTTTAGGACTTGAATCCCCCTTTTCATATATTTTCCTCCAGTTTTAGGACAATTCAGTGGGAGGGTGAGAGCAGTGGTGACCTAAGCTTCAGATGACCAGACTGGCAGCATGAATCTGAATGGGGAGGCAAAGTCTAAGAGCAGCAGTTGCCCCTCCAGAATGATGAAAGATAATTATTTCTAATCAACGTCTTTGGCCACTTGAGGGCAAAAAGAGCCCCCGAACAAACAGCCCCCCTGGTCATGTGAGCCCAATATTCACTCTCCCTTTAGCTCTGTTTTGGCTCCTCCAGCTCCTTGTTAGCTGCTAAATGTTACACTTTCTTCATGTGGTTTGGTGCTGGGCAGGTCGTGCACAGGGAGTTTATCACAGCTTGTTTGCTGAGGACAGCTGCCAGAGTTAGTGATAACTCTCTGTGGGTTTACACTACGAGGGACCACTCTCCTTTTACTCCTAGTTATTGTTCAAATAGAAAAATATACACATTAGTGATGTTTTTATTCAAAATACATGTTGGTTTACTGAAATTGTGGGACTGTGTATAAAAAGAAGCATCATTCCTACACTGTTCATCTAATGTGGATGTAAATACCCTAAAAATATAAGCTGAAGCACTTTGATGTCGTAGTCACTGTTCATTTAAATCAGTGTGTGGAAGTACAGAGCAAATACTACAGACATGTGTCACTGCATTATTGTTATATCACTGCATTGTATATTATCAATGAGTGACTGTTTCAATGTGCTAATCATCTCTGATGATGTCCCACTTAGTAGATCTCATATATTACAATAAGATTCAAGTAACAGATCATCTTCCAAATATTACCCATCAACGTTTGAAAAACGCAGGTCATATGAAAATTTTTTCCAGAATCCACTGCACAACAGAAAAGACTTTTAAACCCATTTCACAGGTTGCCACGTAGCCAAAAGTGTTAAATATAAATATTAACACATTTACACAGAAGTATCAATATATTTCAATAAAACGGATAATATCATTTTTTAGGTTTGTACAAATAGAGCACAGAGATGTGTAAATTGTGACATCCGTCTTTGTTTTGATGAGGAAATCGAACCAAATCGTGTCTTTGTCCCGCTGCAGACAGAATTCTTGAAATCAAGATGGTTGTTGAGTCTTTGAGGCTTCCTGTTAAACGACCTTCTGGCTCACAGACTCAACTGTAAAGGTCAAACACAGAGGAACAACTGGCTCTACTCTCAGGGACCAGATGCTATGAACTTTGCAGTGGTTAACTTCTGAAGTCACAGGATTAAGTTAACTTGTCATAAAGCAGATTGGTTTGAGGACATACGTTGCCATAGTAACAGACTCAGGATCATCTCTGGGACCAAAGATATATCTATACTTACAAAATCAGGTAAATATTTCATATAAGACGGATTTATTTTCACAGCTCCTTGTGACCCAAGGTTGTAGAACTCAAAGTTTATCTGAAAGCATAAACAGAAGAGAGACAGAAAACATTAGGGAATGGTTTCCAACATATTTTAGAAACTAACTTTGATGTAAGTTCCCGTTTGCCACACAATGTCTTTCAAATGTTCATGTTGTTCATGTTGTTCAAAATGCTGAACAGTCGATCAATGTAAAAACATGGAACTGATGATGACTCACCATAAAGGAGGTGGATTCTCGGAATTCCACAAAAACATGGCAGGGTGAAGTGGAATTGATGTTTGGGGGTACTTTGATCGGTACTGCTTTAATGTTTACCGTCACATTCACAGTGTCTGAACCTCCTCCATCTTCCAACTTCAGACAGTCTTGTGCGGTTTCACGTAGGTCATTTTTGAAACAAATTGAAAGAGATCGAGTTGCATTGAAGGTCACCTGTGAAACCAGAGAGACACCATTGATGAAGTAACAATATTAATCTTTTCAAGACTTTGACTCAACAGCAGCATAGTTTCCTCTCATTAAACTGTTAGTTACATTTATGGCTCCATGTTTAACTCTAAGTGTTTTTTAATTACTCAAAATAAAACGAGTTCAGGTCAATAACGATATCTAAACATTTCTCAAGGACCTTTTTTTACCGGTACGAGTAATTTTACATTTGAGAGAAGAGATTGAAGTCCACAGTGAACTGGAGGGAAATGTGGAGATTTGTGGGCAATGTTTGATGATGTAACGAATCTGAAAGGTCAGGAGATGATTTAGGACACAATGGGAAATATGCTCTGCAAACTTATTGTTTTTTATTTTATTTTCTATAATTATTGGATAGTTTTACTCTTTGAGGCTTATAATAATTTGGTAATGCTCTATTTTATGGCTCTGCTATTTCTTTATAATTTCATAATCATCTCTTGGAAGTTTTCTGGAAAGAACTATGAACTTTGATATTGATCACAAGGAAAACAGACTGTTGTTTTAGTTCGCTCAGTTAGTTATGTAGAGTTTAATAACAGAGGAACGGCTCCATTTTACATTTTTTATCTATTTTTTCCCAGCCAGTCAAACAGTCTGTCTGTTAGATAAAAACACAAATATGGTTTAATTTTACTCACATCCACGAATGTGTAATTGCGTCCATAAAAGATGACGGGACACGAGCTGACGTTGGTCGTAACAGACAGATTGAGGTCGACCTGGCTGGCAGCAACTACAGCGTGAATGTGAAGCAAAACAAACATCATACATCAATCCATCATGACCAACTTTACACTGTTCATTCCCAGTTCACACCCTCTGACTTAAAATAACATTCATCACCATAATGAATTCTGAATAAATGAATAAAATAAATATTTGAAAACACTTCATTTTACAGGTCCGCAAATTTCATAGTAATTAGGTGATAATTAGCAAGTAACCTATTTGAAATTTGTTTGGAATTACAGCCAAATTATCCCAATATTTACCTCAAATTTGATCAAAAATGACATTATTATAAACATTATTTAATAATTGTACTACACTATTTCCCAATAGTTTATTTAATACATTTCCAGGAAAAGAATACTAAGTAAATTGATATTCTTTATTTCCATGTCTGCTGATAAATAGATAATAATTAGCAAATAACTTCTTTGAAAAAACTCCCTGAATCATGACATTAGCTATCAGGTTACATTTGTGTCCCACAATGGTGAGATTTGTGCCTGTGATGAAGTGTCTTCTATTAGTTTTGGTTTTCCACCTCCGATGAAGAGCAGCTCACAGCCACTTCTCAGCCTCAGGGCGACAGAGCATTTGCCATAGCCGCCCCGTCCCTCTGGAACTCACTACCCAACCAATCAGAGACTGCACGAGCCTGTCCACCTTCAAATCTCAAATCAAAACTCCCCTTTTTAGAACTGCTTTTAATGTGTGATTAATACTGTGTGTTTTATATTTTTATGATGTCCTTGTTTTATGATCCTTTTATCTGTGTAAAGTGTCTGAGTTCCCAGAAAAGCGCTATACAAATAAAATGTATTATTATTATTATTATTATTTTAACCATTAGATGCTATTTTAGCATATAATTATCAAATAATGTTTAATTTTGAGGTAAATATTGGGGTAATTTGGCAGTAATTCCAAAGAAATTTCAAATAGGTTACTTGCTAATTGTCACCTAATTACCATGAAATTTGCAAACCTGTAACATGAAGTGTTACCAAATATTTTCCTTCAGTGTGAATTACTATCAGAGCTGCCTTCAGTCTAACACTATTTTCTTATTCATAAATGTATGTATGTTAAAGGTTAAGCCCCCCATGAACAAGTGGAGGAATGAACTGAATCCATGACACTAAATTGTCTCAACTTGACTTACTTGTGTTGATTAAAAGGTACCCTCATTCATTTGTATTGATTTCATGGACGAGCACATGTTTTAAAAGTGTATCATTCATCAAATGTTTCTATTGTTATGTATGCAAAGAGGATTCTACTTTGAAACTGATTTCATCAAATGCCTTTAAAATCAAGGTTATATACTAAAGTACTGAAAAGGTTTCAATGGCTGCTTACCTGCCAGCAGGAGGAGCAGTGCAACCGGCTTCATGATGGAGCCCCGAGCTTGAAGAGATACAGTTCACATAGTAAGAGACTGCAACACACCTCATTTAATCCCTTCAACAACACTAAACTCCATTCATACAGTATAAGGGATAGTGCTCATCAAACCATTCTTGCATGCTGCATGGGGTTATTAAAAGCTTACTTACTGTATCTAAAATCCCTTAAGTGGACCCTGACTGATTACCTTAAGTTGTAGCTTGTTCACCAAATTACTGCGACTGCATAAAGCTCCATGTGAACTCTTTCAGATGAGGCCCATGCAGTCGCAGTGAGCGAAGGTGATGAATATAGATTGTGAGTGGAGAAAATGCAAAGCATGTTGTTATCAGTAGCAGTAGTACTAGTGGTGTTTAATTTGATGTATTTGGAAATAAATAATAATTCAGTTTTTCTTTTATCATCCAATGAATACATTTTTACGGAAGCCCTGAAAGGCAAGCGAGAATTGTTTTTTCTGGTGTTCCAAGTCTGATCTAAATTATTTTCTCTCCTGTGTTTATCACTTAAGAATGGGTGGACTTTTTTTGCCAAGATAATCTTTCTAAGTTCCTTTTTTGTCGTCTGTGAAACAAGTGATTTTTTTTTACCTGTTTCACAGACAAAAAAAGAGGAATTTAGGAAGACTATTCTGGCAAAACATAATCCACCTGTTCTTACGTCATAAACACAGGAGAGAAAATAACTTAGATCAGACTTATAAAATGGATAACAAGAAAAAAAAATTCTCGTTTGCCTTTCAGGGCTTCCGTACAGTTTGCATCTCACTGTGTCAAACTTAAAGGTAATGAAGAAACTGAAAAGTGGTTGATGTTATGAGGAACTTCAGTTTCACCATAAAATATAAGAAGAATAACTCATCAAATGAAGAGAACTGAAACAAAATAAATAGGAACAACATGAAAGCAGTGTAATAATAAGCTTTTTAAATGTGGCAGAGAGGGGGTCTTTATTACACAGTGTTCGAGCTAAAAGACTCAACAACATCTGGTGCAGAATAAGGAATTCATAGATCAGAAAAACTTTAAAAGTTACCAAAAAAATCTCAAATTTGATAAAATGAATATTTCTAAATCATTTTAATAAGTAGTGCAGTATTTTTCTTTGTTTTCCTGAAGTCACTGCAGACTCAAAAAAATATTTTCTTGTCGATACACTGAGTTACCATGATGCATCTTGATAGAAGCAGAATGATTTTAAAGACCATCCTGTTGGTTCATAAGTATCGTCTACCTGAAGCCAGGCAGAGAGAGGAAGAGTGAGCAGCTTGTCTTACCGTCTGGAGGTCGGGTGGAGCAGCAGGGAGATGAAGCTCTGCAGATGGAAGTCGGTGATGAACCACTCTGGGATGTTGCTGCTCTCAGGCAGATGTGTCTCCTGTGTGTCTCTCTCTGTCTCTTTTTATGTCCATCTCATCACGCCCCTTACATTCTCAAAAACTCCCCAAACCGGCTTTTTGTGGCCTTTAGCAGTCCGTTGAGTAACTTGCTTTTCTTAGTAATTAATCAAAAAAGAATGCAGCAGCTCATAAAGTAAGAGCATCTCACAACCTGTGAGACGCCCTGAGGGAAATACGTTTCTATGTGACCAACCTAAACATTTTTTTCTACCAAATCTCTGAAGGATGTTGTTGTTTCTTATGGTAAATATGTTTGAGCATGAACACATTGTCTTAATACTGACACAGAAGGTTATAAATTGTTCACATATAGGCAGAGATAATATGTTGTTGCTTTGCGACCCAGGTTGAAAGGTGGGTTGGACAAGGGTCAATTTCAATGTGAATGGCACACCACCAGAGTCATTCACAACTGGGGCGGGAAAAACATTTTTAAATGACTTTTTAAACGCTTCCTACCTCAAAGGATTAGAGAAAAGGGTCAATTACAAATGCTAATTGTCCTTTCCCCCATTTTCTGTTATGAACGTTGTCATTACTACCGCATTGCATTGTGGGATATTAATGCCGCCGTTGTGTCCAGCGTTGCATACTGTAATATTTCACTGGACATAGTGTGCAATTTGCATACTATTGGTTTCATACTAAGGTTTTGGACATGCTAAAATATCTGTTTTAACGTACTGAATAGCATGTTAGAATGGAATATCAGACGCAACCCCGCTGAAGGCTATTTCAGCACCATCGATAACATCATGGATTGATCATTCAGCAGTGACCTGTTGGTAGAATATTTCAGCACCATGGACAGCGTCATGGATTTATCATTAAACAGTGACTTGCTGGTAGCAAACCCACAGGAAGAACGTCGGGCTGTGAAGCAAATTTTAAAGGAAGGGGTTAAAGGAAACGTCACTGCGCCTGCTCTATGGGCCTAATGGATGCGGAAGATTGCCGGATGATCCGGGTAATTTATCTCTTGCAGCGAACCATTTTGGCATCATGCGCCACTGAGCAGCTCTCATAGGAATGAACGGGAGCCCGCCTACAACGCTGTATCCACTTCTCTTTATACATCCATCCTGACCTGCTGCTTGGCTATTCCATGGATAGTGCCATAGATTTTACCAAAAATCTGCTCAACCCTCAGTCAGATAAAGGATAAAAAAAGACAGGCACACTAATATAGTGGGGCAGGCAACCAAGGATAGAAGGCAAATGAATACACAGTTTTACATTCAGTGATGTTGGATGCTCATACAGCCACACAGCCATATAACCTACACAATCAAGCCACACACGACAACAATCTACGCATGTGCAAGCAATGTGTAGCCTGTTGTTAATGGCTAAAATGGGGAAAAAGTACATGTCTGGTGCACTAAAGCATAAGGAGCAAAGAGCAGAGGAAGAATCTTGTGGCTGAAAGGTTTGCGAGGATGAAGGAGAGGAGGATGATGCTATAAGACCAGCTCACATTACTGTATATAGTTCAGGAATACGTTCCAGTTTGGCGTGTTCAAATGCGATGCAGATTTTGGACATTGTACATTTCATGTAGGCTACAATGGTTCCATGTCACATAACTGCTACTCCAGATTGTGACAGCATGTTAAAATAATTGTCTGTGATATTTATTGGTTATGATGCTTAAATGAATTATTCACACTTTATTCTGAGCTCCTTTATCAATGAACAGAGCATCACTGTACATTCAGCTCTTTTTTAACTGACGGAAAGTTTTTATTAGCTTCTGGTTCCTTTAATTTCAGATGTTTTTAAAGGGTGAGGTTGTAGAAATCCATTTTAAGATATTTCAGATATTTCAGTTGAGCAGGTTCCCCTGTGTGATCAATCCCCTCTTTCATCTTTGTCTTGCTCGCAGTCTTAAATCTTTCCTTGACATTCACATGTCAATCATGTCCTGCAAGAATTTTTCAAAATGACATTTTTTCATAATGACATGGCCTTTCTATCCTGAGGGGGTTTCAGGTGTACTCATCTGCGTCATTCTCATACCGAAGATACCTTCATTATATACAAAGCAGGTGGTTTCTTTTAGAACATTCTTTTATTTGTGACTTTTTTTTAAATGGATTTTCTACCTCAAAGGATTAGAGAAAAGGGTCAATTACAAAAGCCACTAACAATAATGATAAAAAATAATGTGAGGCTGGACCAGTGGTCTCCTTTCACTCTGTCAAACAGGGTCTTCAAAGCAGATGGTTGTTTTCAGAACATTTTCTATCATTTCTACAATTCTATCATTATCCTACAAATGTACATGCTGTATGTTTTATTTATAGGACAGGCATGAAATTGACAAAACAAAGACACAAGTTCCTCATTCTAAAGCTAAAGATTAAGCAGTGAATGAATCTAATTACATGAACAAGAATCATTCCAATGTCTACACATCTGAGCTCTCCAATGAGCTTATCAAGGTCAGTGGGTCAGGAAAAGATGAACTCTTTCCAGATTAATTGTTCATGATGGCTGCCTACCCAAACTGCAAATCTGTTTTAAAGAAATCAATGTTTTTAAATCTTGAAAAGCCGTCTCTCATTCCCGATATTTAAGGACTTCCTGGTCATTTCAATGTTGATTCTTTCATCACCTATTCCTAATAAATCCGTCCTAAAATCATATCCATATGTCATCTTGTCTCCCAAGCGATCTAATCGACATGTGAGCGTTAGAGTTTGGGTGTGTCCCATTCTCCCTACTGGGAAATGAGGCTGTAGAGACAAACCTGTGTTATTTATTGGTTGAGCAGGTTCCTCAGCATTGTGTCCTATGAGCCTCCGAGAGCTTCAGGTGCTTTGAACCAGTTTGTGACAAATGACAGATGTTAGTACCTCCCAGAAAGCTTAAAGGCAAAGCAGGTAACATTCTTTCATTTGTGAACATTTTTAAATTCCTCTTTAAATGTTTTCTACCGTCGAGATGGCCATTCCCATTCTCTATCATTATTATTATTATGTCTCATAAGTTGTTGTAGTAATTTTTTGGGTTGATACCATATGTTACACAGATTTGGTGCTCAATTTAACCATTTTTTACCACTCAAGAATTGATCAAAATGATCATTAATCCTTCCAAATTCCACATTAATACACCAAGACCTTGAGGAACACCATAGAAAAAGCAATGCTGTGTTTGGGATCAAAAACTTTTGACATTTGGAGATTTCTGCAAGAATTGCATTTTTCGGCGAAAAGATGGCGAGCACTTGTGTTGTGTAAACTGCTCAGAAACCCCCTGATTTTCAATCTAGCTATGAAAGCCATCCATCCTCTGGGTCTCTAGTTTGTGGCTGTAAAGTTTCATGAGGCTGTGATTATACTAGAGGTCACCACAGGTCATTTTATTGGATCAGATCAGTCTGATCCAAGAGTAACGGATTGAATGCCCGTTAGTGGTAGGTTAATAATCAGAGTTTTTATCTAATGGTTGGGTTCATAGAACAATGATTAACTTGAGGCTAAACACAGAGAGGTCAAAGTGCATTTCCAGAGCAGAGAATTCACTCAATGTTACCGCTGTCTGTGGAGAGGAAGTTCATCTGCAAACGGTGAGTTACGTGTTTCAGTCCACTACATGCTCTTCTTTATGAAAGAATGAATGACTTGTCGTGCAGTTGATTTTCAATGTAAACTAAAAGCATTTTAACTGATTGTATTCTTCTAATAAAAAGTAGACTAGATTATAAGCAGACCACTGTAATCAATGTAAGAATCAGTGGTTTGAAAGTCTGGAGGGCAAAGGTGTGTTTTTAAGTAGCGTGACAAATTACAGCCTGAGTGAACAGAGGTTGTTTATAGATGCTTTATGCTAACATTTGAAATGGACGTTTTAAGGCCATTTGAAGTGAGGCTTTAATTAACAGCGTGACCTTTCTTCCTGTACACAAACACATGTTTGTAATAGAAAATGCTGTACAATATGTCTATTGAGATATAGTTCCAAATATGCTAATACAAAAACAGATTACATTCTGGAAAATGTATTTTGGACCCTGTCACATTACCTTTTCCTCCTGTATGCTCTGTAGACTTTTCCCTTTAAATTCTGACTTTATTCTCATAATAGTACGACTCTCTTTCTCATAAACCTATGACTTTATTCTTGTAAACCAATGGCTTTATTTTCGTAAACCTATGACTTTATTCTCGTAAACCTATGACTTTATTCTCATAATATTACGATTTTTTTTCTCGTAAACCTATGACTTTATTCTCGTAAACCTATGACTTTATTCTCATAATATTACGATATTTTTTCTCATAAACCTATGACTTTATTCTCAAACCTATGACTTTATTCTCATAATATTACGATATTTTTTCTCGAAAACCTATGACTTTATTCTTGCAAACCTATGATTTTATTCTCGTAAACCTGTGACTTTATTCTCGTAAACCTATGACTTTATTCTCATAATATTACGACTTTTTTTCTCATAAACCTATGACTTTATTCTCGTAAGCCTATGACTTTATTCTCATAATATTACGACTTTTTTTCTCGTAAACCTATGACTGTATTCTCGTAAACCTATGACTTTATTCTCGTAAACCTATGGCTCGAAATCTCAGATTTCTTTATTTTTCTTCAATGTGGCCCTAATACTCCGTCGTACCATTGCAATTGATTCATTGAGGGAAAAAGGTTTTGTAATTTATATTGTAAGGCTTAGAGGTGAGGTTAAGATAATTAATATATTTGAGTTAATTTACTAAAAATATATATTTACAGTTAATTATTTACACATCTACCAGTTAAAATATTTTCATCAGCAATTTAAAATCAGCAATAATAATCAAGCAAGTCCTCCTAGCATCTGATTGGTTACTGCAGTCACATGTTAATCAGGAACAAGGAAGTGTTGTGAAGCGGAAGTAAGTAACCCACCATATCAAACCCATAAAGTGATGCATTTGCTCTCTCTGCAGGCCAGCAGCCTCCCAGTCCCTCTGTAATGGACCAGGTTGATGGCTCAACTGTGACAGAAACTTTGGAGCAAGTTTCAGCTTCGCTTGGCTGCAGTCCAAACTCTGCAGAAGTGGCTGCATACCTCGACAAACATGACAAGCTGAGACATCTCAGGGAGAAATTCCTGATGCCCAAAATTGCAGATTTGCCTCCTGGTGAGTAACAAAATAGTGCATTATATTGCTCCTACAGATGTTTCTGGAGCTTTTTTAAATTATTATTCACAAGATTACTTTTATCAACATGGGAGTGGACAAATATGCTGCGTTATGCAAATGTATGTATATATTTATTATTGTAAATCAATTAACAACACAAAACAATGACAGATATTGTCCAGAAACCCTCACAGGTACTGCATTTAGCATAAAAAATATGCTCAAATCATAACATGACAAACTGCAGCCAAACAGGCAACAACAGCTGTCAGTGTGTCAGTGTGCTGACTTGACTATGACTTGCCCCAAACTGCATGTGATTATCATAAAGTGGGCATGTCTGTAAAGGGGAACCTCGTGGGTACCCATACAACCCATTTTCATTCATATATCTTGAGGTCAGAGGTCAAGGGATCCCTTATCCCCAACAAGCTAAAGTGACATGTTTGGTGCCAATGGATTCTGTAGGTTTTTAAGTTTCATATGATGCCAGTATCTTCACTCTAGCTTTAAAACTGAGCTGCTACAACCTCCGAAAGATCGATTGCATTAATACGTTAAAAAAATCATCCATTCCATGAATTGTTTCCAGAACAACTGGGTATGAGAGCATGAAACAAAGAGATGCTCTGTTGTTTCATTATTTACAGAAAACACATTAATTGCTCTTAAAGCCAAATCTTAATCTTAAAAATTAAGAAGGGTAAAAATCATTCATTATTTTGTAGTGAATTTCTTTTGTTTTGGGTGGGACAGGGTATTTGAAGAACTTTGTTCTCAGTTTAGATACTGTTGGTTGGTCAAAAATACTCAAAATGTTCTACAATACTGAGCAGGATATAAATCGTTTGGTAGAATAGACCTTTTATCAAGAGAATGAATTACATTTATTAAAGGTGTGGGGAGATGAGAAGGGGGCTGAGAGTACAGTGATATTTGTTTAGCCAGGATAAGGAATGTATTGGGTTGATAAGAGATTTAAATTCTTTCATGATGTTTCTGTAGCTGATATCTCGCTGGTCGATGGCTCCAAGGAATGCATCTACCTTGTGGGAAACTCGTTGGGGCTTCAGCCCAAAATGGCCAGGAAGTACCTCGAAGAAGAGCTGGAGAAGTGGGCCAAAATGTATGTCAACTCGACATTTACCAAAAGGATTTTAGTCAGAGATAAATGTTTAGTGGCATTGCATAAAACAAACTCATTTTTAAAGGGGTGTCCATGGACACTTAGAAGGCTCTCGACCTTGGGCGTGGGCTGAAAACAACATAGAGGAACTCATGGCTGATGTTGTTGGTGAGAGACACTGTATTTTTTCTTCACCAGTGTTATTCTGTATATGTGATGCTTATACACTTGTTTTTGCAACTTTTTAATGATTTGTCTGTGAAGCAGCTTGTTCAGGTCACTGCACTTTCTGTAGAGTCCAAAGTACAAATCTGCAGTTAGACAGTGTTTATAGGTCGGTACGCTGCAGTGTACATCCTTTTGATGTTTTGAACACAGGCTAGTTATTGTGTGTAAGTTCACTCCAGGGCTAAGTCATGTGTCAAATTATTATTTCCTCATTAATATCTCAGACTTCATGAACCCTGGTGGCATCATTTAGGGCTGCAACTAACTATTTTTTTTTTATTGATGATTAAATGATTAATTATTTAGTCTACAAGTGTCACAAAACAGTAAAAATAAAGGGTCCATAGCAATTTTCCGTAATTTTGAATAACCTCTCGTGGCAGATTTCTGTAGAAGTGTGTAAGTTTTGTGCAAGAGAGACTAGTTAGTTATGTATTTATGTTCCGTATGTGTCATGCACAAACAGCATATAGTACAGTACAGCCCACATGGACATGAACACCAAAAATACTGCTGTAGTGGTTGAGAACATAACGGCTTATATATAACATTACACTGTAAACAAAGAACTGATAAAATCCTTTCTGAAAACACAACCAGAAGAACTCACCAGCGATGGACATTTTATTTAAACGATCATATAATGAACAATAAAATGTGAAATGTTTCTTCCAGGAGCTAAAACTGAGGAGGTGGCACTGATGAATGGCCTGACTGTTAATTTACACCTTCTTCTGGTAAAATACAGTAATTTTCTACAGCATGTTACGTTTGGTAGATGCCAAAACACACGTCTTAAGTTCTCTGTATGCAAAAGATTGTCAGAAGCTGTAAACTATGTGAAAATAATGATTGCAAAAATGAAGGGAGGACAACAAGTTGAAACCATGTCATGTAAATGTGTGATATCAATTGAAGTGAATGCTAACAGTCTTTTCATGTCATTATTCTGCAGCTTTCCTTCTACAAACCCACAGCAGCTCGGCACAGAATCCTTCTAGAAGACAAGGCCTTTCCTTCAGACCATGTGAGTAAATCAGACGTTGTTTTCAGGTGCTTGTTCTGTTCGGGTCAAGGTCCCACATGCTGACACTAAAACATCAGTTTTATATGAAATACTTCCTTTGCTGCTGCAATTTGCAATTATGCAATTTTTCATTTGCATAATGAGGCAGAAATGCATAAAGAAATTTAAAAAGAAAAGGAAACAGAAATAAATAAGTGTGGGGAAATAAATAGGGGGATGATGTAAAGTAAAAAATCATGCAGAAATAAATACATACAATTAAATAATGAATAAATACATTTAAAAGTACATATAAAATAAATATAAATTAAATGCATAAATAAAAAAGAACATTTAAAAGTTAGTAAAAATAAATAAATATTTATTTATTATAAATAAAAGTGAAATAGAAGAGTACAGGAGATAGGGGAATTAATATAAAGGTAAATAAATAAAGAAGCAAATTAAAACAGAAATATGAATTTATGTCACATTTTATCAATACATAATGGCTACATAATGGCATATTTATTTAATCATTTTGATTTTGTCAAGTTCCTATGAGGGGTGGAAGTAACAAAAATTAATTTGATAAAAAAAGGTGATGAAAATGCATGTGAATAGAAAAATGAGGTGATAAATTATCAAATGATTTGATTAATTTAAAGCCGATTTGACAAAAACAGTCGTGATATGATGGAAACAGAGCCGTGTTTCATCATTTTCACCATCTTACATTCATCATTCACAACACAAAATTTGCATTTATCATTTAAGGAAAGTGGCCTCAAGGGTGGAAGTAACATAAAATAATTGAATAAAAGGAAGGTGCAGTATCCATCCATCCAGTGGAAAGACTGAATGTTACTCTCGTCTTTTCTTGTGTTGAGTGTTTCTCTGTGTTCTCTCCTGTCTTCAGTATGCTGTCGAGTCTCAGATCCGGCTGCGAGGATTCGACCCTGAGAAGAGCATGCTGCTGCTGTCACCCAGACCGGTGCTGGAGCCAAACAGTTTACACATGATAGATATTTACCGGTAAAGTCATCCAACAGTCTGACCGGTGGTTCTGTTCAGGGAGAAGAGACTCTGAGAACTGAGGACATCCTGGAGGTGATCGAGAAGGAGGGCGACTCCATTGCTGTGGTGATGTTCAGCGGTGTTCAGTATTACACCGGCCAGCTGTTCGACATGGCCGCCATCACTGAGGCCGGCCAGAGCAAGGTAACATACACACAGATAAATCAATTCCCCCTTTCTTCTATTGATTTCATGTTTTTTATATCATATCAGTCGCTTCAAGAAATAAGATATTTTCCTGCATACAATATATTTACATGTTCCTCAGTGGTGGAATGTACATTTACTCAAGTACTATACTTTTTAGTACAATTTTCAGGTACTTGTACTTTACTTGAGTATATCCACTGCTACTTTGTACTTCTACTCTGCTATTTCAGAGGTAAATATTGTACTTTTTACTCCACTGGTTTTATTTTGACAGATTTAGCTTTATGCATTTATTTACTTTGCAGAGTGAGATTATTAATACAAAATATACATAAATATGATATATTATTATATATTTAGCTGCCCTGCAGAATATAAAGTAGTTGAAATTAGCTCCACCATTACCAGCTGCAACATTAAAGTGATGTACAGATTGATGCATTACATACATTAATAGTACTCCTACTTTTGGTACCTTTAGTATATTCTCATGCTAATAATTTTGTACTTTTATAAAAAAATTAAGAGTTTGAATGCAGGACTTTTACTTGCAACGGAGTATTTGATATTGCTACTTTTACTTCATGTTTATCCTGTGTATTTACTCAAGTACAGTACTTAAGTACAATTTTCAGGTACTTTACTTGAGTATATCCACTGCTACTTTATACTTCTACTCTGTTATTTCAGAGGTAAATATTGTACTTTTTACTCCATTGGATTTATTTCGACAAATTTAGCTATATGCATTTAGTTACTAGTTACTTTGCAGAGTCAAATTATTAATACAAAATATACATAAATATGATATATTATTATATATTAAGCGGCCCTGCAGAATATAAAGTAGTTAAAATTGTCCAAATCTTTACGTTTGGTACTTTTAGTATATTTTCATGCTTATAATTTTGTACTTTTATAAAAAAAAAAAAAGTAGGAGTTTGAATGCAGGACTTTTACTTGCAGCAGAATATTTGATATTTGATATATTGATATTTTACTTCATGTTTATCAGTGGTGGAATGTACATTTACTCAAGCACTGTACTTTGTAGTACAACACACTGTTTTCTTTTGCTTGCCAATGTTTCAGACGTTTCATAGAAAAAAAAATATTTTGCATGAAGGAGCTGAATTGTTTTAAATTTCAGTCTCATCCACTCTCACATGACAAATCTTGATCCTTAAACGCAATATAACTAATACTCCCTTTTTGTGTGTCAGGGCTGTTATGTGGGTTTTGATTGTGCCCACGCTGTGGGAAACGCCGAGCTGAAGCTGCACGACTGGGGAGTCGACTTCGCCTGCTGGTGCTCCTACAAGGTCAGCTGAAAGGTCCTTTGTCTCCAGTATTATCAAACGTGTTTCAGGGTGAATATGAGAATACAAATACATATGGACAATACAGTGCATGTCTAAGTGATGACTGTCTCCTCACAGTATGTAAATTCAGGTGCTGGCGGTCTAGCCGGGGCGTTTATGCACGAGAAACACAAAGACACTATCAAACCTGCGTGAGTGCTTACACACGGTTTACATACATGCCAGTCAGTGTGATTTAATTGTTAGATTTCGACTTAAACTTAAAGTAGAAACTTCTATATTTAAAATCTGTTCCCTTTTCTCCAAACTGCTCAGTCACATCATCTTCTTCTGTCTCCTGCAGGCTGTTGGGATGGTGGGGACATGACGTGAAAACTCGCTTCCAGATGAATAACGGTAAAGGAAATAATTGTTTTTATAATTCTCACTCAACCTCTCATGTTTGTATATGACTCACAGCTGCACCCTGCAGTGCAACATGCTGCAAGTTTGTCTTTTCATAATAAAGCTTCACCTTTCTGAAGCCAGTGATGTGATTTTAAAGTTGATGTATGCTGCCATCTTGTGGTCTCATTGGATATTACATCTATAATACATACTTGGCACTGTAACCTGAATACTTATAGTTAAAAGACACATGTATCACCACATTTTTTTAAATGTGACATACACAAACTGTAACGGTGTTTTTGTGTTCTCAGTGATGGAGCTGCAGCCTGGAGTGAGCGGCTTCAGACTGTCCAACCAGCCCTTCCCGCTAGTCTGCCTCCTGCAGGCCAGTTTGGAGGTACTGCAGTGCACTCAATGAAAGAACTTCGCTTTCGTTTGTGTTTTATTTCTTAATTGAGTGTATAAAAACAGCCCTGTTTTGTAGCTTTGTAACAATGCACTGCAAAAATGTCAAATTTGCAAATATGTATTTGTTTTTCACTGCACATTAATGACATGAACATCATGACATGACATAAAAAGCTTCTTGAGAAGTGATTTATGTCGACTTATATTTTCATTTTGCCAGGTTTTCAAGATGACCAGTATGCAGGCGTTGCGCAGGAAGTCCATCCTGTTGACGGGCTACCTGGAGTATCTGATCCAGCATTATTACACTGAGGACCCCACTCGGCCTCACAAACCTCACGTCCGCATCATCACGCCCTCTGACCCTCAGCAGAGAGGCTGTCAGCTCTCACTCTGCTTCTCCGTCCCCATCCGAAAGATCTTCCAGGAGCTGGAGAAGAGGGGAGTCGCTGTGAGTATCCAATAGCTTCTAGTAGAGGAGTGTTATTGTATTGGAAGGGGAAAAAAAACATCCTCTGAATGCTCTAGGTCTCTAGTTTGATCCATCCATCCTCTGAATGCTCTAGGTTTCTAGTTTGATCCATCCATCATCCTACTGCTCTAGGTCTCTAGTTTGATCCATCCATCCTCTGAATGCTCTAGGTCTCTAGTTTGATCCATCCGACCTCTGAATGCTCTAGGTCTCTAGTTTGATCCATCCATCATCTGAATGCTCTAGGTCTCCAGTTTGATCCATCCATCCTCTGAATGCTCTAGGTCTCTAGTTTGATCCATCCATCATCTGACTGCTCTAGGTCTCTAGTTTGATCCATCCATCCTCTGAATGCTCTAGGTCTCTAGTTTGATCCATAGCAAAACATTCTGAAGTAGATTTGTGTGTTTATGGTCATTAACTTTGTCCTATGGTGTCGTTCAGTGTGACATGAGGGAGCCCAGTGTGCTGCGAGTCGCTCCGGTGCCGCTCTACAACTCCTTCAGCGACGTTCACCGCTTCATAGAAACAGTGGGATCAGCTCTCGCTGCCAGCAGCCAATGAATGAAGAGAGGTCTGTGGTCTCCTCTGCACATATCAGCTCTAAACCTCATTATCTTCACCAGCACTGTGGAACAACGGAATACTCACAATTAGTACAAGATTGTAGTTTAATGCAGTTAAATGGGCTTTATTTATGTTGTGTTGCAGGTGGGCTGGTGTACATGGTCCCTGGGAACTATGGAAGTCTTCAGGTTTGTCCACTTTCCAGTGTTAATGGGTGTTTCTGCAACTACGGGCATTTTTAAGTCCCAGCAATGAAATTTTAGAAAATTTGCATATCAGGCTATGCTTGATAAATATATATACAGTTATTACCCATCTTGACATAAAAAATGTGATTTAATAAAATT